>WNGS01071383.1:0-13137 GCA_020271785.1 Procambarus virginalis | reverse complement strand
GGGAGAATGGGGACCCACATGGTGGTGCAGATACGTGGAGAGCTAAACTCTTGGAAGTGGCAACAAGGAATTTCTGAGCCAGCATGTCAAGGAACCCACAAGAGTGAGTCTGAATGAGTCAGAAATAAGGGAAGTCAAAGTGGAAGCCCCCATAGGAATGAGTGACCACAGTGTACTGACCTTTGAGTACTTGGTGGAGGTAGGATAACCTATCCAAGGATGGGAGTGGAGGGGAAAAAGACTGAATTACCGAAGAGGAAAATATGAAGAGATGAGGAGCTTCCTCAGAGGAATACCATGGGAAACAGAACTTAGAGACAAGAATGTGCAGGTCATGATGGATTTTGTCACTCAGAAGTGCCAGGAAGCTGCAGACAGGTTTATCCCTGTCCAAAAGGAGAAAAACGAAAAACAACAGAAAAACCCATGGTTCAACCAGGAATGCAAGGTAGCGAAGCAACTGAGTAAAAGAACATGGAGAAATTACAGAAATAACAGAACACCAGAGAGCAGGGAGAGATACCAGAGGGCCAGAAATGAGTACCTCAGAGTGAGGAGAGAAGCAGAGAGACAGTTTGAAAATGACATCGCGAGTAAAGCCAAGACCCAACCAAAGCTGCTCCACAGCCACATCAGGAGGAAAACAGCAGTGAAAGAACAAGTGATGAAGCTGCGAAAAGCGGAGAACAGATACACAGAGAATGACAAGGAGGTGTGTGAAGAACTCAACAAGAGATTCCAGGAGGTCTTCACAATAGAACAAGGAGAAGCCCCTGCACTAAATGAGGAGGTGGCAAACCAAGCAACCTTGGAGGAATTTGACCTCACCAGTGATGAGGTCAAAAGGTGTCTGCTGGAGCTGGATGTGACAAAGGCTGTTGGGCCTGACAGAATCTCACCATGGATACTAAAGGAAGGTGCAGAAGCACTAAGTGTGCCACTCTCTATGGTGTATAACAGGTCACTGGAAACAGGAGACTTACCAGAAAGTTGGAAGACAGCTAACGTGGTCCAATATACAAAAAGGGTGACAGGCAAGAGGCACTGAATTACAGGCCAGTTTCCTAACTTGTATACCATGCAAGGTAATGGAGAAGATCGTGAGGAAAAGGCTCGTAGAGCATCTAGAGGGAAATAACTTTGTAACGCACCACCAACATGGGTTCAGGGATGGTAAATCGTGCCTCACAGGTTTAATAGAATTTTATGACCAAGCAACAAAAATTAGGCAGGAAAGAGAAGGGTGGGCCGACTGCATTTTCCTGGATTGCCAAAAAGCCTTTGACACAGTACTGCACAAAAGGCTGTAAAAAAGTTGGAGCAACAGGCAGGAGTAAAAGGGAAGGTGCTCCAGTGGATAAGGGAGTACTTAAGCAACAGGAACAGCGAGTAACGGTGAGGGGGGAGACATCAGAGTGGCGAGATGTCACCAGCGGAGTCCCACAGGGCTCAGTACTTGGACCCATCCTGTTTCTAATATATGTGAACGATCTTCCGGAGGGTATAGACTCATTCCTCTCAATGTTTGCTGATGATGCAAAAATTATGAGAAGAATCAAGACGGATGAAGATAGACAGAGACTACAGGATGACCTGGATAAACTGGAGGAATGGTCTAGAAAATGGCTGCTAAAGTTCAACTCGGGAAAGTGTAAGGTGATGAAATTAGGAGAAGGGAGCAGGAGGCTGAACACAAGGTATCATTTGGGAGGGGAAATCCTGCAAGAGTCAAATAGAGAGAAAGATCTGGGGGTTGATATCACACCGAACCTGTCCCCAGAAGCCCACATCAAAAGAATATCATCAGCGGCATATGCTAGACTGGCCAACATAAGAACTGCCTTTAGAAATTTGTGTAAGGAATCTTTCAGAACCCTGTATACCACTTATGTAAGACCAATCCTGGAGTATGCAGCTCCAGCCTGGAGTCCACACCTAGTTAAACACAAGACAAAGTTAGAGAAGATTCAGCGGTATGCCACCAGGCTCGTCCCGGAATGAGAGGATTGAGCTACGAGAAAGGCTAAAGGAGCTGAACCTCACATCCCTGGAAAACAGAAGAGTAAGGGGAGACATGATAACCACCTACAAAATTCTCAGGGAATTGACAGGGCGGACAAAGACAAACTCTTCACCACGGGTGGGACACGAACAAGGGGACACAGGTGGAAACTAGTACCCAGATGAGCCACAGAGACGTTAGAAAGAATTTTTCAGTGTCAGAGTAGTTAATAAATGGAATGCATTAGGCAGTGATGTGGTGGAGGCTGACTCCATACACAGTTTCAAATGTAGATATGATAGAGCCCAGTAGGCTCAGGAATCTGTACACCTGTTGATTGACAGTTGAGAGGCGGGACCAAAGAGCCAAAGCTCAACCCCCGCAAGCACAATTAGGTGAGTACAATTAGGTGAGTACACACACACACACAACACACATGAACAGGCTGTCCCGGAACTGACAGGATTGAGCAACGAGGAAAGGTAAAGGAGCTGAACATCACATCCTGGAAAACAGAAGAGTAAGGGGAGACATGATAACCACCTACAAAATTCTCAGGGGAATGGACAGGGCGGATAAGACAAACTCTTCACCACGGGTGGGACACGAAAAAGGGGACAACAGGTGGAAACTTAGTACCCAGATGAGCACAGAGACGTTAGAAAGAATTTTTTCAGTGTCAGAGTAGTTACAAAAATGGAATGCACTAGGAAGTGATGTGGTGGAGGCTGACTCCATACACAGTTTCAAATGTAGATATGATGGAGCCCAGTAGGCTCAGGAATCTGTACACCTGTTGATTGACAGTTGAGAGGCGGGACCAAAGAGCCAAAGCTCAACCCCCGCAAGCACAATTAGGTGAGTACAATTAGGTCAGTACACACACATAACCCTCCAACAAATGACAGAAGACCCAGTCAAGAGTATGAAAAGAACAACATTGCAGTTAACACTATAATTGAGAGGGCAGCCTCTGCTGCCTGTAGAAATATATCCCACCTGCTCATCATGGGCGACTTCAATCACGGAAGCATTGACTGGGAGAACAAAGAACCGCATGGAGGCGAGGATACGTGGAGAGCCAAACTATTGGAGGTGGTGACAAGGAACTTTTTAACCCAGCATGTCGGAGAACCCACAAGGATGAGAGGCAATGACGAACCAGCGAGACTCGACCTAGTCTTCACTCTGAACGACTCCGACATAAGAGAAATCGGTTTTGAGGAGCCCAGTAGGAATGAGCGACCACAGTGTACTGGGTTTGAGTACTTGGTGGAAGAAAGGTTATTGAACTGGAGGAGGGATACCGAAACCAAAAGGTTAGCATACCGAAAGGGAAACTATGAGGGGATAAGAAAATTTCTGACAGACATAGCATGGGAAACAGAGCTGAGGGGAAAGACGGCCCAAGATATGATGGATTACATCACGCAGAAGTGCAAGGACGCAGCAAACAAATTGTCCCAGTCCAAAAGGAAAACAGAGAAATGAAAATGAGAAACCAATGGTTTAATCAGAGATGTAAGCTAGCTAAGCAGCAAAGTAAAAGGCATGGAAACATAAACAGGAAACTAGGATAACAGGAGAGGAGAGAAAGATACCAGAATGCCAGGAATGAATATGTCAGGATGAGAAGAGAGGCAGAAAGACAATACGAAAATGACATCGCAAGCAAGGCAAAGACTCAGCCTAAATTGTTGCATAGCCACATCAGGAGAACAACAACAGTAAAGGAACTGGTTATGAAACTGAGGATAGGGGCAGAAGGATTCACTACAAATGATGAGGAAGTGTGGGAGGAGTTGAATAAGAAATTCCAGGAGGTCTTCACCTTCGAGCAAGGAGACATTCCAGAGGTAAGAGAGGGAATAGCTAACCAGAAACCACTGAATGACTTTGAGATTACCAGCGGGGAAGTAAGGAAGTGTTTGCTAGAGTTGGATGTGACAAAGGCTATAGGCCCAGATGGAATCTCCCCATGGGTTCTAAAGGAAGGAGCAAGAGAACTGTGCCTACCACTCTCCATAGTGTATAACAAATCACTGGCAACAGGGGAACTGCCAGATATTTGGAAAGCAGCTAACGTAGTCCCGATATACAAGAAAGGGGATAGACAGGAGGCACTGAACTACAGGCCAGTGTCCCTAACCTGCATACCATGCAAGCTGATGGAGAAGACTGTGCGAAGAAAACTAGTGGAGCATCTGGAGCGAAGGAACTTTGTAACACAGAATCAACATGGGTTCAGGGATGGCAGGTCCTGCCTCACAGGGTTACTTGAATTCTACGACCAGGCAAGAAAGAGAAGGGTGGGCAGACTGCATATTGTTGGATTGTCAGAAAGTCTTTGATACAGTGCCACACAAGAGGCTAGTGCGAAAGTTGGAGATGCGGCTGGAGTGAAAGGGAAGGTACTCCGGTGGATAGAGGAGTACCTAAGCAACAGGAGACAACGAGTCTGTGTGAGGGGTGAAGTCTCAGATTGGCGAGACGTTACAAGTTGAGTCCCGCAGGGGTCAGTCCTTGGACCTATACTGTTTCTGGTATATGTAAATGATCTTCCAGAGGGTATTGATTCGTTCCTCTCAATGTTTGCCGACGATGCAAAATCATGAGGAGGATTGAAACAGTGGATGATAGTAGGAAGCTACAAGATGTCCTAGATAGACTGAGTGAAGGGTCCAACAAATGGATGTTGAAGTTCAACCCAAGTAAATGCAAAGTAATGAAACTAGGCAGTGGAAACAGGAGGCCAGACACAGGATACAGAATAGGTGATGAAGTACTTAATGAAACAGACAGAGAGAAAGATCTAGGAGTTGATATCACACCAAACCTGTCTCCTGAAGCCCACATAAAGAGAATAACGTCTGCGGCATATGCGAGGCTGGCTAACATCAGAACGGCGTTCAGGAACCTGTGTAAGGAATCATTCAGAATCTTGTACACCACATATGTAAGACCAATCCTGGAGTACGCGGCCCCAGCATGGAGCCCGTACCTTGTCAAGCACAAGACGAAGCTGGAAAAAGTCAAAGGTATGCTACTAGACTAGTCCCAGAACTAAGAGGCATGAGTTATGAGGAAAGGCTGCGGGAAATGCACCTTACGACACTGGAAGACAGAAGAGTAAGGGGAGACATGATCACAACCTACAATATCCTCAGAGGAATCGACCGGGTAAACAAAGATAAACTATTCAACATGGGACGCGAACAAGGGGACACAGGTGGAAACTGAGTACCCACATGAGCCACAGAGACGTTAGAAGGAACTTTTTCAGTGTCAGAGTAGTTAACGGATGGAATGCATTAGGCAGTGAAGTGGTGGAGGCTGACTCCATACACAGTTTTAAATGTAGATATGATAGAGCCCAGTAGGCTCAGGAATCTGTACACCAGTTGATTGACAGTTGAGAGTCGGGACCAAAGAGCAAAAGCTCAACCCCCGCCAGCACAAATAGGCAAATAGGCAAATAGGCGAGTACACACACAGGAGAGGATGATCCAGCTAAACTCAATCTGATATTCACCCTGAATGAGTCGGTCAGAAGGGAAGTTAATTTTGATGCCCCATGGAATGTCAGTGTTGGAAGTGTCACAGTGTATTAATTTGATGGAGTTACGGATAATCTTCCCCCAAAAAGGACTGGAAAGAATATAGGGCTAAGGTATAGGGTGGAAGTTATGAGGAGATGAGAAAATTCCTAACATAAATACCATGATAAACAAAACTCAGAGAAAAGTCTGTACAAGACACGATGAATTACGTCACACAAAACTGTCAAGAGGGAGTAAATATGTTTCTGCCATTCAAAAAGTAAAGAATAATAAGCAAACAAGGAATCCGCTATTTAATCAGGCATGTGAGGAAGCATGGCACTCACATACAAGACCGTGGGCAACTACAGAAATAACAAAACATCAGAGAGCAGGGGAGGATACCAGAGGGCCAAGAATGAATACCTCAGTGTGTCAAGAGAAGCACAGAGACAGTGTAAAGATGACATAACAAATAAAGCCAAGACCGACCCAAAACTGCTCCACAGTCATATCAAGAAGAAATCAATAGTGAAAGAACAAGTGATGAAAATTATAGCGGTCAATCAGAAAACAGTTGTGTGTGAAGAAATCAACAAGAGATTCCAGGAGGTTTTAACAATAGAACGAGGTGAGGTCCCCGAACTAAGAGATGCGGCAACAAACCAGGCAGCTTTGGAAGGGTTCGAAATTGCCAGAGATGAAGTTAGGAGATAGCTGTTGGATCTGGAAATGAGAAAGGATGTTGGACTTGACAGAATCTCTCCATGGATACAAAAGAGTTTGCAGAAGGACTTTCTTGTCTTTGTCCACAGTGTATAGTACGAGTACCACAGGGTTCTGTACTCGGACCTATTCTGTTTTTGATATACCTAAATCATTCCTGTCATTGTTTGCTGATGATGCTAAAATTCTGGAAAGTAGGGAGGAAGACAGTAGATAGGAAGACAGCATGACGCTTCAAAATAACCTGGACAAACTGAAGGGATGGTGCGTCAAATGGCTATAAGAGTTTAACTCGAGAAAATCACTGGAAACTGGAGACCTACCGGAAATATGGAAGACTGCTAATGTAGTCCCAATATAAGAAAAGAGTGACAGATAAGAGGCACTGAACTACAGGACAGTGTCCCTAACTTGTATATCATGCAAAGTGATGGAAAGGATCGCGATGAAAAAAATGTCATATATGTAGAGAAGGGACTTCGTGACTCACCACCAACATGGGTACAGGATGGCAGATCTTGTCTCACAGGTCTAATAGAATGTTACGATCAGGTAACAACGATTAATCAAGGAAGAGAAAGGTAGGAAGATTGTGCTTTCTTGAACTATGAGAAAGCCTTTGACATAGTGCCCCATTAGATGCTGGTGCATAAGTTGGAGAAGCAGGCAGGAGTAACTGGTAGGGTGCTCCAGGGAATAAGGGAGTACCTTATCAATAGGAAACAGAGTTACTGTGAGGGGTGAGGTCTGAGGATAGCATGATGTCGAGCACCACAGGGTTCTGTACTCGGACCTATTCTGTTTTGATATACCTCAATGATCTTCCAGAAGTTAAAGAATCAATACTGTCATTGTTTGCTGATGATGCTAACATTATGAAAAGTAAGGAGGAAGACAGTAGACAGAAAGACAGCATGAGGCTTCAAAATAACCTGAACAAACTGAAGGAATGGTCCGTCAAATGGCTATAAGAGTTTAACTCGAGAAAATAAAAAGTAATGAAGATTGGTGTAGGGAGCAAAAGACCGCAAACAAGATTCCATTTGGGAGATGAAGTCATTCAAGAATCTGGGAGAGAGAAAGGCTAGGGAGATGTCATCATGCTACATCTGTCCCCTGAAGCCCATCAAGAGTATATCATCAGAGGCATATGCCAGGCTGGCAAACACACGAACGGCTATTTAAAACTTGTGGAAGGGATATTTCAGATCCTTGTATGCCACACATGTCAGACCAATCCTGGAGTTTGCAGCTCCGCATGGAGGTTGTATCTTGTCAAACGCAAGACTAAATTGTAGAAGGTCAGAGGTATCGAGGTATGCCACCAGACTAGTACCAAGCTGAGAGGGTTTTAGCTAACAAGTTGAGACTACTGGAAACTAACCTACGTCGCTGGGAATGACAGAAGAGCTACTGGAGACTACACCACATTAACAAGATCCTAAGAGAAATTATAGGTTTGTAGTTGTTATAGACAGGCTGTTTAACATAAAGGGCACACGCACTAAGGACACAGGAAGAAATTGACTACACAAGTGAGCCATATAGACAGTAAAAGGAACGATTATAGTGTCAGGGAAGTTACAATTTGGAAGCATTAGAAGAGGAATGTATTACTGGAAGCAGGAAGGGACTCACACACAGTTTGTGAAATGGCAGATCATGATAAAAGACCAATTATACTTGAATCTGTACAACAGTTGCTTGACTGCGAGATGTTGGACCAAAGGAGCCAATGCTACCCTGCATGTACAACTTAGAGTAGTTATACACACCACATACACACACACCAACACATACACACAAACACACACACACACACACACACACACAACACGACACAAACACCCCACACCAACACACACACAACACACACACACACCACACACACATGAAGGCGACGATGTGGGGTGGAGGTCTGGGACTCCAACAGTTTCAAGTGTAGATATGTAGAAGCCCCAAGTAGAGCAGGAAACTGGTACACCTTTTGATTGACGTTGAGAGGCAGGACTAAAGTGCCAGAGCTCAACCCCGGCAAGCACAAACTAGGTGAGTACAAGGGTGAGTACACACAAACACACACACAAAGCACTGAATTACAGGGCAGTTTCATTAACTTGTATACCACGCAAAGTAATGGAGAAGATCATGAGGAAGAAGGCCTCTTAGAGCCTTGGAGGGGGAAAATAACTTTGTAACGCACACCAACATGGGTACAGGGATGGTAAATCGTGCCTCCAGTTAATAGATTAATGACAAGAGCATACAAACAGTAGGTTGCGGGAAATGAGAAGGGTGGGGCAGCCGACTGGCATTTTCCTGGATTATCTCAAAAAGTCCTTGACACAGATACCGCACAATAGGCTGTTAAAAAAGTTTGACCAACATGCCAGAGTGAGAGGGAGGTGCTCTGGGATAAGGGAATATCTAAGAAACAGGAAACCACGAGTAACTGAGAGGAGGGAGACATCAGAGTGGGAGATGATACCAGCGGGTGTCCCACAGGGCTCAGTAATTGGAACCATCCTGTTTCTAATATATGTGAAACGATCTTCCGGAGTGTATAGACTCATTCTCTCTCAATGTTTGCTGTTGATGCAAAATTATGAGAAGATTCGAAGACGGATGAAGAGATAAACAGAGATACAGGATGACCTGGTAAACTGAGGAATGGTCTAGAGGAAAATAGGCTGCTAAAGTTCAACTCGGGGTGGGAAGTGATAAGGTGATGAAATTTGGTGAAGGGAGCAGGAGGCGGAACGCAAGGTATCATCTGGGGGGTGAAATCTTTCTAGAGTCAAGTAGAGAGAAAGCTCTGGGGGGTTGATTAAACTCCACACCTGCGACATGTCCCCAGAAGCCTCATTACAGATCAAAGAATATCAGCAGCGGCTATGCCTTAGACTGAGCAACAGTAGGAGTGTAACAACTGTGCTTAGAAATTTGTAAACGGAATGATTCGCCAATCTTGATACCACATATGTAAGACCGAGCCTGGAGTATGCAGCTCCAGCTGGAGTCAATTCCTAGTTAAACACAAGAAAACATTAGAGAAGATTCAGCGGTATGCCACAGGTCTCGTCCCGGAACTGAGAGTATTGAGCTACGAGGAAGGGCTAAATGAGCTAAAACTCACGTTCCTGGAAAACAGACAGGTAAGGGGAGACATGATTAAACCACCATACAAAATTCTCGGTGGGTAATTGAGGTTCAGCCTTTAACCTTTCCTTGTAGCTCATACCTATCAGTTCGGGGACGAGCCTTGGGCATACCGCTGAACTTTCTCTAATTTTGTCTTGTGTTTAACTAGGTATGAGATCCAGGATGTAGCTGCTACTCCAGGATTGGTCCTAGATATGTGATTGTGATACAGGGTTCTGAAAGATTCCTGACACCAAATTTCTAAAGCCGGTTCTTATGTTGGCCAATATAACATATGCCGCTGATGATATTTCTTTGATGTGGGCTTTCTGGTGACAGGTTCGGTGTGAATGTCACAACCCCAGATCTTTCTCTCTCATTGACTCTTGCAGGATTTCCCTACCAAATTTAAACTGTGTTCAGCATCCTGCTAACTTCTCTAATTCATCCACATGACACTTTCCCGAGATGGTTGGACATTTAGCATCGTATTTTTCGAGGAACTTCCTCCAGTGTATCCAGGTCGTCCTGTTATTCTCTGTCTATCTGCATCCGTCTTTATTCTTCTCATAATTTTTGCATCAGCGCAATACATGCTGAGAGGAATGATTCTATCCCCTCCGGGAGATCGTTACCATATATTAGAAACAGATGGGTCCAAGTACAGAGACCTATGGGACTCCACTGATGACACTTAGCCATTCTGTATGTATCCCTCCGGTCACCGTTACTCGCATTTCCTGTTGCTTAAGTCATTATGACAGAGCAACTTCCACGTTTTACTCCTGCTGTTTGTCATCCAATTTTTTAACAGCTTTTTTTGCGGTACTGTGAAAGGCTTTTGGGGAGATCCACTGGAAAAGTGTTGCAGTCGGCCACATTCTCTTTCCTGCCTAATTTTTGTTGCTTGGTCATAAATTCTATTAAACCAGTGAGGCACGCTTTACCATCACTGAACCCATACTGGTGATGTGTTACAAAGCTATTTCACTCCAAGGGCGTACGAGCCTTTTCCTCAAGATCTTGAGCCATTTACCTGCATGGTATTACAAGTTTAAGGAAACTTGCCTGTAATTCAGTGCTTGTGTTTGGTGTGGTGTGTACTCAAGTTGTACTCACCTTGGATTGTGCTTGCGGGGGTTGGAGCTCTGGCTTTAGTCCGCCCTATCAACCGTTCCAATCAAAAGGTGTACAGTTTCTTGAGCCTATGGGCTTATCATATACAACTTTGAAACTGTGTTCTGGCGTAGCTCATCCACATCGCTCAGTGTGTTGTGACATGGACCTAGTAGGTGTCTGAGTGTAGGAGCCCCATATGGTCGCGTGGCCAGGGGATGTGTGGGGTGGGACTGCTGGTGGGTCTAGGTAGTGGGCTGGGTGTGGGACTGCGTGTGTGTGGGGTGCATGCTGTGGGTGTGGGTAGTGCGTCGCTCTGAGGGGGTGGGGGTTGTGCTGTTAGGCTGGTGTGTATGAACTGAACCTAAGTTTGGATGCAGGGTTTGAGCATGGGACTCTTTGGTCCAACCTCTCAGCAGTCAATCACACTGCTCTGGTCACAAAGTCCAGTATCTAGTGTGTGGATTTATACAAATAGTCTGCCATTTGAAGACTGTGTTGTGGAGCTTCGGATTCCATATTACATTCCCTTTCTAATGCACATGCCAACTATGTAAACTTCCCTGACACTGATAACGTTCTTTTGTAATGTCTATATGGCTCCACATGGGTAGTCCATTCTTCCTGGGTCAGGTAGTGCATGTGTGGTCCCCTGATGCGAATATAAGCCTGTCATTTAGCCTACCCTATCAATTGTCTCTCTAGGGATCGTGTCTGTATGTGGTCGAGTAACGTCCTCCATTAGCTCATTCCTGTCATTCCAGCGACGTGAGGTGTGAGTTGTCCAGCTAGTCTCAACTATGCTAGCTAAACCTCTTCAGCTGGGGTACTAGTCCGGTGGCATACCTCGTGATCACTTCTCCAATTTTAGTCCATGCGTTTGACAAGAGTACAACCTCCATGCTGGAGATGCAGGACTCCAGGATTGGTCTGACAGTTGTGGTATACAAGGATCTGAAGCATTCCCTTCCACAAGTTTGTAAAAACTAGCCGTTCGTATGTTGCCAGCCTGGCATAGGCCGCAGATGTTATCCTCTTAATATGTGATGCAGGGGACAAGACATGATAGCATGATGACATCCTCCAGCCTTTCTCTCGTCCAGATTCTTGCATGACTTGCATCTCCCAAATGGAATCTTGTTTGCGGTCTTTTGCTCCCTACACCATGTCTTCATTACTCTGTAAGTTTTCCTCGAGTTAAATCCTTTATACCCATTTGTCGGACCATGCCTTCAGTTTGTTCAGGTTATTTGACATAGCCTCATGCTGTCTTCCTGTCTACTGTCTTCCTCCACTTACTTTTCACTAAATGTTGTAGCATCAGAGTCAGCAAACAATGACCTGTATTGATCTTTAACTTCTGAAGAGTCATTGAGGGATCTATCACCCAACAGATATAGGCTGCCGAGTACCAGAACCCTCGTGGTGCTCCGACATCATTGCTATCATCAGACCTCACCACCTCACAGTGAGACTCGTGTTTTTCCCTACGTGATACGGAAGTACTCCCATATGCCCCTGGAGCAATCTACCTAGCCAGTTTGCATCCTGCCTGCTTCTCCAACTTACGCACCAGCCTCTTAAGGGGTACAGTGTCAAAGGCGTTTCTCATAGTTCAAGGACACGCACAATCTTCCTACCTTTCTCTTCCTTGATTAGTCGTTGTTACCCTGATCGTCACATCCTTCATATTAGACACTGTGAGATCCAAGATCTGCCATCCTTGTACCCACTGTATGCGTGGTGAGTCACGGAAGATCCCTTCTACTATCATATACTCGACATTTTTTTCCTCGCGAATCTTCATACCATCCTACTTTGCATGAGATACAAGTTTGAGGGACACTGTTCCTGTAGTTCCAGTGCCCGCTTATAGTGTCAACTCGTTTCCCTTAAAATTTGGGAACTACACTTTAGGCGCAGTCTTCTAATATTTCTGTTAGGTCTCCAGTTTCCAGTGATTTTCTCGAGTTAAACTCTTATAGTCATTTGTTGGACCATACATTCAATCAGTCTTCTGTCCCAGGTTATTGTGAGAGCGGTCACACGCTGTCATTTACTTATCTACTAGTCTTCCTCTCCTACTCCTTCCAGCATTTTAGCCGATCCTATCAGCAAACAATTGACATGGAATGATTCTAGGGTATAGTCCAATAAACCAGAAGAAGTGGTCCCAGTACAGGACCCATGTGGTACTGCCGGATACTATACACTGTGGAACAAAGACAAGAAAGTCCTTGCTGGCAAACATCTTTTTATCCATGGAGAGATATTCTGTCAAGATTTCCCACATCCCTTTCTCAATCCAGGATCCACAGCTATATCCTACCTCTTCACTTCATCTCTGACAATTGTCGAACCCTTGCCAATAGCTCGCCTGGCTTTGTTGCTCGGTCATTCTCTTAGTTGCGGGGACGCTCAAAGACCATCGGTTCTATTGTTAAAACCTCTGGAATCTATTGGTGATACACACAACTGTGCTGATGGGCTATAATTTATTCATCATGTCTGTCACTATGATCTGTTCTTGATATGCTGTGGAGCAGTGGGTCGAGTCTGGCTATGCTATGTCATCTACACTGGCTCTGGCTTCTTCACACTCATGAGGTATCA
>WNGS01071369.1:0-12969 GCA_020271785.1 Procambarus virginalis | reverse complement strand
TGAGAATTTCAGATTTATTATAAACTCCTCGATCACAGATCACTCGGCCACAATGTGTGTTTGTGTACGAGGGACGGAATTAATACTCACAGCTCGGTAGTGTTGGTAGGACTGGCAGGCGAAGGCGGTGTAGGGGCATTGAGAGACGATAGAGTCAGCGAAGAGCAGCGAGGACCTGATGTGGCTGCACCCAAGGGCGTCCTCAACAGCGTGCCACGCTGAAATATATATTTACAGCTTCACAATCTCCGTTTTTTGAATCTCCAAGATAAAGTTTTCAAGTCTTGTTGGTAAAGAGTAAGAAAAAAGGTGGTTCAAAAATGTGCCAACGGCCATTTAGCTGCTAAAGTAAGTAGGCTAGTGACGCGAGGCTGCTGCGGTGGCTAGTGACGCTAGGCTACTGCGGTGGCTAGTGACGCGAGGCTACTGCGGTGGCTAGTGACGCGAGGCTACTGCGGTGGCTAGTGACACAAGGCTACTGCGGTGGCTAGTGACACAAGGCTACTGCAGTGGCTAGTATCGTGAGACTACTGAAGGGATAATGGACTCACCTCTGGTGAAGTTTCTCCCTGTAATGAGCCATCTGAGAGGCGCGGTGATGGGGGGCTGGCACCCCGGCTGGTACTTGCCGTCGTTGGGGTAGAAGTCCAGGTGGCCAGATGGCTCCCTCAGCCCATACCCACCATCTGTAACACACAACACACACACCATCTTCAGTACACAACCTTTTAGAAACTCCCGGGAGGGGGGTTCGAAAACAATTGTCTTGTACGGAATTTGTAAGATCGAATGCAAGATATTGTTTTCAAGTTGTAAGCTAGTATGACTATATAACACATGAAAGTCTTGGAGCAAAAGTCTATAGACAGAGTCTTCGCGGTGACATGTTTAGGGACTTTAAGGAATGCTTTGTTAGAAATGTTTTTGCTGGTGCATTGCATTATAGAAAATAGTAGAATACGAATTGCTTGGTGGACCAAAGAACTATTTCCTTGATCGTCGAAAACTTGTAACCAAGATTTTCCTTAGACTTACCGAAGGAAAACAGGGAAGAGTCGGTGTGGATGACGTCGACAAAGAGGGCGTCCGAGGGGTCCAGACGAACGCTGGCCGGCATGTGCTGGAAGTAAGGCTGGGCCGGGTCCAGTCCGGTGATCCTTCCAAGTCCGGACACTCGCTCCCCGGCGTACCCTGAGGAAAGTTTATGTTCGATTAGTCCCAGCAGTGAAAGGCTACACTGTTGCACCCGAAGTCTTCCAGGCGGAAATCCTTTAAACATTTGCTAATTAAAACCCCCTAACATATGCAGCATCCTAGTATTACAAAGCCACCTAACAGATAAGTGTAAATTCAAATACAATTCCCAATGAAATTCAAATATTCAAATATATAACAAGCCAAGCTAAAGAGGCACCTACCGGAGACATGGGCGCCCAGAGAGTGGCCAATTAGGTGTACATCTTGTGGACTGTGGCCCGTGTGGTTCTTGAGCCAGTGGATGAGGTGGGCCACTTCCAAGCCGGCCACCCGGGCGTTGGCCACAGCCTGCTCGTACAGCCCCAACGACCCGTCAGTCCAGTCCATCGTCACCACGTTGTAGTCATTGACCCGCAGGAAGGCGTGAGCGATCACCTAAACACGAAGAAACTATTTGTCAATACAGGATACAATTAAAAAAAAATTGAGTTAGAGGAGAATTGTGTTCAATGTTATGATGAGAGATGCACCTTAATGGTAACATATTACGATACAGGGATCTCTAGGAGACTGTTATTGGTAGGAAGTGTTAGGTTTGGTCCCCATAATTCATACACGAAAGCAAGTTTAAACAGACATACATTGTTTGTTCTATTCATTAATTGGTTAGGTTAGGCTAGGTTAGGTGGGATGTTTGGGTTCCTGCGCTTCTGGCTAGGTTCGAACGTTGGATCTTGTACGTTGTGGCAAATCGAGAGAACGTGCTGATTAATCAACTTTAATTTGTAACTGAACAAGCCTATACTCACCTCTAACCAAGGCATATCTCGGCCATTGAGGTAGCCGTGGATAATTATTTTGGTCTTCCTGTTAGGCTTGAAGGAAGACTTGAGAATCTGCTGGGGATCCAGAGCAGACACCAGCACGCCCTTCGGGTCCTCCCTAGACTGCACTGAGAACGTCACATGCATAGCCTCCCGAGACTCCGGCTGGAGGTTGAGCGGCCGGTACTGCTGGTGGTAGAAGTCAGCGCCGGTCTCCAGACACCCAAGCTCACCGAAGCAGTAGCGCTCCGCTGACACACCCGCTGTGCCAGAGGAAAACATATAAGCAAAATATAATTCATTGTCTAAAGGCAAAGTAGGGACAATAATTCCATTCACCTGGGCTATATGAGTCTCGAACCGTGGACTGTGAGGACTGTTTGCCTGTGAAGCCGAAGCTCCAACGACTGGGCTATGAGTAGTCTTAAAAAAGGAAAGTTTTTAGGGACAGTAATAAGTTTGATCTAGTTAACAACTGAATGGGTTTACCGGCTGGACACATAGCCTCATCCTAGGATAATGACCCCCAACGTTCTTCCTCTTCTCTGGAAGATATACAATGACCCATTTACCTGTTCTACATAAATCTCATTATATATATAATCTGTTTTCAAAGTTTGTGCGAAGGTAAGTACCATTGTAGGACTGGTGAGGGAGCTTGGTGGGTGTGGGGTTGAGGGACGACGGAGTCTTGAGAGCGCGTCCAAGGGCTGGAAGATCGAACACCACCCGCTCCAGCAGGTTCAACAGTGTCTGCGTGGCGGCGGGAGCAACCAGCAGTACTGCTGTCAACACCACCGCTCGACACACCGCCCGGCTCACTCCTCCTGCAACACGTCAACAATAATAATATATTGTATATATAAAAATAGGATTAGTGTGTGAGTTTAGTAATTACATTATGGTAATACCCCGTGAATTCATGTTGTATAGATGTAAAATAAAATATGGTGGACAGTTGCTTAGTGGTACATATAATGGTACCTAAGTGCTGTACAGTGTTATTCTGTCTTACAGGTGAACTAGGTGGGCTTTGATAAGCCTTAGTGGCCCAGGCTTTGTCTTTGATAGTAGCCAAGGCTTTGATAAGCCTTAAAGCTTTAGTAGTATGCCCTGTTGATTACCCCTCCCCCAGCAGATACAGCTAGCGAGGTATGCACACACACACACACACACACACACACACACACACACACACCACACACACACACACACACACACACACCACCATCATACATATATAATTTATTTCCAAAGGTAAATGTCGTAGCTCTTTTTCTTATGGATCAATCATATGTTCAGATCTTCATAAAACATGAAATTACATATTGAAAACATTCCTTGTGTGTCGACTCCTATGTATCCGGTGCTTCGTTAATGACCACATGACGAGGCGGTTATAATATAATACTGGTGGTGGAGGCAGAGGAAGCGACGAAGGCCACTGTGACATTGCATGCCAACCCGTCCTTCTAACAGAACGTCACATTTTGACGTATACTCTAAAGTTAAAAATCGTCGTACTAGAACTTGACAAACTGTTCTGTTTTCTGTTTTGGATCCTCTGTTAGGTTAGGATAAGGGTACTTTAGTACAACAGTTTCCTGACGTTTGAGGTACCTTAGGAGGACGGGCTGAGGCTGCACACGGGGGGGGGGGGGTGGTACTATTTGCTCCTTCCCTTGCCTATTTATTGCCTGTCTCTACTCCCTCATCACAATCGACTTGAGAATGGTCCAGGACGGACCGAAACGTCGTCGTCTCTTCACCTTCTAGTGTGTGGTCTGGTCAACAATATATGCAGGTGTTTGGTACCAGAAGGCACGTACCAGACTCGAGCAGCAGACGGGAGCCGACAAGGAAGCCGCCTCTTCCTGGCGACGGTGACACCACCACCCACGGGACGTCTTCACCTGGGTACGAAGGTCATTACGTCCACAAATACACCTCCCTCCTCCAGCATATTGTAAACAGCTCAACACAGCATACTCCTCGGATCATGTACTATATCAAACAAGGCTCTGATGGAAAATACCCACCCATATGAATTAAAGGAAACATTACGACGACTTTGTTCAAGTATTGAACGGATGAAATGACCTGGGAAGGACAGACTCAACGCCCGGGCTTGGGACCTCAGTCCAGCGAGAGATGAGAGGCGGCACCAAGAGCTGAGCTGCACACACACACACACAGAATCCTTTCTTCCATCATCTCAGCCTCCCCAGTACCGTTCCCTGCATCTCTCTGGACGTCACGTCCTCTACGACACAGGCTGGGGACCAAGCTGCCTCCCACTAGGGGGGATGGGGTGGAGGCAGACACAGGTGTCCAGCACCTGAGCTTGACGACCTCGTCAGGTGCAGGCATCTGATCAACGATTTCCGTCATTGACCGCCGGAACCAAGGCTGGATGTTTGTATGTATGGGAGAGATGGGGAGGGACTAGGCGTCTCACCTGCAAATTATACACGAGACACTCGGCCCCCATGACAGGAAAGCTCCTTGCTACCCGTCAAGCTCCTTAAGGTAACGTCCTTGCTTACCTCAAGGAGCTCCAGAGAATTAACGTCCTCGCAGCCACGGTCTCTAGCGGGCTTGAGCCGGCTACGCAGTGTGGGACTTAATAACACACCTGGAACCAGCTCTGTACAGGTAGCTGCTGACCTTTCTTGGGCTAACTGTAACTTCACTCACCTGGTGATAGTCACCAGGGCACGTGGTGAGTCGCCACGACACGTGGTGAGTCGCCACGACACGTGGTGAGTCGCCACGACACGTGGTGAGTTACGAGGACGCGTGGTGAGTTACGAGAACACGTGGTGAGTTACGAGGACGCGTGGTGAGTTACGAGGACGCGTGGTGAGTTACGAGGACGCGTGGTGAGTTACGAGGACGCGTGGTGAGTTACGAGGACGCGTGGTGAGTTACGAGGACGCGTGGTGAGTTACGAGAACACGTGGTGAGTTACGAGGACACGTGGTGAGTTACGAGGACGCGTGGTGAGTTACGAGGACACGTGGTGAGTTACGAGGACACGTGGTGAGTTACGAGAACACGTGGTGAGTTACGAGGACACGTGGTGAGTTACGAGGACGCGTGGTGAGTTACCAGAACACGTGGTGAGTTCCTGAGCCCGCTGTGGTCACCAGGACCACCAGGAAACAAGTATGGTCCGAACTCACTCAATCGGAAGATTATAACTATGGATACAACTGCAGAAGAATAATTGGTCCCACGCTAGGCAGTTAATCTTCACATATAATGGTTGAAATAGCCTAAGCTACTCTATCTCTCTGAGATGTATTTTATTGTCTCAATAAACGAATTTAAACTTCACATCAAAACCACAACCTTCAGTTGACATAAGTCAATGGCTCGTTTATTACGTTACCTGCCAACGTGATTCATAAATCATAAATGATTCATACATCAAGCCTCCAATATCTAAACCAGTATTTATAAAGGTCTTTTTTTGCTGAAGCCAAGTTACGCAGTTTATATCCATCGACTTGTATTGATATATTTAGCATTCATGTTGTTGTTATAGATTCAGCTACTCGGAACAAGTTCCAAGTAGCACGGGCTATGGTGAGCCCGTAACTTACCTGGCACAGGAGCTGGGCAAGAAGCACGGCCTATGGTTAGCCTCGTGGACAGGAGATGTCTCCCGTCATTTAGCATTCAATTCATATATATATATATATATATATATATATATATATATATATATATATATATATATATATATATATACATATATATATATATATATAGCCGTAATGGCTTGGTGCTTTCCCTGATAATTCCCCTCCATTCATATTCTCCTCGGTATACCCGTTCATCAGTTGGTATACTTCAGTCTTGTTCTCCTTTACTGTTCATTTTAATAATAATAATTTTCTAGAAAACACAGACTATATTTGTTAACACCTCTCGTGCGAGGTTTCTAATGTCGGGGATTCAGTGACAACTGAATATGTCCAATGCAGCGAAAATTGATGCCTATTCGACAGTTCGTTACCCCAAAACTGAACTGAATATACTAGATGAGGGACGACGACGTTTCAGTCCGTCCTGGACCATTCTCAAGTCGATTGTAACAATCGACTTGAGAATGGTCCAGGACGGACCGAAACATCGTCGTCCCTTCACCTTCTAGCGTGTGGTCTGGTCAACATACTTCAGCCACGTTATTGTGACTCCTCGCCTGCATAGTAGATGAGGATTAACAATAGTAGATCCCTAATGCATCCCTTAAACTGATCTGTCCAGGTCGTCCTTTGCCAATGAAAGATAATTTGGGAAGATTAGAGATTAATGAGATCTAAAGAAACTCTTTAAGATAAACCAGTCAGAAATCAGTTTCAGAAAAAAAAGGATTAGCAGAAATAAAGTAAATTCAGACTGAGAAACGTTCTTATTTGTTTTATAAATAAGAAACAATAAAAATATGCAGATTCAGAAACAAGATGCTATAACTCACACAGAAATCACAATAGCGTGTGTGTGGGAGGGAGACATCTCCCGTCCACGAGGCTAACCATAGCCCGTGCTTCTTGCCCCGCTCCTGTGCCAGGTAAGTTACGGGCTCACCATAGCCCGTGCTTCTTGCCCAGCTCCTGTACCAGGTAAGTTACGGGCTCACCATAGCCCGTGCTTCTTGCCCCGCTCCTGTACCAGGTAAGTTACGGGCTCACCATAGCCCGTGCTATTTGGAACTTGTTCCAAGTAGCTGAATCTATAACAACAACAAACAACAATAGCGTGATACATCCAATGAACTTGGATGTAGCCTCATCACAACCCTTGTGGATTTGTTCAGATGATATAAGCATATTGTTACAACAATCAAATCAAGTTAAAGACTTGATTTGATTGTAAAAAAAAAACTCGTATACGCTTAACAAATTTAGGTTAAGAGCTGCTCGCGAGGGGTACAACCACCAGCTATGAGATATCATTGAAGAAAAAATGGAAACTGATTACCTTGGGCGGTGAGGGAGCCGCATTGATAGACCTAACCTCTCCACAAGACCTGTTGGTCTCTATAAGGAACTGGACTCTGCAGTGAACACCCAATGAAAAAGGCTGCCTATGATCCAACAATCCTAAGGCGCATAATAGAAGAGCAAATGTATATAGCATTGCAGTAGCAGGAGCCACCCACATCTTCACAGACGGATTTGTTGACACAATATGAGAGTGCTGGCGCTGCTCTTTGCACGGCCAGTGTACAGGCATATTGGAGACTGGGAGGACTAGTATCATCAACCCAAACTGAGCTGTTTGCCATACAACAGGCATTCGCATATGTGATTGCACAAAACACTCAAAATGCAATCATACACACACTCAAAAGCTGCACTTCAAATATTAGGACAAAAACAGTGGAAAGATAACGTGGAAATAATTACCACCATTTTGTATCTTGGAGCAGTCGCTAAAGGCAAAGGACTCAACATAACCTTAAACTGGATCCCATCCCATGTTGGAATCCCATTAAATGAGAAAGCTGATGAAATTGCTAAATTGGCAACTCGTCATCCAGTGATACATAAAACAATTCAACCCAGCCTAGAGAACATAAAAAAACATCACCAAAAAACTCTCACACCTCAACAAAGCCTACCTACACCAGAGAATAGCTGAAGGTTCGCCCTCTGCAGTATGGTATCTTCAGGCAACCAAATTAGAAAGGTTAAATATCCAAAAGGAATCCACAGGGAAATAGCAGTTAGGTTATATAGACTACGTCTAGGTTACAGATGCAACTGGGAGATTGGTGAACCCCGACAGAGAGAGTGCATCCTCTCTCCTCTACCAAACTGTCACAGAAAAGCCATTATTTCACTATCTTCTGGAATGTGAAGCAACCAACGACCTTAGAAGATCTTTAAGAGTCCCTGAATCTTGCAGTGGCCACCCTGAAGCCATTAACACAGCCAATCTCCTGGTCAAAAAAGGTGTCCAGCAGCTGGACACCCTCATAAAGACTGTGAAGCAGTATCCTCCCCCGTGATAACAGCTTGACGATTAAATGCAACCTCAGAATACTGAAAAGAATTACTGAACAAAAAATTTTACCACTTACGGGCTATTCGTGTCCGTGCCACCTCTTGGGTGGCTTAATCTTTATCAATCATCAGCAGTGAACAGGGCACCGCTCCTGTGCCAGGTAAGTCCACTACGGGCTCACCATAGCCCGTGCTACTTGGAACTTGTTCCGAGTAGCTGAATCTCTAACAACATGCAGTAAACAATGTGCTAAAATGAATTATTGCAAGGAAAACACACCCTACACTGAACAGTGATCTACGAGGTCCAATAGATCTTCTCACGTTTTGTGATTATAATGTAGATATGATTATTTAGTGATTAGATCAACACTGTTTTACACATCACACATGTTAACATGAAATCACAGGTGTTTAATACTGCAACATCACAGGTGTTTAACATCACATGCGTTTAGCATTAACATCACAGGTGTTTAGCTTCCCAACATCGCAGCTGTTTAGCACTACGGCGTCACCGGTATTTAATACGACAAATCACAGGTGCTTAACACGAGAACATCACAGGTATTTAACACGGGCAATAACACATCACACTTGAAAATAACATCACGGGTACTTCCCACATCACGGATATTTTCCAGAACATCACAAATGTTTAATACTATATCTCGTTTAACACAATCGGATGCGCAATCCAAGCACCACAACTAACCAAACATACCACTGGACACACAACTCATCTCAGACGACGGGTCAAGCCTGTTACATACCTGCCATGTGTGTATATAAGTCTTGCAGCACAGTCTCGCCTCTACTAAGCAGCTATACTGTTCCTCACTATGATCCTGCCTCCTTGACGGCCGGCCTTGGTGTGTGTGTCCCAATGTGTTCACGGCCTAGGCACCTCTACTCCTCCTTCCCAGACTCCCCCATCTCATCCCACTGAGATTACGAGTTCGTAGTAAAATAATCACGTGGGAGATCTACCCCCGGAAGACATTACGGCCCGGAATAAGCCTTGGCGTACTGCGTGAGTGGAATGGGTGTACTGGTAGTTGTACTTTATGTGCAACTTTGGAGTATTGCGGGGTGTACTTATTCGCAGAGTACATAAGTACTATAAATAACTGGACAGGTACATAAGTACCCTTCAATCATTTATCGATATTTTGTTTTGTGCTGTAAAGTTAAATAAAAAAATGTATACACCTTTCTCTGTCCCCTAAGGAGAGGTTTAGAGGTCGAATTATCCATTGGATCGAATTATCCATCAACTCCTCAACCACAGAAGGGGGATCTATTGATCAGACCACACACTAGAAGGTGAAGGGACGACGACGTTTCTATCCGTCCTGGACCATTCTCAAGTCGACTGTCGACTTGAGAATGGTCCAGGACGGACCGAAACGTCGTCGTCCCGCATCTACCCAAAAAATTTATGCGCCTTGCCCTGTTCCCGCGACCTTGACGCTTGGTCTTGGTCTGGCTCCCCTCGATCCTTCCCGCCTCATCACCTTGCCTCGTATGGAGATAATCAAGGAGGCTGCATAAGGTCTATTTTCCCCCGAAAAAATGCATCTCCCGTCACGCAGGGTGCAGTTGCACCTCCACAGATCTGCAGTATCAGCTCTTGATACTGGTAATGGCTCAAAAGGGCCACCACTTACGGGCTATTCATGCCCTTGCCACCTTTGGGTGGCTTAATCTTCATCAATCAATCATTCGTCTATTGTCACAGTTCCTGCCCCGCTCCTGTGCCAGGTAAGTCCACTACGGGCTCACCATAGCCCGTGCTACTTGCCCCGCTCCTGTGCCAGATAAGTCCACTATGGGCTCACCATAGCCCGTGCTACTTGCCCCGCTCCTGTGCCAGATAAGTCCACTATGGGCTCACCATAGCCCGTGCTACTTGGAACTTTTTGTTCCCAGTAGCTGAATCTAAAACAACAACAGGTCTATTGGTTAATATGTGGCAGCTTACAGAGAACGATGAGAAAGAAGATTTCAGGAATTAGAAACCTAATGAAGAATGATTTAAAACAAACCTTAATTTGAATTCTCTAGAAAAACATAACGCCAGCGGATACATGATTTAAATATATAAATTGTTATTGCAAATGGGATTTAAATAAAGTAATAAATATTTTAACCCAATACAACACGACATAATGGATATTAATTGAATCAGTTTAAATTCAGGAAATACCTGGGTAAATACTGGTTTGGAAATAGGGTTGTTGACTTATGGAACAAATTTATGCAATATAATAGACGGTGGATCGTTTCGATCGTAGATTAGGCATATATGAGTGAGTTTGGGTGACTATGAATTAGGAGATGCCTCGCAATGGGCCAATAGGCCTTCTGCAATTTCCTTTAGTCTCGAAAAATTAGCTATAGCAAAATGATGGTGTGTAGTGGGGAGTGTAGCAGGGATGAAACGAAAGGGGGAGAAAGTAAGGAAGAAAATGGATTATCACAGATGGAAGAGTCTAAGGAAAATTAACTATCCACTAATGATAAGTACGTAAGAACAAAGGTAACTGCAGAAGGCCTATTGGCCCATACGAGGCAGCTCCTATCCATAACCACCCAATCCCACTCATATACATGTCCAGCCCATGCTTGAAACAATCGAGGGACCCCACCTCCACCACGTTACGCGGTAATTGGTGCCACAAATCAACAACCCTGTTACTGATGACAGTGTTCAACCCCGTGTGGTGGAAAATGTTGATGGAGATGCTCAGGAAAAATGGTTTACAAAAATAGAATTGGAAGACATTGTTAAGAATAGATTACCTTTGATGGTAGTAGGGGCGTGTACAAGTGTTGAGCAAGAAGAAATTTAAAAATGTTGGGAATATCTGACTAAGGCGATATTGCTTCTCGGAGACTCAAAATGTGGGGAGGGTGTGGACAAAGCGATGTCCATTATCATGAATTGGCAAACAGCAGCAAAGTTAAGAATCTGGGAACATATGAGGGAAAAATTACTGCATCTACTTTGTATTTCCTCCCATTTTGGTGTTAATCATGCTTTGTAATATTAGAACATAAGGATTTTATTAGGCTTTCACATGCATTGTTCATTTCTTCCCACCTTTTGAAGCGAGAAGATTAATGCATTAGCTTCCTCGCCTCTCGTTACTCTAATCGCCGAAGCTTCATTTATCTCTGAAATTCTATCCCCCAATACTCTGTAAGGTCAATCATACCATCATTATCTCAGTAACAGTATTTCTTGGGCCATGAGAATAATCTTGGGATTATTCTCATGGCTTCATTTTTTACCTTCTCCAACTTGTTTAGTCTGCCTTTACCAAAACAAGACATGACAGGGGCAGCATAATCAATAAGAGATCTCACAGTATGTCATGTGATTACCACTGGAATGTGAAATGTAGAATATGATTAATAATTTATACTGTATGGGTTTGTGAGCCCCTTGAGGGACCTTATATAGACGAGGGTAGAAATAGACTAAGCTAGTTGACCAGACCACACACTAGAAGGTGAAGGGACGACGACGTTTCGGTCGTCCCTTCACCTTCTTGCGTCGTCCCTTCACCGTCTAGTGTGTGGTCTGGTCAACATACTTTAGCCACGTTATTGTGACTCATCGCCTGCATAGCCTAAGCTATTTCCACACACACACACACACACACACACACACACACCACACACACACACCACACAACACACACACACACACACACACACACACACACACACACACACACTTCAATTTCTAGTGTGTGGTTTGGTCAACAGCCTAAGCTACTCTGTCCTTCTGAGATGTACTTCCTTTTCTCAATAAACTTACTTGAACTTGAACTTAAACTTGAAGTCGTTTCCTCGCCACATCTGCGGTAGGCTGCTGCTAAGATTCTAATTTGAACATTTCTCTGAATGCTTTTCACGTCACGATGAAATCATGTCAGCGTGGTGTATCTGTGAGGAAACACCGAGGCCATACAATGGGATCGAACCCATGTCTTTGGACACAGGTACTTTGTTTTCTTTGTACTCATTCACTTTAGCTACAGTTTGGTATAACACCTGTTCACTGCAGCTACAGATCTATGGAGTTTTACATCACTGCCAAATAAATCTGTCTCAATCTAAATCGTTGGTAATTGAGTTTGTGTAAAGTAACTCAAGCTTACATATACAACCGCAATTAATACTGCAATCTGATATGAATTGATTTACGGCAGATTGATCCAGATATCGCTCTGTACCGTAACCAATTTAGATAATTAGGCGGTAAAACTGTACACCTCATTGAGATTCGAACACGAGACCATGGGATTACCACCCCAGTACCGAGAATACATGCAGGATTTGTGGGCGTGGCTGTAGGGTGAAGGGTCTGAGGTACGGGACGGACATAGGACGGTCCCGTACCTCCCGACATAATCCTAAGTTTAAGGATTTAAGAAATATTAGTCAATATTGTCAACCGCGCCATCTGATCTAATGGATTCCGGTCAAGTGGGATATTTTCAGGTGCACGGCGAGCTTTTCGTTATCAGAAGAACTATTTTCTTAAACACATACTTTGATTGTTCCAAATATTATACTGTATGAAAGGGAGGGTGGAGGACTTCGGGGGACAGTCTAAGGAACAGGTGGTGAAGGGGAAAGGGGGGAATAGAGGAGGGTATGGGAAGGGAAGGAGGGTGATAATAATGGATGGAGTGGGGGAAATGGGCAGAGATGGGCGTAGGGATAGAAGGAGGATGATTGTAAGGGATGGATTAGAGGGGTTAGGCTGCAGAGAGAGACGTAGAATAGGGGGATGATGAAGGTGAGGGGAGATGTGGGATGGGAAGAAGGACGACGAGAAGGGCCGGAGGGAGGGGGGTATTGTCTGGTGGAAGGGGGAGGGAAGAGTATTGAGAGGGGAAGAGCGGGGCGGAAAA
>WNGS01071353.1:0-13114 GCA_020271785.1 Procambarus virginalis | reverse complement strand
TCCTGTTAGCATCTATGTGGGTGTGGCCCTGTGCCTCATGGTGCCAATGGCGGCTGTGGAGGCCTTCAAGGCTGGCAACAGCTAGGTACATGTGCATATTCTACTGCTCAGCTACTTGCTGTTCCAAGTCACAATTTTACCTGTATGGGATGCAAGAGTTAATATCTGTTCCCTGAACATATCAATACAGGTATAACATGTATGTGAGGGCTGTAAAAATGGGTTACACGTACATGGTGTTGGTGTTTTCATCTATCATAACCGACTTATCTTTAATGTTAAAAATGTGCACACAAATTTAAACATAAAGATACTTGGTAAGCCGGATACTGGAGTGCTCTTATTTGTAGTAGTGGTGTTGCTATGGCAGTTTCTTAAGCAGAGTAGGTCTATCCTATGTGGCCATTAACAAAACACCACGAACACCATTGTTATTGTTTTTCGTGTGAGCGTCGCGTCTGTAAGAGACGCTCTCCTCCCTTGTTCCAATATTGTGTTCTACTTCTAAGTTAAATTACGTTAACAAGGGAATCAAGCTATATTTGGTGTTAATAATTATATTCAGTCTTATTGAACACTTTTTTATTCAATTTAGACATTAAACTGTTGTATGAACAGTGGTTTAATAATGTAAATATACGTCGACGTCGATGACGTCACGGAGTCTCCCATTCTCTAATTTTAAGAGGATACTGTTAAGGGAAGACTATACTATTTGTGTATGAGTGTGTCGGTTTCCCGACATCCCTATTGAACTTACATGTATCCCTATAGTGACCTTACATGTATCCCAAGTGACCCCACATGTATTCCTAGTGACCTTATATGTATCCCTAGTGACCTTAAATGTATCCCCTAGTGACCTTACATAAATCCCTAGTGATATTACATACATTATTAGTGACCTTACTTGCATCCCAAGTGACCTTACATCTATCCCTAGTGACCTTACATGAATCCTTAGTGACCTTCCATGCATCCCTAGCGACATTACATGTATCACTAGTAACCTTACATGTATCCCTAGTGACCTTATATGTATCCCTATAGTGACCTTACATGTGTCCCTAGTGGCCTTACATGTATCCCTAGTGACCTCACATGTATTCCTGGTGACCTTCTATGTATCCCTAGTGATGTTACATGTATCCCTAGTGACCTTACAAGTATCTCTAGTGACCTTACATGTATCCCTATAGTGACCTTGCATGTATCCCTAGTGACCTCACATGTATTCCTAGTGACCTTCCATGTATCCCTAGTGATGTTACATGTATCCCTAGTGGACTTGCATGTATCCCTAGTGACCTTACACATATCTCTAGTGACCTTACATGTATCCTTAGTGACCTTTCGTGTATCCATAGTGATCTAACATATACTCATAGTGACCTTTCGTGTATCCCTAGTGACCTTACATGTTTCCCTAGTGACCTTACATGTATCCCTAGTGACCTTACATTTATCCTTAGTGACCTTACATGTATTCATAGTGACCCTACATGTATTCCTATTGAATGTAAGTGTATCCCTAGTGACCTTACATATATCCCTAGTGACCTTGTGTGTATCCTTAGTGACCTTACGTTTATTCCTAGTGACTTTGCATGTATTCCTAGTGACCTTATATGTATCCCCAGTGACCTTACATGAATCCCAAGTGACCTTACACTTATCCCTATTGAACTTACATGTATCCCTAATGACCTTTCAAGTATCCATAGTGACCTAACATATATTCATAGTGACCTTTCGTGTATCCATAGTGACCTAACATATATTCATAGTGACCTTACACGTATCCCGAGAGACATTACATGTATCCCTAGTGACCATACATATATCCCTTGTGACTTTACAAGTATTCCTACTGACCTTACATGTATCCCTAGTTACCTTACGTGTATCCTTTGTGACCTTAACGTGTACCCGTATAATGACCTCATGAGAGTAGGTCACTTTACTCGTGTAACAAAGACTTATATTCATGTCTACAATTTTATTTCGGATATTTTGAGAATATTTTTCAAAGAGAATTTTTCAATAAATATCGAGACCGTTATTGGCGGGACGGTTGTGGAGTATGATTGGTGGAATGTATTGGCACAGCGAAAGCTAGCCAATCAGCTCTCAGCAGCATTTCTCTACAGGGGGTGAAACCCGGGGTATTAGAGGAGGGGGTAGGGTTTCCCACCCCGAGGGTCACTGAATTGATGCAATTGGCAGCAGCGCCCTCTATGCATGCAATATTGAGGCGGTGGAACCGACTGCTGATTCCAAGTTATTCAAGATTTTCTGTCACTGAGGACCATGTCTGCGTTGTGAGAGAGACGGCCATTAGGTATGACACCTGTCTGACCTTGTCGTTCTGGTGCTGGACGGCTCTGAACGCCACGTGTCTGACTCCCGTAGCGGCTCTGTGTGAGCACGAGTAGAGGCACCCATAACTTTGTTTAAGCCAGGAGTCTGCCGGCGTTAGTGGCTCTAACAGTGCCGGGATGACGGCTTCCTGTCCCCTCTGTCACTACCAGAGTGGTAGTTACTGGAGCAACACTACCATCCCGAGAGTTTTGGTCCCTGAGCAACACTACCATCCCGAGAGTGCTGGTCCCTGAGCAACACTACCAGCCCAAGAGTGCTGGTCCCTGAGCAACTCTGCCAGCCCGAGAGTGTTGGTCCCTGAGCAACTCTGCCAGCCCGAGAGTGTTGGTCCCTGAGCAACACTACCAGCCCGAAAGTGTTGGTCCCTGAGCAACACTACCAGCCCGAGAGTGTTGGTCCCTGAGCAACACTACCAGCCCAAGAGTGTTGGTCCCTGAGCAACACTACCAGCCCAAGAGTGTTGGTCCCTGAGCAACACTACCAGCCCAAGTGTGTTGGTCCCTGAGCAACACTACCAGCCCAAGAGTGTTGGTCCTTGAGCAACACTACCAGCCCGAGAGTGTTGGTTCCTGAGCAACACTACCAGCCCGAGAGTGTTGGTCCCTGAGCAACACTACCAGCCCGAGAGTGTTGGTCCCTGAGCAACACTACCAGCCGGAGAGTGTTGGTCCCTGAGCAACACTACCAGCCCAAGAGTGTTGGTCCCTGAGCAACACTACCAGCCCAAGAGTGCTGGTCCCTGAGCAACACTACCAGCCCAAGAGTGTTGGTCCCTGAGCAACACTACCAGCCCAAGAGTGTTGGTCCCTGAGCAACACTACCAGCCCAAGAGTGTTGGTCCCTGAGCAACACTACCAGCCCGAGAGTGTTGGTCCCTGAGCAACACTACCAGCCGGAGAGTGTTGGTCCCTGAGCAACACTACCAGCCCAAGAGTGTTGGTCCCTGAGCAACACTACCAGCCCAAGAGTGCTGGTCCCTGAGCAACACTACCAGCCCGAGAGTGTTGGTCCCTGAGCAACACTACCAGCCCGAGAGTGTTGGTCCCTGAGCAACACTACCAGCCCGAGAGTGTTGGTCCCTGAGCAACACTACCATCCCGAGAGTGTTGGTCCCTGAGCAACACTACCAGCCCGAGAGTGCTGGTCCCTGAGCAACACTACCATCCCGAGAGTGCTGGTCCCTGAGCAACACTACCAGCCCGAGAGTGCTGGTCCCTGAGCAACACTACCAGCCCGAGAGTGTTGGTCCCTGAGCAACACTACCAGCCCAAGAGTGCTGGTCCCTGAGCAACACTACCAGCCCAAGAGTGCTGGTCCCTGAGCAACACTACCAGCCCAAGAGTGCTGGTCCCTGAGCAACACTACCAGCCCGAGAGTGCTGGTCCCTGAGCAACACTACCAGCCCGAGAGTGCTGGTCCCTGAGCAACACTACCAGCCCGAGAGTTTTGGTCCCTGAGCAACACTACCAGCCCAAGAGTGCTGGCCCCTGAGCAACACTACCAGCCCGAGAGTGCTGGTCCCTGAGCAACACTACCAGCCCGAGAGTGTTGGTCCCTGAGCAACACTACCAGCCCGAGAGTGTTGGTCCCTGAGCAACACTACCAGCCCAAGAGTGCTGGCCCCTGAGCAACACTACCAGCCCGAGAGTGCTTGTCCCTGAGCAACACTACCAGCCCGAGAGTGTTGGTCCCTGAGCAACACTACCAGCCCGAGAGTGTTGGTCCCTGAGCAACACTACCAGCCCGAGAGTGTTGGTCCCTGAGCAACACTACCATCCCGAGAGTGTTGGTCCCTGAGCAACACTGCCAGCCCAAGAGTGTTGGTCCCTGAGCAACTCTGCCAGCCCAAGAGTGCTGGTCCCTGAGCAACACTACCATCCCGAGAGTGTTGGTCCCTGAGCAACACTGCCAGCCCAAGAGTGTTGGTCCCTGAGCAACTCTGCCAGCCCAAGAGTGCTGGTCCCTGAGCAACTCTGCCAGCCCATGAGTGCTGGTCCACGTTTAACCTGTCACCTGTATGTCTGCAGGAATGTGGCAGAAGGTTCTTTGGTTAATAATTCAACATATACAAAAATATATCTGCCTGCAGTAGATATATATATGTGGATGCATAGAAACGGTTTATGGTTTTAGGCATCAATGTTTAACAAAATTGCTTGAGAATGCATCAGCGTTAACATTGTCGTACAAATTGCAAGACACGCAGCTTTCTTTGCAGGTGGTCCTACACATCCTGCGATTATTCTTGCAGTCTAGTATGCAATGTTTCTTAGAAGAGGATACAAAATGCGTCAATTTCATCTCGTGATGTCTCAGAATATGTGGAGGAAGAGCAGTAGAGTAGGATGAGTAATATTTAGTGAAAGGGGGTCCAATTGTAATATCCACTGTCAAAGAGAAACCACAGGTAATAATCCATACACTGATGCCCACCACGTAGGTTAATCAAATTTCGATTAAAACAGATTTCAAGGGATGGCTGATCAATTAACCGATCTGCATGTTCAGGGTGTCATCCTGGGAAATGATATCAATAATTTCGTCGAGTGGAAAGTCGAAAGAATCTGCAGGCGAGGACAATTTCTATTTCCTATTTGACGGCAATTTACAAGCAACAGAAACAAAATCCGTGTTTGCTTCTGCAGGCAAAGTTCCTCCCCCCATTCTCAATGTAAAGTTCTAATGTGTGATCAATTGTCTACTGAAGACCAAGAGTTACAAAGTTTCTGCCATGTTGTAGTCTCTTGCCTGAACTCAGGTCAATACATCAATAAGTCTTTATGTCCATTCAGAAGACCGCAAGTCTTTATGTCAATCCAAAAGACCACAAGTCTGTCCATCCAGAAGACCACAAGTCTTTATGTCCATCCAGAAGACCATAAGTTTTTTTGTCCATCCAGAAGATCACATAGTTCACTTAGGTCCAGACACGCCGCTAATGTCTCCATAGTGTTCCTAGTTGTACAGCCGTAGGAAGAAAAAGGATGTTGTGTGAAGTGGCATGAACAACACAGGTATTACCACTCTTGGTAAAGTGACCTCTCATCTGACTCCTTAGAAAGTGAGTTCATTATTACACTACAGTTCAACCCTTTCATCAGTCCGATATTACACATTATAGAAATTATAGCTCGACTTTCACACCTTCTTAAAACGATCATATAAACGAACTCCTTCTAAAACAATCATATATCACTGTTGTTTGCAAGCAATAAACTTGGTATAATAAATACATGTTATTAAACAAACTAAATTCACACACTTGATTTACTTCAGTATTCTGCCCGAAAGAATAAAATTCACTCTTAAATTCCTGCAGTAAACTAGTAGTTAAATTTTGCACTGATCGTATTACACTCAAGAATTTACTTAAACTCTCATAATTAACACTTGTCTTTGACACTCATACTCATACACATGCATGAACACAAGTAGATACATTAATTCCTACATATACTCCAGATACTTTACAAATCATTTGAGGATTGAGATATTAAATGAAAATTGAAAAACAGGCTTCTAGATGGTCATACAAATGCCCACACACACATAACAAGTAATTAGCAAGGAGAAGGGTCTCTTCCTAACACTTTATATTCCTTCTGTTGTCTTCTAATCTCCCAAGACGAAAACAGACTGTACTCTTTGATAGCATTTCACACCTAGTAGAATTTGTCTAGGTCTTCAATTCACAAGGAGCTCTGGCCGTGGGGTAAATTAGGTCTTATCACCGGTGGCCACTATTAAACTATTTCGTTCAGCGTTACTATTTGTTTATTGGTTTTGTTACTAGGAAGGTATAGCCACGGAGAAGAAATAAAGAGAATTCAGGAAAGATATGTATATATATATATATATATATATATATATATATATATATAATATATATATATATATATATATATATATATAACTGAAAACTCACACCCCAGAAGTGACTCGAACCCATACTCCCAGGAGCAACGCAACTGGTATGTACAGGGACGCCTTAAACCACTTGACCATCACGACCGGACATAAGGAAGTGATAGCCGAGGCTATATGAACCACTTCCCCGCCGGCACTCGGATGGTAATCTTGGGCATAGCATTTTATCAAATCACCTCATTTTTTGGGGCAACACGTGAGGAACACAAATGCAAACAAGCCTGAATGGTCCCCAGGACTAGATACAACTGAAAACTCACACCCCAGAAGTGACTCGAACCCATACTCCCAGGAGCAACGCAACTGGTATGTACAGGGACGCCTTAAACCACTTGACCATCACGACCGGACATAAGGAAGTGATAGCCGAGGCCATATGAACCACTTCCCCGCCGGCACTTGGATGGTAATCTTGGGCATAGCACTTTATCAAATCACCTCATTTTTTGGGGCAACACGTGAGGAACAGAAATGCAAACAAGCCTGAATGGTCCCCAGGACTAGATACAACTGAAAACTCACACCCCAGAAGTGACTCGAACCCATACTCCCAGGAGCATCGCAACTGGTATGTACAGGGATGCCTTAAACCACTTGACCATCATGACCGGACATAAGGAAGTAATAGCCTGAGCTATATGAACCACTTCCCCGCCGGCACCTGGATGGTTATCTTGGGCATAGCATTTTATCAAATCACCACATTTTCACCTCAGATAAAATGCTATGCCCAAGATAACCATCCAGGTGCCGGCGGGGAAGTGGTTCATATAGCTCAGGCTATCACTTCCTTATGTCCGGTCGTGATGGTCAAGTGGTTTAAGGCATCCCTGTACATACCAGTTGCGTTGCTCCTGGGAGTATGGGTTCGAGTCACTTCTGGGGTGTGAGTTTTCAGTTGTATCTAGTCCTGGGGACCATTCAGGCTTGTTTGCATATATATATATATATATATATATATATATATATATATATATATATATATATATATATATATATATATATATATATATATATATATATATGACGTACCTAGTAGCCAGAACACACTTCTCAGCCTACAATGCAAGGCCCGATTTGCCTAATAAGCCAAGTTTTCACGAATTAATTGTTTTTCGACTACCTAACCTAACCTAACTTTTTCGGCTACCTAACCTAACCTATAAAGATAGGTTAGGTTAGGTTAGGAAGGGTTGGTTAGGTTCGGTCATACATCTACGTTAATTTTAACTCCAATGAAAGAAAATTGACCTCATACATAATGAAATGGGTAGTTTTATCAATTCATAAGAAAAAAATTAGAGAAAATATATTAATTCAGGAAAACTTGGCTTATTAGGCAAATCGGGCCTATATAATGACCTATTATAGGTCATTATATATCCTAGATTGGTCAGCCTAGCAGGTATCCGGGACTGCACGATGTATATACAGATGAAAGAGTACAGCACTTCCTTCCACCCTGGCAGATAGTACCTTTTGACATCCTGGCCCCTGCATACCCCACCAAGAAACTAATCACAAACAACCCTCATGCTCAGCTTGCTGCTAAATTAAGCACCATAGAACACATTCACAATATACAAGCTGAAAACAACATTGCACAGACCATATACACTGACGGATCACTCAATACAGCTACAGGAAGGGCAGGAAGTGCTGTTATTGCTCATCAGCCCGATGGCAGCACAATTGAAAGGAATATCCGAATTAGTAACTGGGCGTCCACTATGCAAGCCGAGTTGGTAGCGATACTGGTAGCACTCGAAATTATTGACAACACTGAAGTAGACAGCTTAATTATTTCTGACTCCCTTTCCTCACTACGAACAGTTTGCAATCAAGTAATAACGTGCTTGTCTTGGAAGCTAGACGTAGATATATAAGAATACTTAGCAAGAGGGTAAATATAAAAATGTTGTGGATTCCTTCTCACATTGGCCTGCAGGAACATGACAAAGTTGACGCCCTTGCTAAGGCTGCAGTAAATAAAGACAGTATTGAACGGAATCTTGAGTTATCAAATAGGTCCCTTAAAATGTCATTAGACGAGAACTCCTGGATGAATTTGAAGAAAGTAGAACTGTGCAGACTGGAACTAGCAGGTCCATTGTTCATCACAATGAAATGTGTGAAGTAAAACATGTGTATGGGTCAAGTAACAAAGTCAGTAGACTAACAGATGTTGTCACAGCTCGTATAAGACTTGGCTACAAGTATCTCTGGCAGTTCGGCTTGTATAGGGATCTAGATGAAGTAAAGTGTAAAGTGTGTGGGCAAAGACAGGGACACACACTCGAACACTATATCTTGGATTGTAGTAAAATTGAGCCCTTTAGAGATAAATCTAAGCTCACTCTGTATGATATGGCAACCTATCTTATTAAAATGGAAAAATTACCTGAAATCCTTGCACTGTATCCACATTTCGCTTCCAGTAGATGAACGACATATGAGATTCAGAAACAAGTAGTGTATTGTGAGGACTAACAATAAACAGAAGCTCCCATATGACTCTGTAATGTCCCCATTGGTCAAACTATTATGTATTAGCGATAAGACCTACCATTAATGTATGATGACTTACTGTAAATATGTAGCTCTTGAAATAGCACTTACTCTGTAACTAGCTGACATTGTAACTATAAGGTGTGAAGGATAGATGTAATTGTTAATGTAATAATCTAAGATGAGGTCTGATAAAGACCTTTTGTGCCCTCTGTAATGCTTTTGCGCTACCGCTCACAGGATGAGTATGGGGTGCACAATAAACTAGCCGCCTTCGGCGGCAACAATCAAATCCCAGGAGCCATAAGCAGAAAGGAAGTCTTCTTCTCCCCCACACAGAGTCGTGAACCCGTCACCCATCAACCACCACAATGAAGGTGATAATGGTTGTCCTCCTGACGGCTGGTGTAATGGCAATTGCCCTGGTCAGCGGTGCAAATGATCATCACTGGTGCATCAGTAAGTGGCCATGACTGTGGTGTTGACTGTACTAACCGCAGCGGCAGTATTTGTAACAGCAGCAGCAGCTGCAATATTGGTAGTGGAAGTGTTAATGATTGTTGAATTTGCTGTACTAGCAGTAATAGTAACAGCAGCAATGACAGTGGAAGTAGTTTCTGTTGCCTTAGTAGCAATATTAGTCAATATGGTTAGTCAAAAGGTAGTTATGGTTTAGAGTGAGAGTTATGATACTCGGTAACAACTGAATGAAGATTTAAACTTACACTTGAGTTCTTAATTTTACGTCAGTTGAATGATTGGAATCATCCACTAACGCTCAAGGCTAATATAGGAAACATCTTCCGTTTTAAAAAATAGCCCAATCATATGTCATTCGAGCCTATGAGTTAGGCCTTTGTGCTTTGCTATTTGAGTTGAAGTTAACGATTCCTCATTACGACTTCTGTGTATGCCGTCAGAGAAGAGAACAAGAACTGGAATCTTTATAAATAACATTAAGAGGGAGCGAGAAAACTGCCATTGGATATTAACATCAAAATTAATAAAATTTATTAGCAGAGTTTAAAGCCGTTTCGAAATCTCACCTCAAGGAGCAAAGCTTGTAAGAAAAGCCTTGTTATCCGTAGGTAAGTATCATTAATTGTAAGGGTAGTTGTCAAGACGCTGGTCAGAGTCATTAGGAGGAAGTGATACCTGGTTGATACCTGGTTGATGGGGTTCTGGGAGTTCTTCTACTCCCCAAGCCCGGCCCGAGGCCAGGCTTGACTTGTGAGAGTTTGGTCCACTAGGCTGTTGCTTGGAGCGGCCCGCAGGTCCACATACCCACCACAGCCCGGTTGGTCCGGCACTCCTTGGAGGAATAATTATGTATTAGCGAGTAGTGGCTAAGTGAGTATTATAAAATATGAATAAAAAATTGCATGATGCACAATTTGAGATATAAACAAAAATAACGAAGTATTAACGTACTTTTTTTTAACATTTGGTGACGTTGATGTTATTTTTACGATGTGTTACAGGACAGATTTGTAACAACAACAATACCTGTGTGAAATGTGTCATAGATCTGAAACTGTCACATTGTCAAATGGTGGTGTGCCTAGGTGCTCCCAGTAAGCATCTTTCTCACCTTGACTGACACGCAGGTGGCTCACTCTTCCCCGCCTTAAGTGACACTATAAAAATGCTATTAATATCATTTGTTTAAAAATTAAAAACAATAATAGTATTACTAAGAAATTTAACTGTTTAATCCACTGCCGTACAGCCTCTGTTAATTTACGTAAACAGGCACAAGGGAAAAATTTACTAACACATGCAATATTTCCAGATTGCACCAACGCAGCGAATGCGAGCACCTGCATCACCGCAGCTAAGGTACGTCATGTGGCAACACTTCACAAATATTATTAAGTTTTTGTACTTTGCAAATTCTTGATCGTTCATAATGCTCATATTGTGAACAGTATTCTAATTAACGCATTAGCAAGAATAGGAGAGATAGAAAGTTGTCCCGAAAAGCTGTGGTGTAGAGAAAATCTCAATTACACCATATTTTGGTCAGAAATTACCTGTTAAGTGTTTCCAATGAAACTGTGACTTGACCGTCGAGATTCAATGGACAGTTATTAAGGAACAATTTCAAGAAACGTTTTGGAATTAGATATTAAAAAAAGACAAATTCATTATTTGTATGTGGCTAACAAATGGTAAGCAAAAATTGATATAATTATGTTATATATGTTGTAAAATAGCATACTATATCTCAACAGAACAACACATGTTTCCTGGCTGCTGGCAGAGTTGAATGACACAACTACGTCCAGTCGATCCACCACCAGTTGACGAACCGGATCACTATCACTGATGACGACTGACTTCCACACCATCTGTTGGCATCCATATTTGCTCACTATCTGTTGACATGCAGCCTGACTCATCATCTGTTGGCATGGAGCCTGACTCATCATCTGTTGGCATGCAGCCTGACTCATCATCTGTTGACATGCAGCCTGACTCATCATCTGTTGACATGCATTCTGGTTTTAGAATCGTTTGGCATGTAAGCTGGCCTATCACCTGTTGGCGAGCAGCCTGAACCAATGTCTCATGTAGCAAAACCCACCATCTGCCAACAAAACTCCTGTCCACCACCTGCTGGCGTATAACTAACTCTCCATGTTATCAAACACATAAATAACATAAAACAGATGAAAGAGATGGTAAAAGATAAAACGAATGTTAACAAATAAAATAAAATAAAATATTCCCCTAGCAGCACAACCTTCAAAAGCAGCACAACCTTCAAAAGCAGCACAACCTTCAAAAGCAGCACAACCTTCAAAAGCAGCATAACCTTCAAAAGCAGCACAACCTTCAAAAGCAGCATAACCTTCAAAAGCAGCACAACCTTCAAAAGCAGCACGCAATTCTTTCGTCAATTGGAAGTCATTTAACGTATCATCTCTGCTCCAGCACAGCGGCCGGAAGATATCTTTATTTTTACTCTGTTAACGTTTTGTCATTTACAGCTTTTAAATAAATTTGCTTGTAGTAAACACTGTTTTTTATACTACCTGATGTATTAACATTGTTACTGAAAGCTGACTCATCCTACATTACTGTAGAGTTATTGGTTGTCCATATGCCCAAGTCCTACATTGTTTTTTTTTTTTTTTTTAACTTTATTTAAGAAATACAATTATAAATTAAATTATATAAAAGTTTTACAAGACAATTATACATTGCAATTCGTAGTGAACAAGTTTCCCAATAGTACAGAATATGATCTTTAAAAACCCCTGAATGTTATACTTATTTTCCGTTAAGCGATTTACAAAATTTGGAGAATAAATTTACATTAAAATACAGGGAGATTATTACATTTAAATATTTTTATATAATTCTCAGTAAACAAATTTTCCATATCATCACCGAGCATGAGCCTTAAACCCCAAATGTTATACTGATCCTGCATCGCAAGAACTTCAATATTTTGTCTACTGAGTAACCTTCCTGCCTTCCTATCCAAACACAAAAAATGTAATCAGAAAGTAACATAATTATTGTATTCTTAATTTTCTTGCATTTTATGTCAATATGAAACATTAAAAACCTCATTAACTCCACTCTAATACTTGGTCCACATAAAGCTTTAAGAGTGTCTCGAATCCAGTTTACAAGAACAACTTTCTGCTTACAGAAATAAAATATATGCATATTATTTTCAATTTCAGTACATTGGTCACACACTATTGTTGTCCTTAATGCCAACATCAACAACCTATCATTAGTAGGGAGGGTCTCATGAATATAGCGATACAATAGCTCACGTTGTTTTGGGCATAAATTAACATGAAGGTTCGCCCATATTACTTGCCAGCTGAAGAGTGGATATGCCTCCTCTACACTAGGAACTATATTTGGTAGTATAACATCATACACTGTTTACTGTTCATCATTAAAAAACCTTCAATATTACAAATCCGCCTGAGAACATCAATTGCACAAGAATAAAAGTGAGGTGAAATAAAGGCAAGGTCAGTATACTCTGGCATATGTATCAAGTAGCTGACACGTAATTTACACATAGTAATGTCCTAGCGCATTTACACTATTCCTCTGCATTATCTCCTTTCTAAAGGTAAACATAAGATTGCCAATGACTTATTGTACACATTCAGTATCCTATTCCACCGTTTTTCTTACCTTTCAAAGAGTAGTCCGTTTAATTGGTTGGTATCTACCATACCATACATATCTAAAATAGTTTTGTCAATCTCCATTGCACTTTTCTTGTCTATGGGAAAGCTGTGAGACAAATACCACACTTTAG
>WNGS01071331.1:0-14726 GCA_020271785.1 Procambarus virginalis | reverse complement strand
TCTCTCTCTCTCTCTCTCTCTCTCTCTCTCTCTCATAGGGAAAGCATGGAAGGGACACGAACTCGGGGTGCCAAACGCAGGATGACAATCGAGGCCGGAACAAATTCAGAGGATGGGGTGGAACAGGAAGCCTGGATGAAGAGAGTATTCCAGCAAATGTGGGATGAATTCAGTGAAGGACTGAGGGTAATGAAGGAGACAGTTGCCAACCTGCAAGATGAACTAGGGCAGCAAAGGAGGAGATAAGATGCCTGAAGGAGACCTCTCCACAATACCAGACACAAACTGTGCCTCAGGGAGACAGGAATGCTACTGTGGAGGGGACCTCAACACCTCAGCTCTCATTTGCTGAAATGCTTAAAAAGAGCCCTGAAGCTAGGTCTGCAGTTAAGGAAGTTGCCATGGAAGTGGCCTCCTCTCAGGAAGCAGCCAGATGTACTAGCCGGCTGATAGAGAGAAAAAGAGCAGTAGTAGTGGCTGGCATTAAAGAACAAACAGGGGCCAGGCCAAAGGAGCGGAGAGACAAGGACAAAAACATAGTTAAAGAGATCCTTAAAGAGGTAAGCATGGAGGGAACTGTACAAAATGTTGAAAAGGTTTTCAGGCTTGGAAAGTACAACAAGGACAGAGACCGAATGATAAAGGTGGTATTCATGAGCGAAAACACGAAAGAGGAACTGTTAGAAAGGAAGTGCTGTCTAGCAAATGTCGAGAAGTTCAAAAAAGTATTCCTACAGAGGGATATGACAAGGGAAGAGAGAAAGCAGGCAGCAGACGTGAGGAAGGAGCGCAGGGAGAGAGAAAGGAATCAGGGAGCCACAACCCCGATCCACACAATCCCAGAGGGGAGTGGGGAACCCTCCTCAAACAGTGCACTAGCCACAGGGAGTGCGACACCATCCCCACATTCTACCCAACAGACACCCTACCTGCCCCAACCCCTGCCAGCCCCCCACTAAGTACCCACCTAAGGCACCTTCCCCCCACCCACCCCCCTCCTCCCACTCACCCCCCTCCTCCTCTCATCCCCCTCCTCCCACTCCCCTCCCCCCAGGACCACCCTTCTCCCCCATCCCCCAAGCCCTCCCTTCTCCCACATGCCCTCCAGTCTCTCCCACCCACAAGCCCTCAGTTCTCCCCTGCCCCCCTAAGCCCCCCACTCTCCCCCACCCCACCTAAGCCTTCCCCTCTCCACCACTCCCCAATACCCTCCCCTCTTCCTCACCCACCTCAGCCTTCCCTTTCCCCCCACCCCCTCCCCCCTTTACTGCCCACCCAAACCCCCCCTTCTCCCCCATCCCCCCAACCTTCGTCCTCTCACCCCCCTCAACCCTCCCCCTCTCACCCACCCCCCCAACCCTCCCTCTCTCTCCCCCCCCCCCTACCCTCCCCCTCTCCCCACCCACCCTTCCCTCCCCCTCCCCTCCACCCCCCAAGCCCTTCCTCCTCCACCAGTCTCCCGTACCAGATCCTCCAAGCTCCCGCTCACCCCAGACCCCACAGGTCCCCCCCAGAGGAGAAGCAGAAAAGAGTCAGTTTCAGGGTAATGTACTCGAACATAGATGGGATCACAAGCAAGACAAGTGAACTAAGGGAAAGAACACAAGAAGTGAACCCAGATGTAATCGGACTCACTGAGACAAAACTCTCTGGAATCATAACGAATGCTGTGTTTCCCCAGGAGTACACAGTAATAAGGAAAGAGAGGGAAGGTAGGGGAGGAGGCGGAGTGGCCCTACTCATGAGAAAGGAATGGAGTTTTAAGGAGATGGCTATCCCGGGCTGTGAGGGTTTCAGAGACTACATAGCAGGCACCATGACAATGGGAGGACCAAGAATAGTAGTAGCAGTAATATATAACCCTCCACCAAATGACAGAAGACCCAGTCAAGAGTATGAAAACAACAACATGGCAGTTAACACTATAATTGAGAGGGCAGCCTCTGCTGCCTGTAGAAATAGATCCCACCTGCTCATCATGGGGGACTTCAATCACGGAAGAATTGATTGGGAGAACAAGGAACCGCATGGCGGCGAGGATACGTGGAGAGCCAAACTACTGGAGGTGGTGACTAGAAACTTCTTAACCCAGCATGTCAGAGAACCCACAAGGATGAGAGGAAATGACGAACCAGCGAGACTCGACCTGGTCTTCACCCTGAACGACTCTGACATAAGAGAAATCGGTTTTGAGGCCCCAGTAGGGATGAGCGACCACAGTGTATTGGAGTTTGAGTACCTGATTGAAGAAGGGTTATTGAACTCGAGGAGAGATACTGAAACCAAAAGGTTAGCATACCGAAAGGGAAACTATGAGGAGATAAGAAAATTCCTAACAGACATAGCATGGGAAACAGAGCTCAGGGAAAAGACGGCCCAAGATATGATGGACTACATCACGCAAAAGTGCAAGGAAGCAGCAAACAAGTTTGTCCCAGTCCAAAAGGAAAACAGTGAAATGAAGATGAGAAACCCATGGTTTAATCAGAGATGTAGGCTAGCTAAGCAACAAAGTAAAAGGGCATGGAGAAACTATAGGAATAACAGGACACTGGAGAGCAGAGAAAGATACCAGATTGCCAGGAATGAATATGTCAGGATGAGAAGAGAGGCGGAAAGACAATACGAAAACGACATCGCAGCAAGGCAAAGACTCAGCCTAAATTGCTGCATAGCCACATCAGGAGAAAAACAACAGTAAAGGAACAGGTTATGAAATTAAGGATAGGGGCAGAAGGATTCACTACAAACGACAAGGAAGTATGTGAGGAACTGAATAAGAAATTCCAAGAGGTCTTCACCCTAGAACAAGGAGAAATCCCAGAGTTAGGAGAGGGGATAGCTAACCAGGAACCACTGGAAGAGTTTGAGATTACAAGCGGGGAAGTAAGAAAGTGTTTACTAGAGTTGGATGTGACAAAGGCTATAGGCCCAGATGGAATCTCTCCTTGGATACTTAAGGAAGGAGCAGAAGAACTGTGCCTACCACTCTCCATAGTGTATAACAAATCTCTGGCAACAGGGGAACTGCCAGAAATTTGGAAAGCAGCTAATGTAGTCCCGATATACAAGAAAGGGGATAGACAGGAGGCACTGAATTACAGGCCAGTGTCCCTAACCTGCATACCATGCAAGCTGATGGAGAAGATTGTGCGAAGAAAGCTAGTGGAACACCTGGAGCGAAGGAACTTTGTAACACAGCATCAACATGGGTTCAGGGATGGCAGGTCCTGCCTCACAGGGTTACTTGAATTCTACGACCATGCTACAAAAATAAGGCAAGAAAGAGAAGGGTGGGCAGACTGCATATTTTTGGATTGTCAGAAAGCCTTTGATACAGTGCCACACAAGAGGCTAGTGAAAAAGCTGGAGATGCAGGCTGGAGTGAAAGGGAAGGTACTCCGTTGGATACAGGAGTACCTAACCAACAGGAGACAAAGAGTCAGTGTGAGGGGTGAGGTCTCAGATTGGCGAGACGTTACGAGTGGAGTCCCGCAGGGGTCAGTCCTTGGACCTATACTGTTTCTGATATATGTAAATGATCTCCCAGAGGGTATAGAATCGTTTCTCTCAATGTTTGCCGATGATGCAAAAATTATGAGGAGGATTGAAACTGAGGACGATAGTAGGAGGCTACAAGACGACCTAGACAGACTGAGTGAATGGTCCAACAAATGGCTGTTGAAGTTCAACCCGAGTAAATGCAAAGTAATGAAACTAGGCAGTGGAAACAGGAGGCCAGACACAGGATACAGAATAGGAGATGAAGTACTTAATGAAACGGACAGAGAGAAAGATCTAGGAGTTGATATCACACCAAACCTGTCTCCTGAAGCCCACATAAAAAGGATAACATCTGCGGCATATGCGAGGCTGGCTAACATCAGAACAGCGTTCAGGAACCTGTGTAAGGAATCATTCAGAATCTTGTACACCACATATGTAAGACCAATCCTGGAGTATGCAGCCCCAGCATGGAGCCCGTACCTTGTCAAGCACAAGACGAAGCTGGAAAAAGTCCAAAGGTATGCCACTAGACTAGTCCCAGAACTAAGAGGCATGAGTTACGAGGAAAGGCTGCGGGAAATGCACCTTACGACACTGGAAGACAGAAGAGTAAGGGGAGATATGATCACAACCTACAAAATCCTCAGAGGAATCGACCGGGTAGACAAGGACAAACTATTCAACACTGGGGGGACGCGAACAAGGGGACACAGGTGGAAACTGAGTACCCACATGAGCCACAGAGACGTTAGAAGGAACTTTTTCAGTGTCAGAGTAGTTAACGGATGGAATGCATTAGGCAGTGATGTGGTGGAGGCTGACTCCATACACAGTTTCAAGTGTAGATATGATAGAGCCCAGTAGGCTCAGGAATCTGTACACCAGTTGATTGACAGTTGAGAGGCGGGACCAAAGAGCCAAAGCTCAACCCCCGCAAGCACAAATAGGTGAGTACAAATAGGTGAGTACACACACACACGCACACACACACACACACGCACACGCACGTACACATGGATGGAAGTTAGAAACTCAGATGAGTCACAGAGATGTTAGGAAGTTTTCTTTTAGCGTGAGAGTAGTGGGAAAATGGAATGCACTTAAGGAACAGATTGTGGAAGCCAATACTATTCATAATTTTAAAACCAGGTATGATAGGGAAATGGGATAGGAGTCATTGCTGTAAACAACTGATGCTCGAAAGGCGGGATCCAAGAGTCAATGCTCGATCCTGCAGACACATATAGGTGAGTACATATAGGTGAGTACACACACACACACACACACACACACACACACACACACACACACACACACTAGGGGACGTTTGACGCACTAGGGGACACAGGTGGAAACTGAGTGCCCAAATGAGCCACAGAGATATTAGAAAAAACTTTTTTAGTGTCAGAGTGGTTGACAAATGGAATGCATTAGGAAGCGATGTGGTGGAGGCTGACTCCATGCACAGTTTCAAGTGTAGATATGATAGAGCCCATTAGGCTCAGGAAACTGTACACCTGTTGATTGACGGTTGAGAGGCGGGACCAAAGAGCCAGAGCTCAACCCCCGCAAGCACAACTAGGTGAGTACAACTAGGTGAGTACACACACACACACACACACACACACACACACACACACTCTCTCTTTGCTTTTGAAATTCGAGTGTCGTTGCCGAGTAATTGATGAAAAAATAAATCAAAGAAGGGAAAAATTTATTTAGAAGAGTGGAAGAAAAACATAGACAAAACGAAGGGATAACAAAAATAAAATGTACTAATGATAGATTAAAGGAAAACAAGAAGAGTGGAACGAAAAAAGAAGGTAAAGGAGGGGGTTAAAAAAAGGATATATGGAAATATTGAAATAAGGAAAAGAGGAGGTAGGTAGAGGAGAGTGTGGGCTGTTTTGTTTAACAGATGTAGAACCCGGGTATATTCCTGGTAGAGCCGAGTGCCTTGAGAAACATTTTACGTATTTGAGAAGCCGGAGGTAAAGTGGAAGTTTGACGTGCCTGCCGGCCAGGCCTAACCCGGCAACCAGCTGGGGGAAGTCTGGCTGCCCAGCTGGGAGGAGTCTGACTGCCCAGCTGGGAGGAGTCTGGCTGCCCAGCTGGGAGGAGTCTGACTGCCCAGCTGGAAGGAGTCTGACTGCCCAGCTGGGAGGAGTCTGGCTGCCCAGCTGGGAGGAGTCTGGCTGCCCAGCTGGAAGGAGTTTGGCTGCCCAGCTGGGAGGAGCCTGGCTGCCCAGCTGGGAGAGGTCTGGCTGCCCAGCTGGGCAGCCAGACCTACCTGGTCTTCTGCTACTCTACCACACCTCTGCCACAGTACCCCGTAAGAGAAGCATACATGAATGACAGGGAGGACGCTACAGGGGGACAAAGGAATACCTAACCAACAGAAGACTGTGAGCCACTGTCCCTCACAGTTAAGCTACCATATCGGCACTAGCAAAGCTAAACACACGAGGCGTCATGGTATAAAAATAAATCCCATTATTGAAAATCCGGCATGAGAAAAGCACAACTGGGCAGTGCTAGTGAAATAACATTTTTCTGGAGGGAGAGAGCAGTGGAGTGTCTGGGGGTGAGGGGAGTGTGTGGAGGAGAGTGGACACAGTGAAGGAGAGTGGACACAGTGAAGGAGAGTGTACACAGTGAAGGAGAGTGGACACAGTGAAGGAGAGTGGGTACAGTGAAGGAGAGTGGACACAGTGAAGGAGAGTGTACACAGTGAAGGAGAGTGGACACAGTGAAGGAGAGTGTACACAGTGAAGGAGAGTGTACACAGTGAAGGAGAGTGGACACAGTGAAGGAGAGTGTACACAGTGAAGGAGAGTGGACACAGTGAAGGAGAGTGGACACAGTGAAGGAGAGTGTACACAGTGAAGGAGAGTGAACACAGTGAAGGAGAGTGGACACAGTGAAGGAGAGTGTACACAGTGAAGGAGAGTGAACACAGTGAAGGAGAGTGTACACAGTGAAGGAGAGTGTACACAGTGAAGGAGAGTGGACACAGTGAAGGAGAGTGTACACAGTGAAGGAGAGTGTACACAGTGAAGGAGAGTGGACACAGTGAAGGAGAGTGCAACATAGTGGCAGAGGATACAACAAAACTCCATGCTGACGTAAATCAGGCCCCTTCAGTGGACCACAGACAAGAAACATGTCAAATGAAGATACGTTCCAGCTCCTGCGTTATGCTAAAAACAAAAATATCAAAACGGAAGCCACGTATGAAATGCGGTCAAATCACACTATTGAAATAAAAGGCAATATAAAAGATTTGGAAGTTATCATGTCGGAAGACCTAATTTTTTAAAGAATGCAATAAAGTAGCTTTCAAAACTGCAAAAAAACAGTAGATTAGATAACATTAACCTATAAAACAAGAAATATCAGACCAATTATGTTACTTTTTAAAACCATTGGTGTTCTCTAGGGGGGGGGGGAATGTTCTTACTCACTAACAACCCCATTCAGAGCTGGAGAAATTACTGACCTGAAGAACGTTCAAAGATCTTTTACTGTCCAAATCCATTCAGTAAAACATCTAAATTATTGAGACCGCTTACATTTATAAATCTGTTTTCTCTTGATCGGAGGCGAGAGAAATGCATACAAATTTATACTTGGAAAATATTAGAGGGTCTGGTTCCAAATTTACTCACGGAAATAACTCCACATAAGACTATAAGTCATGGCAGGAAGTGCATAAATAGCCGCGTTGATAAGCAGAGGCGCAATAGGTACTCTTGAGAGAGAGAGAGAGAACTCTATCAACATCAAGGGTAATACCCAACACTTTTCAACACTCTCTCTCTCTAAACATTAGGGGTATAACTAGCCGACTTCCTTCGGTGTTCGAAATAGAACTTGATAAACAATCTCCAAATAACACCTGACCAACCAGACTGTGATTCGCAATTGGGGCTGCGAGCAGCTGCGGGTAATAGCCTCATTAACCAGACCACCAACCAAGAGGCTATTGCAGAGAGCGGGCTGCATGGACATTGATCCCCGGAACCAATACTAGGTAGGGATGGGAGAGAGTGGAGAGAGAGTAAAAGGAAGAAGAGAAGATAGAATGAAGAAGAAGAGACACATAAAAGGAGAAAGGGTAGAGTGAAGGAGAGAATACAGTGAAGGAGAAGATACAGTGAAGGAGAAGATACAGTGAAGGAGAAGATACAGTGAAGGAGAAGATACGGTGAAGGAGAAGATACGGTGAAGGAGAAGATACAGTGAAGGAGAAGATACAGTGAAGGAGAAGATACGGTGAAGGAGAAGATACGGTGAAGGAGAAGATACGGTGAAGGAGAAGATACGGTGAAGGAGAAGATACGGTGAAGGAGAAGATACAGTGAAGGAGAAGATACAGTGAAGGAGAAGATACAGTGAAGGAGAAGATACGGTGAAGGAGAAGATACAGTGAAGGAGAAGATACGGTGAAGGAGAAGATACAGTGAAGGAGAAGATACAGTGAAGGAGAAGATACAGTGAAGGAGAAGATACAGTGAGGAGAAGGGGGTAAAATGAGCGAGGTGGTGGACAATAGTGAGGTTTGACTGTGTGTTATATGTGCTTTCTGCTTTGATGTTTACGTTTTTCCATAGCGCAGTAATTGGAAATTATCCTCATTAAACATCATGTTATTTTCCGTAGCCTATTGAAAGACTTGATTAACGTCAGATTGGAGTTGCTGTGTGTTAGAAATACATTCATACACATAGGCATGTTTATGTGTTGAATAAATATATGCATGCATACACACAAACATAAATACATTCCTACAAATACATACATACATACATACATACATACATACATACATACATACATACATACATACATACATACATACATACATACAAACATATGTACACATAAATACATACATACAAATACAGTTATCGCGGTTTTCCTGCAGAGGAGAGGGAGAGTTGCCCCAGATCCATGTAAGGGTCCCTTGAGTTTGTCATTAGTGACTCCACACCTTCTCGGACTTGAAATGTAAACAAAACACGAAATAACTTACACATATACTTTATACACACACACACACACACACACCACACACACACACACACACACACAAACACACACACACACACACACACACACATATAGAATATAATATTATATATATATATATATATATATATATATATATATATATACACTCTTACATATATCGTACATACACATTAAGGGGAAACAATTTATAGATGAGAGAGGGAAGAGAAAAATAAATAATCCTGGATAAATGAAGAGGTCTGCCATTCTGAGACCGTCGAGAGTGACAGGAGAAGCTGGGAGCTGGGGAGGAAGACGTAATTGAGGCAATCAGAGAACAGAATAATTAGAAAGAGGAGGAGAGAAAACAGAGGTGATGATGAGTAAAAAAAAAGAAAATAGACTGGACTGAGAGGGAAAGGAAAGAAGACTACTAATGGAGGAAAGAGAGGGGGGAGAAAGTACTCACCTAGTTGTGTTTGCGGGGGGTTGAGCTTTGGCTCTTGGTCCCGCCTCTCAATTGATAATCATTTGGTGTACAGATTCTGGAGCCTGCTGCGCTCTATGAATCTAAGTGAAATACAGTAAAGTGAAACAGAAACTGTGATAAAATCAAACTCTGGGAAATTTAATAGAGAGAAGGAAAGAAGTAGATATCACAAGAAAATAAATTACTGGACGAGAGAGAGAGAGAGAGAGAGAGAGAGAGAGCGAGAGAGAGAGAGAGAGAGAGAGAGAGAGAGAGAGAGAGAGAGAGAGAGAGAGAGAGAGAGAGAGAGAGAGAGAGAGAGAGAGAGAGAGAGAGAAGGTAAGCCAGTATGATTCTATGGCACTTGGATATCAAGGAACTAGGATATGAGAACAAGGAGCTGGAATATGAAGACATGGAGTTGGGATATCAGGACAAGGAGCTGGGATATGAGTAAAAGGAGCTGGGATATGAGGACAAGGAGCTGGGCATATGAGGACAAGTAGCTGGGATATGAGGACAAGGAGCTGGATATGAGAAAAAGGAGCTGGGATATGAGGACAAGGAGTTGGGATATGAGGACAAGAAGTTGGGATATGAGGACAAGGAGCTGGGATATGAGGACAAGTAGCTGGGATAAGAGAACAAGTAGCTGGGATATGTGGACAATAAGCTCTGATGTGAAATTTAAGGAATTAAGACACACAAAAACATTCGAAACAAGAAATGGGAGCCAAACGAAGACTTAAGAAACGATGAATTGAAGGCACAGTATCACTTTATAGTCTTCAGGCGTAGGCATCACTTGAAGGCTTGAAAATAAAGTCTTATGAATAATGGCTTAACAGCCACAACTTAACAGCCATATGTGAAAACAGATTTATGTTGATACAAACGACTTATACACAGAGAGGCTCCTCCCGCCTCTCGGTGTATATATTGACCGAGATATGTGTTAGTTCCGGTCCATGTTCAGTTTTAATGTATACTTGTTGGCAGGTTGTGGTGCCCTTGTGCAAGCGATGAGTCACAATAACGTGGCTAAAGTATGTGGACCAGACCACACACATTAGAAGGTGAAGGGACGACGACGTTTCGGTTCGTCCTGGACCATTCTCAAGTCGATTGTGTTGCCCGTAATAACGTTCCAGTTGTTGATAAGCGCCAAGGCCATCTCCAAATAAGATTTATAATTATAAATAATCTATATAATATAAAAATCTATACAAATCTGTAAAAAAAATCTATATTATATTTGTTAATGTCAAATGCACGATTGAACAGTCTGTAGAGGAAGGACGTGGTGAAAAATTAATAGTGAATATAAAAGCGAAAACCAGGAAGAGTAAGGGGAAGTGTATGGCAATGGAGTGAGGGGAAAGTAGAGGGAGGTGAGGGAGAGTGGAAAGGTGAGGTGAGATTGTAGAGTGAGGAGAAATAGGGTGAAGGGAGTATCAGGGAAAAAGGAGGATATAGGGTGAGGGGAGGATCAGGAAAGAGGTATATGGGAAGATAGGGAATGAGGGAGGTGCAGGTAAAAACAGGCTTCAGCTCGGGGTCAACACTATGATATGTTTGCTGACAAAAAGTGAAAACACACCGAGAAGCTTGACACAGTTACATGAGCCCGTGTTGACGGGGTAAATGTTATAGGGTAGATGCTAAGTGAGGAATGCTAAATATTTAATAGGTAAATGTTGGAGATAAATTTAGGAGTTATAACTATTAAATGTGTGTGTGTGTATTCACTTAGTTGTATTCACTTAGTTGTATTTTACGGGGGTTGAGCTTTGCTCTTTCGGCCCGCCTCTCAACTGTCAATCAACTGTTTACTAACTACACTAACTACTTTTTTTTGTTTTTTGTTTTTTGTTTTTTTTCCCACACCACACACACACACACCCCAGGAAGCAGCCCGTGACAGCTGACTAACTCCCAGGTACCTATTTACTGCTAGGTAACAGGGGCATTCAGGGTGAAAGAAACTTTGCCCATTTGTTTCTGCCGGGTGCGGGAATCGAACCCGCTCCACAGAATTACAAGTCCTGCACGCTATCCACCAGGCTACCTGGCCCCATGTGTGTGTGTGTGTGTGTGTGTGTGTGTGTGTGTGTGTGTGTGTGTGTGTGTGTGTGTGTGTGTGTGATAATTACATAGTGCAGCCCATCAAACTACTCTTACGTTCTTCCCATCTTGTCAACAACGGCCCATACACACCCCACCCATTCCATGTATATTGACATTATAGCGTATAAACTTTCATACATACCAACGTGAACACACTTGCTCAGCCCCCTCGTCTATTAATGTGTAAACACCCGCTGTCATTGACACAAGCACATTCAATATGCATACACATTTCCAGAAATCACTTATATACATATGCTGAATGCATAACTTTTAAGAAAAGCAGCGACTCATATAACGCGTCTCCCGTTTCCTCAACTATGTGAGCGCCCTCTTATATATATATATATATATATATATATATATATATATATATATATATATATATATATATATATAAGAGGCCCTCTTATATATATATATATATATATATATATATATATATATATATATATATATATATATATATATATATATATATATATATATATACTCTCGTTTCTCTCATCCAGGATCATCCTTCTCACTCTAAACCCTCCGTAACTAAAAAAAAAAATCCTGGAAATCCATAACCTCTTCTGCCATGCTTCCAGGATGTTTAAATCCTCTCCAGTCATATCAAACCTAACCTCTAGGAAGTCTTAAAATTCTTTCCAGTCGTAGCACACCCGAGACTCTGAACTTCTAGGAGCTGAAAATCCTTTCGCGTGATTCCTCTCCTCTCTTCTCCTTTCCTCTCCCTCTTGCTTAACTTCCGGGGAAGCTCTAAAAGATCTTTCTCACTTCTCCCTCCGCGAAGTCAAGGTCTTTCTACTTTCCTGGACGCTTTCCTTCCAGCAGTGGATAAATATTTTTGGCTGTTTTCCAGAATTTTTTTTCCCAAGAAGGTAGCCGAGATAATCCGCCCAGCGTCATTCGTTATTCTAAGCAGTTCCTCCGACCACATTTCCTTTCAGGCAGTTTTTCACTTCCTTCTCCAGGCAGTTCTTGGATCCCATGTCCTCCTCCAGGCAGCTCTTGGGTTCCATGTCCTCCTCCAGGCAGTTCTTGGGTTCCATGTCCTCCTCCAGGCAGCTCTTGGGTCCCATGTCCTGCTCCAGGCAGCTCTTGTGTCCCAAGTCCTCCTCCTGGCAGCTCTTGGGTCCCATGTCCTCCTCCAGGCAGCTCTTGGGTTTCATGTCCTCCTCCAGGCAGCTCTTGGGTTGTATGTCCTCCTCCAGGCAGCTCTTGGGTTGTATGTCCTCCTCCAGGCAGCTCTTGGGTTGCATGTCCTCCTCCAGGCAGCTCTTGGGTTGTATGTCCTCCTCCAGGCAGCTCTTGGGTTGCATGTCCTCCTCCAGGCAGCTCTTGGGTTGTATGTCCTCCTCCAGGCAGCTCTTGGGTTGTATGTCCTCCTCCAGGCAGCTCTTGGGTCCCATGTCCTCCTCCAGGCAGCTCTTGGGTTGTATGTCCTCCTCCAGGCAGCTCTTGGGTTGTATGTCCTCCTCCAGGCACCTCTTGGGTTGCATGTCCTCCTCCAGGCAGCTCTTGGGTTCCATGTCCTCCTCCAGGCAGCTCTTGGGTTGTATGTCCTCCTCCAGGCAGCTCTTGGGTTCCATGTCCTCCTCCAGGCAGCTCTTGGGTTCCATGTCCTCCTCCAGGCAGCTCTTGGGTTCCATGTCCTCCTCCAGGCTGCTCCTCAGCTCAGAGGATCTGATACTTCTTGTAAAACGCTGAAAACATGTAAATTTTATGCGTTTAAACCTTGCCGTGAAAGATTTTATGAAGTTTGTAAATTTTTTCTCGGGTACCTGGGGAGGATGTTGGCAGGATGTACTGCTTGTCGCTGCCTTCTAAAAACGTCACTAGTGCGCTTTTAAAATATACTTTTGTGTAAATAATGAAAGCTTGTAAATTGTCGCTATTATGTCGTAAGCAATTTTTAGGATCTCGTGTTGCCACCTTCTTTTTTTTTGGTCTTGTTAACGGGAGGTTGATAGGTAATCATGTTATCGAGCGAAGGTTTGTAAATTCGTAGTATCTTCACTTTTCGCCATTACAAAGTCTGTTTAATATCAAAACGACAACAAAATTTTATTGAGGATAACGGTTTGTAAATATTCTTATTTACCGTATATCATAACAATTCGCCCTGAGCATATATGAGGTTTCGGAATCGCATAACGAACTATGAGGAAACTTTTATTGAAAACTGATTTCGTATCTTCAGCCGGAAAACGAGAGGAAACTGCAAATAAAAAACGGAATAAGTGATATTTTTGGCATCTTGAAACAGGAAGAGTTCTAGAAATTTGCAGGCCGCCCAAGCAAACATCCGAGATCTTCTCTACACGTCGATTATTAGGAAAGTGCCGCTTCGAGTCTACGGACGCAAGATTGTTAGACGTCTCAAGGTCTGGCGAGTAACGCAGTCAGGTAACTTGCTTATCCAGGATGTAGAGCATTGCTGGAAGTTAATGGGCAAGTTGTTTGGTCTAAATGTAAGAATAATGATGAAAGATGTTTTTCCGGGCTTTGCAATACCACTGGAAGGACGCAATTAAGGCTCTGCTGTGTGTGTGTGCTCACATAGTTGTACTCACCTAGTTGTGTTGCGGGGTTGAGCTCTGGCTCTTTGGTCCCGCTTCTCAACCGCAATCAACTGGTGTACAGGTTCCTGAGCCTATTGGGCTCTATCATATCTACACTTGAAACTGTGTATGGAGTCAGCCTCCACCACATCACTTCCTAATGCATTCCATTTGTCAACCACTCTGACACTAAAAAAGTTCTATCTAATATCTCTGTGGTTCATTTGGCACTCAGTTTCCAACTGTGTCCCCTTGTGCGTGTGCCCCTTGTGTTAAATAGCCTGTCTTTATCTACCCTATCAATTTCCTTCAGAATTGTGTGTGTGTGTGTACTCACCTATTTGTACTCACCTATTTGTGCTTGCGGGGGTTGAGCTTTGGGTCTTTGGTCCCGCCTCTCAACTGTACTCACCTAGTTGTACTCACCTAGTTGTGCTTGCAGGGGGTTGAGCTCTGGCTCTTTGGTCCCGCCTCTCAACCGTCAATCAACAGGTGTACAGTTTCCTGAGCTTATTGGGCTCTATCATATCTACACTTGAAACTGTGTATGGAGTCAGCCTCCACCACATCGCTTCCTAATGCATTCCATTTGTCAACCACTCTGACACTAAAAAGTTCTTTCTAATATCTGTGGCTCATTTGGGCACTCAGTTTCCACCTGTGTCCCCTAGTGCGTGTGCCCCTTGTGTTAAACAGGGATACTGTGTGTGTGTTTGTGTGTGTGTGTGTGTGTGTGTGTGGTGTGTGGTGGCTGTGTGTGTGTGTGTGTGTGGGTGTGTGTGTGTGTGTGTGTGTGTGTGTGCGCGTGTGTGTGTGGTGTGTGTGTTGTGGTGTTGGTGGGTGTGTGTGTGTGTGTGTGTGTGTGTCCTGTTGTTGTGTGTGGTGTGGTGTGTGGTTGTGTGTCTGCCTTTATAGCCCTCTACTTCATAGCTCATTCCATTTGATTCTACCACTCTGGTGGTTCTCATGGGTTTCATTTGGGAACTCAGTTTCCACTTGCGTAAACTCTGTTCACGTAACAGCCATGCTAGTAGTACGTA
>WNGS01071328.1:0-10177 GCA_020271785.1 Procambarus virginalis | reverse complement strand
GGTTTTTAAGTAAGAAAGTGTGTATGTACAGTACTTGTAAAATGTGAAATTTGTCCAAAGTTGAGATTAGAGTAATTCAAGGAGGAAAATGGCAGGTGCCATGAAAATTCTGATTAACAAGAAATATAGGAAGAGAGAGGTTAGAAGGTCATCTTATGTATGGATGAGATATTGGTGTGGCATGAACATGAAAAATCGACAGTTACAACTGTTAAAAATGAGTCTTTAATGCATGTGTGGTGTTAGGTTTTTGTTTTTTTAATATCTCATGCTAAGCACATTGTAACTGGCTGCATTAATGGTTGGGTACTGCTCGGTAATCTGAATTCCTGAAACCTGAATGAATTTACATTCTTCGTTTTCAAGTAAATGGTGGGAGTAACCGGGTAATGTTGAAAGTAACCAGGTTGTGGTGCAAAAAAAATTGCAACTTTGTTCATTTTAAGGCATTCCTGGTAAAAAATTGAGCTACCTAGAATGTAGTGAGCCCATATGCAGTGCCCGTGCTGCAGGGTAACACACTAACCTCGCACTTTGTAAGCAATTTAGCCTGGGTTCATATTCTGACCAGGGAGGATTGACTAGGTGCTAATCCTTAACTGTATGCATCTATTCATCCAGCAGTGAATGGGTACCTAGTTATTAAATGATTTGGCGAGTCGTATTCCAGGGAAAATTAAGATCAAGGACCTGCCTGAAATGCTGTGTGTGCTAGTGGCTTTACAAGAATGGAAGAACCCTTGTACATATAAATAAAATTAAAAAGAAAAATGATTTGCATTACCAAGCTTGATTAATAGCGTGGAAAATGTGGTGAATAGATGGGAAGATTTTTTTTGTATGTTTAATTTTCTTTTTCCTGTTTGCTGTTCTATATCTCCCTAGCTTGTTTTGACCCACAGTGAGGGCAGTAATCAGAGGCAATGTATCGGTCTGGAGAAATGTCACAAGTGGACAACTACAGGGTTCAGTTCTTGCACCGGTAATGTTCATTGTCTACATAAACGATCTACCAGTGGGAATACAGAATTACATGAACATGTTTGCTGATGATGCTAAGATAATAGGGAAGATAAGAAACCTAGATGATTGTCATGCCCTTCAAGAAGACCTTGACAAAATAAGTATATGGAGCAACACTTGGCAAATAGAATTTAATGTGAATAAATGCCATGTTATGGAATGTGGAATTGGAGAATATAGACCCACACAACCTATAAATTATGTGAGAAATCTTTAAAGAATTCTGACAAAGAAAGGGATCTAGGGGTGGTTCTAGATAGAAAACTGTCACCTGAGGACCACATAAAGAACATTGTGTGAGGAGCCTATGCTACAATTTCTAACTTCTGAATTGCTTTTAAATACATGGATGGCAAAATACTCAAGAAATTGTTCACTACTTTTGTTTGACCAAAGCTGGAATATGCTCATATCTTAAGGATGGTGCTCATATCTTAAGAAGCACATCAACAGACTGGAAAGGGTGCAAAGACATGCCACTAAGTGGCTTCTAGAACTGAAGGACAAGAACTACGAGGAAAGGCTAGTTACATTAAATATGCCAAAACTAGAAGACAGAAGAAAAAGAGGCGGTATAATAACCACGTACAAAATAGTAACAGGAATTGATAAAATTAATAGGGAAGAATTCCTGAGACCTGGAACTTCAAGAACAAGAGGTCATAGATTTAAACTAACTAAACAAAGCTGCCGAAGAAATATAAGAAAATTCACTTTCGCAAACAGAATGGTAGATGGTTGGAACAAGTTTGGTGAGAAGGTGGTGGAGGCCAAAACCGTCGGTAATTTCAAAGCGTTATATGACAAAGAGTGCTGGGTAGACGGGACACCACGAGCGTAGCTCTCATCCTGTAACCACACTTAGGTAATTACTTAAAATCCACTTGCTTCAACTTTGTAATAACTATACCAATTTGTGGAAATATGTCATGTGGTTAGGAACAAACTAACTGTATATCCTTGTGTAAAAGTCAAATTTTTAAATTAAGGGATCAACTACTGTATTACACAAGAGCTGTTTTTGAAGGGATGAAATTTATGCTTGGTACGAGTTAAAAAAGAAATATGAAAAATTGCCTGATTTTCATATAACATAAAATATACCACATAATTAACATCAAAATTTACATGTAACCTGCCAATGTTCAAAGACCTTCAGTAGCCTGCCCTAGAGAATGCTCGTTTATCGTAGCTTGCCTTATCAAATTAGCACTCTTACTGTATGCAGGGTACTGTACAGCTTAGTTCTGTAGTTTATCGGTAAATACCAGCACTTCAAATTCAGTTTTCTTATACTATACTGATAAAGAAGTTTTGAGATAACTAGCTAGTAGTCCTGGTAGTATCTAGGGAAAGTTGAGTTTATGACAATAGCATCGGCATATAGTAAACAAATGCAGCTCAGTCTGACCAACACTGTCTACTATATTTGTATAGCAACAAACAATTCATGAAATAAATCAAAGTAGTAAAAACAAAAATATCAACTGACAATATTTGATTAAACATGATCACATGACTGTTAATAATATATGGTAAACACTTTGCATTACAAAATTGGTATTCAGAAAACAGTTGGTTGAAAAGCTGGCTAGAAGATTGATTTTTTTTACTGCCTGGCTGACTGACTGACTCTGTTTGCCAAAAAAGGTTGCTGGGACGCTGGTTCAGAGGAATTCTGGACAGGGCATGGACTGTTCTGCAATGCTTGTCCTGAAGGGAGCCGGTCGGCCGAGCGGACAGCACACTGGACTTGTGATCCTGTGGTCCTGGGTTCGATCCCAGGTGCCGGCGAGAAACAATGGGCAGAGTTTCTTTCACCCTATGCCCCTGTTACCTAGCAGTAAAATAGATACCTGGGTGTTAGTCAGCTGTCACGGGCTGCTTCCTGGGGGTGGAGGCCTGGTCGAGGACCGGGCCGTGGGGACACTAAAGCCCCGAAATCATCTCAAGATAACCTCAAGATAAGACAATAAGCTTATCTTAGATAACTCCCAAGAATAACATTAGGTGTTTTATTGATGAGAATTCTAGAAATAAACACCAGTATCCTATTTGCCTTACTTTGAACATTTCAACAGCATTTTCTGTTAAACACGTTTCATCACGTGTAAACAGATGGCCACATGAAATATGTGTTTATTGTCTTTGGAAGTAAGGGAATATAGGGAGTGTAGGCTTGCAGCATGTCCTGTGCTTACATTTTAATAATTGTGACAGATATGAAGTGCTTGCTATTATATGGTGTTTTACTATGAGCACCAAGCATCCCAGGTATAGGATAGGCTATAGGAAGGTAGGTACATGTTTAAGCATAAATCTCCAGACCTACTGTTTTACTATTAGATATACAGTAATATAAATTTGTCCTAAAATTCATTATGATTTTTAAGTGACATTTCTTTGTACAGGAACTTACCTTGTGCCTTGCCCCACGAATGTTGACCTGTTATATGTGCAATCCTGGGGTTGACTTACACGATGTATATAGAAAATTCCAGAATATTTGCCAAAAATAGGTAGACAACTCACATGTGATCTGCTGTTACACAAGGATATATGTTAACACTTGCGTTCTAATGGTGCTGAAACCCGTCATCCAATTGCTATTCATAAACATTCATATATTAATTTGTCATGCATAATTGTTATAAATAGCCTTTTGCTTTTATATTTATTCTCCAGAGAATTAATTTTTTTACATTTTGATACAAGATTTATAGTTATAATGTAGAAAATATAAAATGCTTATAAATATTTTAAATACTGCTGAGCAGCCTGGTGAGTCCAAAATATTTACGGTTGGGGACAAGCAGAGAGGCCGGACTGCCAGAGCGTTAAATTAATAAGGGGTGCACTAATTTAAGCATTGTACTGTGTATATGACTTAAGTCATAATATACAGTAATCCTTAGCCTGCATAGTGTAGCTCTAGGCCCAGTAATGTTATTTATCAAAGACAGGTGTTGGTATTTCATTTTAACTAAAAGTATGATTAATATCAACAGTGGGAGAGGAAGTGATCAGCTCCATTGGTCGAGGCCTGTGTGTTCTAGTTGGCATTCACAAGAATGATACTCAGGCTGATATAGATTTCATGTAAGTAATTTTTCTTATAGATACAGTAATTTTTTCAATATCTTTGAATGTGCTATATCTCATTTCTATCCTTTGGCTCTCCCATGTCTACCACCACTTTTACATGTTGGCTTCACTTTGTTTCCAAGCAACTGCATTGAACAGGTGTAGTACAGTATTTCCTATAGTATGAGCGTAAACCTGCCATTAAATTTATTAATGCAACACAATCAGTAGGGGTTCAGAGAATGAGTGTGTGTTATGCTCTAAATGGTGCTTAGTCATATTTTGTATGTGTTGCAATTTGGTTGGAGGGGGCACCCAGTGGCTCCCTGTAGAGTAAGACAAACAGCAAGGTAAAATTGAATAAAACCCAAAATGAGACAGTAGTTAAGTAGTTCACCCACTAGTTCCCCCCCCCCCATTAGCAGGTGGCAGCACAGGCAATGACTAATTCGGCTAGTGCAGCAACTTTTTAACTTATTTACTTGATGCTGTAAGGTTTACAGGTCTCCAACTACTGCCCTTTCCCTTTGAGTCCCAGATTTTTTCCAGATATAATTAATAATAGTTCATTGTGTCAGGGGACAGGAAGCCAGAGTGTATTCTTACACATTAAACTTATATCGCGGTCCCCGTCCAGTCAAATTACTGCCCAGGATGCAACCCCAGAACAAGCTAACTCCTGAGTACCTACTTACTATTTGGAGTATATAAGTAAAATAAGTATTTGGAGCAACACTTGGCAAATGGAATTTAATGTGAATAAATGCCATGTTATGGAATGTGGAATTGGTGAACATAGACCCCACACAACCTATAAATTATGTGAGAAATCTTTAAAGAATTCTGATAAAGAAAGGGATCTAGGGGTGGTTTTAGATAGAAAACTGTCACCTGAGGACCACATCAAGAACATTGTGCGAGGAGCCTATGCTACACTTTCTAACCTAAGAATTGCTTTTAAATACATGGATGGAGAAATACTAAAGAAATTGTTCACGACTTTTATTAGACCAAAGCTGGAATATGCAGCGGTTGTATGGTGCCCTTATCTTAAGAAGCACATCAACAAACTGGAAAAGGTGCAACGACATGCCACTAAGTGGCTCCCAGAAATGAAGGACAAGAGCTATGAGGAGAGGTTAGAGGCATTAAATATGCAAAAACTAGAAGATAGAAGAAAAAGAGGCGATATGATCACTACGTACAAAATAGTAACAGGAATTGATAAAATCGACAGGGAAGATTTCCTGAGACCTGGAACTTCAAGAACAAGAGGTCATAGATTTAAACTAGCTAAACACAGATGCCGAAGAAACGTAAGAAAATTCACCTTCGCAAATAGAGTGGTAGACGGTTGGAACAAGTTAAGTGAGAAGGTGGTGGAGGCCAAAACCGTCAGTAGTTTCAAAGCGTTATATGACAAAGAGTGCTGGGAAGACGGGACACCACGAGCGTAGCTCTCATCCTGTAACTACACTTAGGTAATTACACTTAGGTAATTACTGTTAGGTGAACAGATGCATTAGGTAAAAGGAAGTGTGCCTAACCATTAATGTCCCACCCGGGATTCTCGATTGAGCATCGAGAACGAACCAAACTGTACTACCAGGACCCTTGTTGATATGTTCAGGCCATCCGCTGGATTTTGTAGTGCAGGGCCCATTTACTTGTGTATTATTCCTTATTTTGGTATTTGCTTATGTGCAAGTTTTTCTATGCCTCCCTTGTTGTGTAGACTTTGAGAAACTGTTTGCCTCAAGATGCATGTGTTTAGTGTTGCTTCCCTTGGTGCTTTTTGGTGTTGCACCTGCCCTGACAGGGTTACCTTTCCTAGTGCATTTGGGTGTCTCCCCGAGAAATCAGTCTCTTGTGGAGGGTGTCTTGACGTGTGTAGTGCATGGGTATGTAACTCCTCTGTTAGGGTGGGGGTGGTGAGTTTTCTCCATTTATGATCACAGGAAATTGTGTGCCTTTTTATATGGCATGGTGCTGACATCTTTCACAGCCAGAATTGTCCCTTAGGCTGCATTAGGTGTCAGTTCTTGGCAATCAGTTCCTGTGCCTGGTGTCCTTTTTTGAGGAGAGCCCAATGTGGCTCCCTGAAGCTATCTCACTGAGAGGGCCCTCAACTACTAATTCCACCAGCTGTAGAGTTCAGCTCGGCCTACCAAGTACCAGAACCTGGCACCTTCACAGAGGTGCAAAAGGCAGGTGACACTCCACTACCTCACCAAGGAAGGCACCCAGAAAGTTAGTGAATGAATACAGACCACTGTTGAATTCAACTGAAACTGAAAGCCTTACAACCTGCAGAATGAAGTCCAAAAAAATGTAAACAAATTATCAAAAATCTCTTGAAACGAGCGTGCTCTCGTTTGCGGAGGGAGGGGAGGTCAGAGCTTATACAGTTCATTGGCTCAAATAGTCAAAAAGTTCTGCTGATGCAGATTGTGATGCACATTTGCAGTAGGGTTCATAAGTTGCCAGTAAGCCATGGTTGGCCCCGGTGCTTTTCAGCTAAGTGCCTCTTTGGACTTTATCGTATGTGGTTTTGTTTTGTACATTGTCGGTGTTGTATGGCCCTGGCCTGTTTAGAGCTGCATGTGCCCAAGGTTACCTTCCCTGAGTGCTCTCTTATCACCACCTCTGCACTGACAGAATTCTCTTCCTTGGTGTGTTGAGGAGTTGGCTCTCTTTGAGGTCCTTCCTTCTTGGAATGACTGGGTAACATCATGGGTAAGTCAGTGGTCTTGTTATCCTTGTGTTGACCCAAGTCAGGAACGAGTGTTGGCTGTTAGGATGCACTAGGGGCTCGCTTTCTTATACTTATGGAGGCTTTGTATGTAGTGATCATATCACCTTTTTTTTCTTGTATCTTTTGGTATATTTAACGCCTTTAACCTCTCCTCATAGTGCATGCTTTTCAGTTCTAGGAGCCATTTAGTTGCATGTTTTTTGCACATTTTCCAGTTTATTGATGTGCTTCTTGAGATATAGGCACCATACAAGTGCTGCATATTCCATTTTTGATCTCTCAAAAGTTGTGAACAATTCCTGATATTTCTCAATCCATGTACTGTAATGTACACGAGTCTTATTTCTTCAGTTTCCTCGGTACAAGTTTCTTATCTCCTCTAGTAGCTTGGCATCATAAGCAAAGTATTCATATAATTCTGTATTACTTCTGGTAGATCATTTATATAGACAGTGAACATTACTGGTGCTAGAGCTGATCCCTTTGCTACTTCATTAGTAACATTTCTCCAGTCTGAAACATTACCTCTGATTACTGCTCTTATTTTTCTGTTAGAAAATTTTTCATCCATGTCAGAAGTCTCTGCACTCATGTAACCATAGTATTGCATAGTATAGACTTTGCATTTTATTAAGCTTACCACCATTTTTGTAATAGGTTACTTTTATAAAATTGTTCAACTTTCCTAAAGGTTAAATATGCTGTATGACATTAGTCCATCATCAGTGCAAAACAGGAAAAATGGTGCAGTATTGTAAGGTATGTTTATAATAGGATAGTATATATGTATGTTGCATTAAGGAATCTCTCATGCTGGCAGAGTTAGGAAGATTCTCAATACCAGACTCTTTGAAGATGGAAGTGGGAAGCGGTGGCAATTGAGCGTCAAAGATGCTGGTCTGGAGGTCCTAACCATTTCCCAGGTAAGTCTTCATATAAAATAATAGTTGAATAAGAACACATGGTAATGATAGCACTGCAGAGAAAACCTCTCCAAGAGTAGATAATATTTGTAGATAATATTTTGTCTATAATGGCTTTCTGAAATCTAATACTGTATTTGTAAACTGAACAAAATTAGATTGGGTTGGAGTGTCTGGTAATTTCCCTGGCACTGTAACAGTAAGATCATTGTTACCAAATACTGTTTATATTATCTTGAGGTTATCGTGAGATGATTTCGGGGCTTTTTAGTGTCCCCGCGGCCCGGTCCTCGACCAGGCCTCCACGCCCAGGAAGCAGCCCGTGACAGCTGACTAACACCCAGGTACCTATTTTACTGCTAGGTAACATGGGCATAGGGTGAAAGAAACTCTGCCCATTGTTTCTCGCCGGCACCTGGGATCGAACCCAGGACCACAGGATCACAAGTCCAGCGTGCTGTCCGCTCGGCCGACCGGCTCCCACTGGTCAAGATTTAACAAGCAGAAAATACAGTATAGTATTATTATATATATTATGTTTGCACTGAAAGCAGGTTTGTCCTCTAAAACACAAGTTGTTTCTGGTCCCCTAGTTGGGGGCTTGGCAGTCCTATTAGGGCTTTCTGCCTAATAAGGTTTCCATTCCTTTCCTTTTAGATGTTTACTTGCTTACATTTTTTACTTGGTTTCCTGTGGCTTTCCAGGGTGGTGTCCCTGGACATTTGGGTTGCATCCTTCCTCATTTCCACTCCCCAGTAATTCTGTAAACGTAGCAACTCTGTGGTAATTGAGCCCTGGTGGCTCAACAGTTATGTGGGTGTCTGCTCTTTATATGTGGGCCAGGTTTGGCTCCAGGTGCTGTTCTGGTTTATCTGCTTCTGCCCATTTCTGGCTGGCAGTTGGGTAACACCTTTTTTTCCTCCGGCGGCCTTCACCCGGCTGCAGCTCTGTCATCCGTTGGTGTTGAGTTGGCCCCTTGGCCTTTGGAGCTGGACATTTCGAGTAGATCTTGGAACAGGCTGGGTTTTCAGGGTTTAGATCTCCATGCTGTTCACATCCAGGGAGGGTCCAACTTTCTCAGACGATCTGTTGCATTTCCACAGAGTGCACATTCGATGCAACTTCCTTTGGTTTTGTGAGAGGTACTTGCCTAAATGTGCTTGCAGGGTCAAGCACATTAATCCTGCCTTTCGAATATTCTTAAATTACTGCAGTGAATAATTTCTCATGCCTTTATCATATGGGTGCCCAGAGGTGGACCTTTTTTTATCATAGAATTGGTGACTTAATTTGTTAGTGGCTCCGTTACCCAATAAAGGCATCACAGTGGATGCCTTTCAGCTGGACTGGTCGAGGTGGGGTTCCTGTATCTCTTCCCCAGTCTGGCTGTTGTTGGATTTCCACCAGGGGAGAGTAGTTCTTCTGGCTCCTTGGTGACCAGCTCAGTCATGGTTTCAGGCACTACTTTCTTGGTGTCCGAATGCAGGTGTTTTTCCACAACTCCACCTCTATCATAAGGTCAGCACAGTGATGCATACTTGGACCTTTCCTTCAGCTCTTCATGTGGTCTTTTTGATGTGTCCTTATTGCCATCTTTATGGTGAGCAGGTGGCATCTTTGATAGTGTCCCACTTGCATTCCTTCTCAGCAACAGTAGAGTGCGAGGTTTCACTGCTCTTTCACCCCTTCAGTTTTATATCAGTTTCCAAGGATGTAGTGCTCTCCTTTCTTCTTGGTGTATTCTTGATAATCTCATGCTCAAATACTGTTGCCTCATATTGTGCTGCACTGCTGGAGCCACTGTAGCCTGCATTTTGGTGTCCATATTATCTCGGTACCATTCACAGGCTGTCTCGCACCTTTTGTTACCTAACCTGCTCCTGAGCCTTTATGGTCCTTGGACCATGTTCTTGCCTTTCCTCTTCTCAGCTTATGGTGTCCCCTTCAGTCCGTGATTCTTTCTCAAAGGTTTTGTCTTTTTCTTTTGCTTCAAGTTCATATATTTATTAACTTCTAGCCAGCCGTTCTCTGAAAGGGAGGTTTCTTTGCTTCTGCCAAGTTAGGGTTCTTCGTGCTCTCATTTGGAAGTGCAGTTTCTTCTCTTTGGTTATGGTGGGCATGTTATACATTGAAGTTGATTGGTTTCTGGGGTCCTTTGGTTATGATTCTTGTTGGTTCAGCCAAGGGTGCTCATGTGCGGTGTCTGGTGGTGGCTCTTCACCACTACCTTTGTCACTATTTCTGTTCAGTGGATGCTTTGTGGGCTGATAATGTTTTCTTGTTCCTTATTCCAAGCGCCGTATTTCTCTAGTCATCCAGTGTTATTGAATCTAGCCAGCCTGATTTCTACCCTTATGCCAATGATCTTAGGAAGTACAGTATGCCACTCTTT
>WNGS01071326.1:0-11527 GCA_020271785.1 Procambarus virginalis | reverse complement strand
GAAGGGTAGGGAAGGTGGTGAAGGGTAGGGAAGGTGGTGAAGGGTAGGGAAGGTGGTGAAGGGTAGGGAAGGGGTGAAGGGCAGGGAAGGTGGTGAAGGGGAGGGAGGTGGTGAAGGGTAGGGAAGGTGGTGAAGGGTAGACGATGGTGAAGGGTAGGGAAGATGGTGAAGGGTAGGGAAGGTGGTGAAGGGTAGGGAAGGTGGTGAAGGTAGGGAAGGTGGTGAAGGGTAGGGAAGATGGTGGAAGGGTAGGGAAGGTGGTGAAGGGTAGTGAAGGTGGTGAGGGTAGGGAAGGTGGTGAAGGGTAGGGAAGGTGGTGAAGGGTAGGGAAGGTGGTGAAAGGGTAGGGAAGGTGGTGAAGGGTAGGGAGGTGGTGAAGGGTAGGGAAGGTGGTGAAGGGTAGTGAGAGGGTGAAGGGTAGGGAAGGTGGTGAAGGGTAGGGAAGGTGGTGAAGGGTAGGGAAGGTGGTGAAGGGTAGGGAAGGTGGTGAAGGGTAGGGAAGGGGTGAAGGGTAGGGAAGGTGGTGAAGGGTTAGGGAGGTGGTGAAGGGTAGGGAAGATGGTGAAGGGTAGGGAAGGTGGTGAAGGGTAGGGAAGATGGTGAAGGGTAGGGAAGGTGGTGAAGGGTAGGGAAGGTGGTGAAGGGTAGGGAAGGTGGTGAAGGGTAGGGAAGGTGGTGAAGGGTAGGGAAGGTGGTGAAGGGTAGGGAAGGTGGTGAAGGGTAGGGAAGGTGGTGAAGGGTAAGGAAGGTGGTGACGGGTAGGGAAGGTGGTGAAGGGTAGAAGATGGTGAAGGGTAGGAGGGAAGGTGGTGAAGGGTAGGGAAGATGATGAAGGGCAGGGAAGGTGGTGAAGGGTAGGGAAGGTGGTGAAGGGTAGGAAGATGGTGAAGGGTAGGGAAGATGGTGAAGGGTAGGGAAGATTGGGGTAGGGTAGGGAAGGTGGTGAAGGGTAGGAAGATGATGAAGGGCAGGGAGGTGGTGAAGGGTAGGGAAGGTGGTGAAGGGTAGGGAAGTGATGGTGAAGGGTAGGGAAGCTGGTGAAGGGTTAGGGAAGATGGTTGAAGAGTAGGGAAGATGGTGAACACTGCCTCTGTGTTCTAAACGTGTGAGGAAGATATGGCAAGGATGCACACTCCCACGATATCGGGGTGGCTGTGTCTGGGTGAGACGTCTCCCATTATCCTTGCAGGTTAGAGCTGTTCCTCCGGTTTGTACCTCTCTGGGAGACGTTGTGTTGTTTTAAAATTGCTACCTGAAACAAAAGTTCCGAGGAGCACGGGCTATGGTGAGCCCGTAGTGGAATTCTCTGGGAGACGAACTGAGATTGCTAACCTATAGCACAAGAATGAGTTGAAATAATTTAGACGCTATGGGGGGAATATTGACCAAATCATAATGGAGATAACGTTACAATTAATTGTTTGTTAATTAATTATTTTTATCATAATTCAGAGGAAAATATAAACTGAATCCAAATCCAAATGTGTTATTAAAAGATAAATTGGCATTACCTAGTGGATTCTTCTTGCGACGGAGGAAGCCACAGTGAGTGGAGGTAGGTGGAATCACATCGGCTAGACAGCCAATCGCAACTTCCCAACCAGCGTCTCGTCTTGTAATTGGCTATCTTTGCCAGGTGTCGAGCCCAGCTGTTAATGACGGGGAGTTTGGCGGTAGTGTGGGGTGGGTGAAGGGAGGGGGGGGGGGGGAGGGGGTGTTGTCCTGTGGGATTGACTGGGAAAGATTCCATGGTGGGAAAGGCAGTAGAACTCTTCCACGGCCTTTTTTTGTATGAAAAGGTGAATTCTGAAAAATGTTTTTTGTTTGCGTTGTTTGAACGTCACCACTGACGTTCAAACAATGCGAATTGATGACTAAAGTTTGAAAAGCCATAGCACAACATGTTTGGTCGGCGTATGAGGAGCATAGACAGAGTCACATCAGCGGCGTGTGCCAAGCTGGAAAACATCATACTTGCCACTGGGAGCACAGGACCACTGAGTGGGTGGGCTCCCCCCACCCACCATGGGGGTCTGGAGGTGGTCCAGGCGGGGTCCAGGACCCCCCCCTACCATGGGGGGGAGGGGTCTCGGCAACTCGACCCTAAAGTTTTCCCGCCTCTCTCCACTAATGCACTCGGCAGCTTCCTAGAATTTATAATTAATTGAATTTTCAGTTTTACCAAGTCTTCCCACGGCGGTGTTTGGGGTCGCTATACTCTGTATATACATGCACAGCGCGTGGAGCGCTGTTGTGTGTGGTGTTGCGTGCGTGTGCGTGTGTGGGTGTATGAGGTCACCAGAACAAGATTTTTGGACGTCAAGATAAATCAACCCCCACAGTGTCACCAAAGCGCTCACCTCGGTGTCTTCCGTTATGACGAGACGAATCAAAAGTCTCTTTTTAAAGAAGAAGGTTCTTGGCCCGCTCTTCACCTCCAGACGTAGCCTAAGCCGCCGTGTTGTGCCGTGAATTCGGACACTGGGAGAACAGCAGGCGAGATTATTTGATGGAGGAGGGGGGAGAAGGAAGGAAGGAAGGAAGGAAGGAAGGAAGGAAGGAAGGAAGGAAGGAAGGAAAAACGATTCAAAATTCATGTATTCAAAGATATTTTAAGCGATGACTGATGTAAAGTTTCCCAGAACATGAAAACAGAACCCTTTACCACATGGAGGAGAAAAACATTTTCTTTGGCGTTCTCTCTCTCTCTCTCTCAAAGTTGACTGTGTAAACAATGGGCTCCAGAGGCTGCTGCTGCTGGTGCTAGTGCTCGTGTCCCTGTACATAAACCAGCTGTATCTCGCGTCCGGCCTTCTTGCTAATTTGCATACAGCCCGCCCTCCTCCCCTATAATGTACAGGTAATCGCGTGATCCTGTTGCTTTTTGTCCTGTTTATTGTGTGCTGCTCTGACACCTGCTCGCTGGTCCTGGGGTGACACTTGCAGCTGGTCATCTGGTCGGTATGAAGCTGCTGGTCCAGCGGTCGACACCAGATGGTTCGAAATGTTTGTTTGTGTGTGTGTGTGTTGAAATATGTCCGTCTCTGTTATTTATAAAGTTTTATAAACTTTTTTTTAAATTTATAAATTTATAATATAATATTTTTTATAATTTTATAATTTTTATAATATAATAATTTTATAATTATATTATTATATATTATTATTATTATTATTATATAATTATATTATAATATAATAATTTTTTATAATATTTATAATTTTATAATATAATAATTATAATATAATAATAAATATAATAATTTATAAATTATAAACTTTTGTCTGCTTGTGAAACATTTGTGTCTGGTGTTTGTTAATTGAAACGTTTGTGTGTGTGTTTAAAATCAAACTTGTTCAAAGAGCATGAGTTAATTCTTCAAACGATAAGGTGGAGAGTGAAAGATCATTTTTATCTTGAATCTCTAAATTATGCCCGAAATACTAATTTCGGGCATAAAAACATTACTGTCATATTGATGACCAGACCACAAACTAGAAGGTGAAGGGACGACGACGTTTCGGTCCGTCCTGGATCATTCTCAAGACGATGAGAATGTCGATTACTGTCATATTTACGTTTGAGCTGTGGGCTTGAGGCCTAACAGCCTCTGGAAGGTTATTACAGCCTTCACAACAGCTTGTTGACCAGCCAGCATGTATGGCTATTATACTCTTGTAGTGCACATGATCAACAGTGCAGTAGAATACTATTATTACTATACTTTATATTTAAGTATGAGTTTAAAATGGTAATTAAAATAATTTATAATAATCTATTCAACATTTTATACATACGGAGTGAATTTATGTAAATTATTAATTTGTTTATTATATTATATTATTTTATTACTAAGATTCGTTATAAACTTTATTTTATTGAAATTTAAAAGAACGGATATAAACTGAATTTTAATCCTCGTCTAATATATCAACATTTTTTTCCTTGGGAGAAGTTGGAGGTCAGGCAGACAGTCTTGCAATATTGCAATTATTTTGAGGACATATTTTTGAGTGATGTGGCGACAGTTGGGGTGGTGTTTACCTCGGGGTTAATACCCTAGATGTGTCTGTAGAGTCGAGCTCTAGCTTCTGGGCCTCGCCCTTTTCCCACGGGACTTCGTTCGATCCCCGACGGTCAAAGGGTAATGTTTTAAAGGGTAAAGGGTATTACTTCAAGTATAATGGCTTAATTAGTTCTTTGTGACCTTAACTACTTTCTCTCCCGCCTCCCATTTTCTTCATTCCCCTCATTTTCCCTCACCTCTCTTTCCCCCATTTCCCTCACTTCCCTCCTCCCCTCATTCGTCGTTACTCAGCTCTCCCTGCCACACTTCTCACCTCTCCCCTCACCCTTGGCTCTCTCCCCTCTTGTATGGCAAGCGTGACCACCATGGCAATGAGGGGAGAGAAGGGGGAGGGGATGGACTTGGGAGAGAGGGAAGGGGAGGGAGGAAGAGGGGAGGAAGGTAAACAGGAAAGGGGGGAAATGGAATAGAGGATGTGACAGTCTAGACGGGATAAACACACACACACACACACACACACACACACACACACACACACACACACACACACACACACACAAAGGTGCAAAGACATGCTACTAAGTGGCTCCCAGAACTGAAGGGTAAGAGCTACGAGGAAAGGTTAGAAGCATTAAATATGCCAAAACTAGAAGACAGAAGAAAAAGAGGTGATATGATCACTACATACAAAATAGTAACAGGAATTGATAAAATCGACAGGAAAGATTTCCTGAGACCTGGAACTTCAAGAACAAGAGGTCATAGATATAAACTGGCTAAACACAGATGCCGAAGAAATATAAGAAAATTCACTTTCGCAAACAGAGTGGTAGACGGTTGGAACAAGTTGGGGGAGAAGGTGGTGGAGGCCAGGACCGTCAGTAGTTTCAAAGCGTTATATGACAAAGAGTGCTGGGAAGACGGGACACCACGAGCGTAGCTCTCATCCTGTAACTACACTTAGGTAATTACACTTAGGTAATTACACACACACACACACACACACACACGCACACTAAACTCATCTATCTTCCCAAAAGTTTACAAACCTCCTTAAGTGTGACAAAGACATCTGCTTCCACTTGAAAAATCTTTCTCATAATCTTCCTCCTCCACCAGCTTCCTCCTTGCTGCAAAAGCTTCACCCATCTGCAACAAACCCACTTGCATATTTGTGTAATAATTTACATTTCTTCTTTATTATTGTGATTAAACACTAGTGTTTAATGTTATGAGAATGAACAAGTCGTACCATCACTGTGATAGGGAGGAGGTAGAGCTATACATGTCTCTGATACATGTCCCTGATACATGTCCCTGATACATGTCCCTCATACATGAGTATGAAGACAAGGAGAGAAGCTTGGGTATGTGTCCAATCTTCGACATTTGTGTCGAAGTTTATTCGGTATAAAAAGTCTTAATTTCCAACTACAGATATTTACAGTCAGTCAGAATTCGTCTCCAACATTAAGCTCATGAGTCAGATTTACGAAATTTCAGATATTTTCAAAACTGCAGGGGGGTTTGGGCAAAATATGACCCATCGCCGTTTTCAGTAATTGGCATATTTTGGGTATAAAAAGTCGTAATTTGAAAATGAAAATAGGTGCAGAGAGTCAGAATTCGGCTCAAAAATCACGCTCAGGAGTCGAATTTTCGACATTTCAGATATTTTGAAAACTGCAGGGGGGTTTGGTCAAAATATGACCCATCGCCGTTTTCAGTAAATGGCATATTTTCGGTATAAAAAGTCGTATTTTGAAAATGAAAATAGGTGCAGAGAGTCAGAATTCGGCTCAAAAATCACGCTCAGGAGTCGAATTTCCGACATTTCAGATATTTTGAAAACTGCAGGAGGGTTTGGGCAAAATAGGACCCAACGCCGTTTTCAGTAAATGGCATATTTTCGGTATAAAAAGTCGTAATTTGAAAATAAAAATAGGTGCAGAGAGTCAGAATTCGGCTCAAAAACACGCTCAGGAGTCGAATTTCCGACATTTAAGATATTTTGAAAACTGCAGGGGGTTTGGGCAAAATATGACCTATCGCCGTTTTCAGTAATTGGCATATTTTCGGTATAAAAAGTCGTAATTTGAAAATGAAAATAGGTGCAGAGAGTCAGAATTCGGCTCAAAAATCACGCTCAGGAGTCGAATTTCCGACATTTCAGATATTTTGAAAACTGCAGGAGGGTTTGGGCAAAATATGACCCATCGCCGTTTTCAGTAAATGGCATATTTTCGGTATAAAAAGTCGTAATTTGAAAATGAAAATAGGTGCAGAGAGTCAAAATTCGGCTCAAAAATCACGCTCAGGAGTCGAATTTCCGACATTTCAGATATTTTGAAAACTGCAGGGGGGTTTGGGCAAAATATGACCCATCGCCGTTTTCAGTAATTGGCATATTTTCGGTATAAAAAGTCGTAATTTGAAAATGAAAATAGGTGCAGAGAGTCAGAATTCGGCTCAAAAATCACGCTCAGGAGTCAATTTCCGACATTTCAGATATTTTGAAAACTGCAGGGGGGTTTGGGCAAAATATGACCCATCGCCGTTTTCAGTAATTGGCATATTTTCGGTATAAAAAGTCGTAATTTGAAAATGAAAATAGGTGCAGAGAGTCAGAATTCGGCTCAAAAATCACGCTCAGGAGTCAATTTCCGACATTTCAGATATTTTGAAAACTGCAGGGGGGTTTGGGCAAAATATGACCCATCGCCGTTTTCAGTAATTGGCATATTTTCGGTATAAAAAGTCGTAATTTGAAAATGAAAATAGGTGCAGAGAGTCAGAATTCGGCTCAAAAATCACGCTCAGGAGTCAAATTTCCGACATTTCAGATATTTTGAAAACTGCAGGGGGGTTTGGGCAAAATATGACCCATCGCCGTTTTCAGTAATTGGCATATTTTCGGTATAAAAAGTCGTAATTTGAAAATGAAAATAGGTGCAGAGAGTCAGAATTCGGCTCAAAAATCACGCTCAGGTGTCAATTTCCGACATTTCAGATATTTTGAAAACTGCAGGGGGTTTGGGCAAAATATGACCCATCGCCGTTTTCAGTAATTGGCATATTTTCGGTATAAAAAGTCGTAATTTGAAAATGAAAATAGGTGCAGAGAGTCAGAATTCGGCTCAAAAATCACGCTCAGGAGTCAAATTTCCGACATTTCAGATATTTTGAAAACTGCAGGGGGGTTTGGGCAAAATATGACCCATCGCCGTTTTCAGTAATTGGCATATTTTCGGTATAAAAAGTCGTAATTTGAAAATGAAAATAGGTGCAGAGAGTCAGAATTCGGCTCAAAAATCACGCTCAGGAGTCAATTTCCGACATTTCAGATATTTTGAAAACTGCAGGGGGGTTTGGGCAAAATATGACCCATCGCCGTTTTCAGTAATTGGCATATTTTCGGTATAAAAAGTCGTAATTTGAAAATGAAAATAGGTGCAGAGAGTCAGAATTCGGCTCAAAAATCACGCTCAGGAGTCAATTTCCGACATTTCAGATATTTTGAAAACTGCAGGGGGTTTGGGCAAAATATGACCCATCGCCGTTTTCAGTAATTGGCATATTTTCGGTATAAAAAGTCGTAATTTGAAAATGAAAATAGGTGCAGAGAGTCAGAATTCGGCTCAAAAATCACGCTCAGGAGTCAAATTTCCGACATTTCAGATATTTTGAAAACTGCAGGGGGGTTTGGGCAAAATATGACCCATCGCCGTTTTCAGTAATTGGCATATTTTCGGTATAAAAAGTCGTAATTTGAAAATGAAAATAGGTGCAGAGAGTCAGAATTCGGCTCAAAAATCACGCTCAGGAGTCAATTTCCGACATTTCAGATATTTTGAAAACTGCAGGGGGGTTTGGGCAAAATATGACCCATCGCCGTTTTCAGTAATTGGCATATTTTCGGTATAAAAAGTCGTAATTTGAAAATGAAAATAGGTGCAGAGAGTCAGAATTCGGCTCAAAAATCACGCTCAGGAGTCAAATTTCCGACATTTCAGATATTTTGAAAACTGCAGGGGGTTTGGGCAAAATATGACCCATCGCCGTTTTCAGTAATTGGCATATTTTCGGTATAAAAAGTCGTAATTTGAAAATGAAAATAGGTGCAGAGAGTCAGAATTCGGCTCAAAAATCACGCTCAGGAGTCAATTTCCGACATTTCAGATATTTTGAAAACTGCAGGGGGTTTGGGCAAAATATGACCCATCGCCGTTTTCAGTAATTGGCATATTTTCGGTATAAAAAGTCGTAATTTGAAAATGAAAATAGGTGCAGAGAGTCAGAATTCGGCTCAAAAATCACGCTCAGGAGTCAATTTCCGACATTTCAGATATTTTGAAAACTGCAGGGGGTTTGGGCAAAATATGACCCATCGCCGTTTTCAGTAATTGGCATATTTTCGGTATAAAAAGTCGTAATTTGAAAATGAAAATAGGTGCAGAGAGTCAGAATTCGGCTCAAAAATCACGCTCAGGAGTCAATTTCCGACATTTCAGATATTTTGAAAACTGCAGGGGGTTTGGGCAAAATATGACCCATCGCCGTTTTCAGTAATTGGCATATTTTCGGTATAAAAAGTCGTAATTTGAAAATGAAAATAGGTGCAGAGAGTCAGAATTCGGCTCAAAAATCACGCTCAGGAGTCAAATTTCCGACATTTCAGATATTTTGAAAACTGCAGGGGGGTTTGGGCAAAATATGACCCATCGCCGTTTTCAGTAATTGGCATATTTTCGGTATAAAAAGTCGTAATTTGAAAATGAAAATAGGTGCAGAGAGTCAGAATTCGGCTCAAAAATCACGCTCAGGAGTCAATTTCCGACATTTCAGATATTTTGAAAACTGCAGGGGGGTTTGGGCAAAATATGACCCATCGCCGTTTTCAGTAATTGGCATATTTTCGGTATAAAAAGTCGTAATTTGAAAATGAAAATAGGTGCAGAGAGTCAGAATTCGGCTCAAAAATCACGCTCAGGAGTCAAATTTCCGACATTTCAGATATTTTGAAAACTGCAGGGGGGTTTGGGCAAAATATGACCCATCGCCGTTTTCAGTAATTGGCATATTTTCGGTATAAAAAGTCGTAATTTGAAAATGAAAATAGGTGCAGAGAGTCAGAATTCGGCTCAAAAATCACGCTCAGGAGTCAATTTCCGACATTTCAGATATTTTGAAAACTGTAGGGGGGTTTGGGCAAAATATGACCCATCGCCGTTTTCAGTAATTGGCATATTTTCGGTATAAAAAGTCGTAATTTGAAAATGAAAATAGGTGCAGAGAGTCAGAATTCGGCTCAAAAATCACGCTCAGGAGTCAATTTCCGATATTTCAGATATTTTGAAAACTGTAGGGGGGTTTGGGCAAAATATGACCCATCGCCGTTTTCAGTAATTGGCATATTTTCGGTATAAAAAGTCGTAATTTGAAAATGAAAATAGGTGCAGAGAGTCAGAATTCGGCTCAAAAATCACGCTCAGGGTCAATTTCCGACATTTCAGATATTTTGAAAACTGTAGGGGGGTTTGGGCAAAATATGACCCATCGCCGTTTTCAGTAATTGGCATATTTTCGGTATAAAAGTCGTAATTTGAAAATGAAAATAGGTGCAGAGAGTCAGAATTCGGCTCAAAAATCACGCTCAGGTGTCAATTTTCCGATATTTCAGATATTTTGAAAACTGTAGGGGGTTTGGGCAAAATATGACCCATCGCCGTTTTCAGTAATTGGCATATTTTCGGTATAAAAAGTCGTAATTTGAAAATGAAAATAGGTGCAGAGAGTCAGAATTCGGCTCAAAAATCACGCTCAGTGTCAATTTTCCGATATTTCAGATATTTTGAAAACTGTAGGGGGTTTGGGCAAAATATGACCCATCGCCGTTTTCAGTAATTGGCATATTTTCGGTATAAAAGTCGTAATTTGAAAATGAAAATAGGTGCAGAGAGTCAGAATTCGGCTCAAAAATCACGCTCAGGTGTCAATTTCCGATATTTCAGATATTTTGAAAACTGTAGGGGGTTTGGGCAAAATATGACCCATCGCCGTTTTCAGTAATTGGCATATTTTCGGTATAAAAAGTCGTAATTTGAAAATGAAAATAGGTGCAGAGAGTCAGAATTCGGCTCAAAAATCACGCTCAGGTGTCAATTTTCCGATATTTCAGATATTTTGAAAACTGTAGGGGGTTTGGGCAAAATATGACCCATCGCCGTTTTCAGTAATTGGCATATTTTCGGTATAAAAAGTCGTAATTTGAAAATGAAAATAGGTGCAGAGAGTCAGAATTCGGCTCAAAAATCACGCTCAGGTGTCAATTTCCGATATTTCAGATATTTTGAAAACTGTAGGGGGGTTTGGGCAAAATATGACCCATCGCCGTTTTCAGTAATTGGCATATTTTCGGTATAAAAGTCGTAATTTGAAAATGAAAATAGGTGCAGAGAGTCAGAATTCGGCTCAAAAATCACGCTCAGGTGTCAAATTTCCGATATTTAGATATTTTGAAAACTGTAGGGGGTTTGGGCAAAATATGACCCATCGCCGTTTTCAGTAATTGGCATATTTTCGGTATAAAAAGTCGTATTTGAAAATGAAAATAGGTGCAGAGAGTCAGAATTCGGCTCAAAAATCACGCTCAGGTGTCAATTTTTCGATATTTCAGATATTTGAAAACTGTAGGGGGGTTTGGGCAAAATATGACCCATCGCCGTTTTCAGTAATTGGCATATTTTCGGTATAAAAATCGTAATTTGAAAATGAAAATAGGTGCAGAGAGTCAGAATTCGGCTCAAAATCACGCTCAGGTGTCAATTTCCGATATTCAGATATTTTGAAAACTGTAGGGGGTTTGGGCAAAATATGACCCATCGCCGTTTTCAGTAATTGGCATATTTTCGGTATAAAAAGTCGTAATTTGAAAATGAAAATAGGTGCAGAGAGTCAGAATTCGGCTCAAAAATCACGCTCAGGTGAATTTCCGATATTTAAGATATTTTGAAAACTGCAGGGGGTTTGGGCAAAATATGACCATCGCCGTTTTCAGTAATTGGCATATTTTCGGTATAAAAAGTCGTATTTTGAAAATGAAAATAGGTGCAGAGAGTCAGAATTCGGCTCAAAAATCACGCTCAGGGTCAATTTCCGATTTTCGATATTTTGAAACTGTGGGGGGGTTTGGGCAAAATATGACCCATCGCCGTTTTCAGTAAATGGCATATTTTCGGTATAAAAAGTCGTAATTTGAAAATGAAAATAGGTGCAGAGAGTCAAATTCGGCTCAAAAATCACGCTCGGTGTCAATTTTCCGACATTTCAGATATTTTGAAAACTGTAGGGGGTTTGGGCAAAATATGACCCATCGCCGTTTTCAGTAAATTATATTTTCGGTATAAAAAGTCGTAATTTGAAAATGAAATAGGTGCAGAGAGTCAAAATCGGGGTAAAAATCACGCTCATAGTCATTTCCCGACATTTCAGATATTTTG
>WNGS01071324.1:40838-73623 GCA_020271785.1 Procambarus virginalis | reverse complement strand
CGATAGCACTAACATCGCACATCATAAAAATTTTTTGAGAGAGTGCTAAGAAGTAGATCACAAAATACATGGAATCACAGCATCTCCATAACCCCGGACAACATGGTTTCAGAACAGGGCGCTCTTGCCTGTCGCCGCTGCTGGACCACTATGATATGGCATTAGATGCTATGAAAGACAAACACAAAACGCTGAGCTTGTAATTTACACAGATTTCGCAAAAGCTTTTGATAAATGTGACCATGGTGTATTGCCCATAAAATGCGCTCAAAAGGAATTACCGGAAAAAGTAGGCAGATGGATCTACATTTCCTGACCAACAGAACCCAATGTGTAATAGTCAACAAAATAAAATCCAACCCGTCAACCGTTAAGAGCTCAGTCCCCCAGGGTACTGTGCTTGCTCCAGTACTTTTTCTCATCCTCATATCGGACATAGACAAGAGCACAACCTATAGCACTGTATCATCCTTTGCAGATGACACTAGGATCTTCATGAGAGTAGGCACATAGAGGACACGGCGAACCTCCAGTCAGATGTAGATCAGGTCTTTCTATGGGCTACAGAAAATAATATGGTGTTTAACGAAGACAAGTTCCAGCTCATGCGCTATGGAAAAAATGAAAATATAAAAACGGAAACCGCGTACAAAACTCAGGCAAATCATAACATAGAACGAAAAGGCAATGTAAAGGATCTGGGTGTACTCATGTCGGAAGACCTTACCTTTAAAGAACACAATAAAGTAGCCGTCACAACTGCAAGAAAAATGACAGGTTGGATAACAAGAACTTTTCACACTAGAGATGCTATACCGATGATGACACTTTTCAAAACGCTTGTGCTCTCTAGAGTGGAGTACTGCTGCACAATGACAGCCCCTTTCACTGCTGGTGAAATTGCTGACCTGGAGAGCGTGCAGAGGTCCTTTACTGCTAGAATCCACTCGGTAAAACATCTAAACTATTGGGACCGACTTAAGAGCCTAAATCTGTATTTCCTTGAGCGCAGGCGGGAGAGATACATAATAATTTACACGTGGAAAATATTAGAGGGGCTGGTCCCAAACCTGCACACAGAAATAACATCACATGAGACCAGAAGACATGGCAGGATGTGCAGAATACCCCCGTTGAAAAGCAGAGGTGCAACTGGTACTCTGAGAGAGAACTCTATCAACATCAGAGGCCCGAGACTGTTCAACACGCTTCCACTACACATAAGGGACATAACTGGCAAACCCCTCACAGTGTTCAAGAGAGAACTGGATAAGCACCTCCAAAGGATACCTGATCAACCAGGCTGTGACTCATACGTCAGGCTGCGAGCAGCCGCGTCCAACAACCTGGTTGATCAGTCCAGCAACCAGGAGGCCTGGTCGATGACCGGGCCGCGGGGACGATAAGCCCCGGAAGCACCTCAAGGTATCCTCAAGGTAAGGTAAGGAGAGAAACAGATTAGGAGACAAGGAAAGTCTTCAGAAGTTAGACAAGGAGGAGGATGCTTCGGTGGGAGGTGGGGGTTGAGAGGATTGGGTTGGGGGGAGTGCTTTAAGTGAGGTAGTAATCTTCTCTCCTGGTGTCAATACCTGTCCAATTTCCTGTCGTCTACACACCTGTCACTTACAGGTACACACACACACACACACACACACACACACACACACACACACACACACACACACACACACACACACACACACACACACACACACACACACACACACACACACACACACACACGCATACACATTAATTGATTGACAGTTGAGAGGCGGGACCAAAGAGCCAAAGCTCAACCCCCGCAAGCACAATTAAGTAAGTACAATTAGGTGAGTACACAGTGTGGCAGTGATGTGGTGGAGGCAGACTCCATATATGGAGTCTGCCTCCATCTGATTTATGTGATCCATCTGAATATCTGATTTTGGAGAGTATCCCAACTGTTTTAGCGATTTTCTTAGTTATGTGTTGTATGTGGGTACTGAAGTTTAGTCTCTTGTCTAGGAATAGGCCAAAAAACTTTCCATCTTTTTTATTGCTAATGTTTACATTATCTATCTGAAGCTGAATTGCATTTGTAGATTTGCTTCCAAATAAGATGTATAGTAGGTCTTTGCTATGTTAATTGTTAGCTTGTTGGTTGACATCCATATGTGGACTTTTTTTAGTTCATTATTAACAGCATTATTTAGTGTATGTGGGTTGGGGTTAGAGTAGATGAGGGTAGTATCATCAGCAAACAAAATAGGTTTCAGAATGTTAGAGACATTAGCAGATCATTGATGTATATAAGAAATAGGAGAGGTCCCAAGATGCTGCCCTGTGGCACTCCAACGGTTATTGGTAGAGTGGGAGAGGTTATATTATTGATGGCTACACATTGGTGTCTATCACTAAGATAGGATTGGATATAGTCCAGTGCATGGCCTCGGATTCCATAATGATGGAGTTTAAGTAAGAGGTAATTGTGATTAACAGTATCAAAGGCCTTTCTCAGGTCAATGAAGAGTCCAATCGGAAACTCATTTTTGTCAAGGGCAGAGTAAATTATATCAAGGAGACTAATAATTGCATCGTTGGTACTCTTTTAGGAGCGGAAGCCAAACTGACAGGGGCTAAGAATGTCGAATTTTACGAGATAGGAGTAGAGCTGTTTGTAGAAAATTTTTTCAAGTATTTTTGATAGTATGGGTAGGTTTGATATTGGTCTATAATTGTTTATGTTTGCCGGATTACCTCCTTTATGAACTGGCGTTACTCTTGCTTTTTTAAGGATATCAGAGAAGGAATGACACTCAAGGGATTTGTTGAACAGCAGTTATAGTTGGCGCAATGGCATGGGAGGCGCTCTTGTATACAATGGACTGAGCTTTGTATACAATGGAGCTTTGGTTTTTAGTGAGTGTATGATGGACACAACATCTGTCGGGCTGACTGGTGAAAGAAGAAGAGAGTTTGGATAGCTGCCTGAGAGATATATGTGTTCATAATGTGTCTGAGTCTGTGGGATTTTACTTGCAAGGTCAGCACCAACCGATGAAAAGAAGCTATTAAATTCATTTGCCATTTCTAAGTCAGTTGACGGTGTAAAGCCATCCTTAGAGAGTGTTATCTGGTTGTGGGAGTGTTGTTTAGTTCCTAGGATATTAGAGATGGTATTCCATGTGATTTTCATGTTGCCTTTTGTTTCTAACTCTATCGTCATTACCTATCCTCTAAACCTTACATTTGTCAGAATTAAACGGCCTCCGCCAATCATTTGACCATATATCAGTACCCAATTTAGATCGTTCGATCGATCAATTTAGACCTCCTTGTATCATATATCATCATACATGATGATATAATGATACACACTATTGGGTATGCTGATGATATAATGATACATACTACTTGTTATGCTAACATGCAGATCACTCTTAACTCTGTATTAGTCTCATGTCAGGACTTAGGTTTAGTCATATCTCAGCAGAGGAAACAAAGATACTAAACGGGTGTCCACCCAGGCAGGGAGGAGCTGTTCACAAGATGCAACTGTATGATATGGCTCCCAGCTTGACTATGTTAACAGATTCAAATACCTTGGCCTTGTATTGTCCTGTTGTATTTCTGACTCTGTCGTCAGTATAAAGAGAGGCTCCATAAGCCCTCTCTTGGAGATGATGCAGGTTATCACTCAGGCTATGGTGCCAATGTCACAATTGTCAAAATGATGTACCTTGCATACATCAAATCTTTAGTGGATTATGCTGCACCTCTGCTTGCCTTGATGAATGAAAGAAAGCTTAAACGGCTTGAAAACTTGCAGAACGAAGCCTTGAAGATAATCCTTGGATGCCCTGTTATGATCTCAGCCTGCAGGAGAAACGAGTCTCACCCTTTGAGAGTTATTCAGCAAGCCTGACCTAACTGGGAGGTCCAGGAATTATAGAGGCGATAACACAGATGTAAAATAGTGTGTTGAATTTATATAAAAATTTGAGATTATGGGCAATGAACTAGAAAACAGATAAATGACTTGTTAGGAGATGTGGACAAGTTACTGGAGGCGTGAGGCTCGCTTGTGGAGGGCGATGACCTCACTTGAGGCCAGACATCGCAGGGGAGGAGCCGCGCTTTGACGAGCTCCCGCCAGGAGGGAACCCCTAGTGATATTATCTCCAAGAGAAGAGAAGGTGCAGACGTTCCAGCTGTTGAATCGAGCTGAAGACGTTGCGGTCTCAAGTCCTGGACGGCGAGGAGAGAGTATTAAGCCGCCCAGTGACAGTTTTGTGGGCTGTGACAAGCGCCCTGGTCAGACGTTGTCAGAGGGAGAAGCGCCCTCGACCAGATAATCTGTGGTAAGCCCGATTTAAGCCAGTTCATAGTGTTTGCTTGTAGTTGGTCGTGTGCCCAGCGACAGTAGCGATGTTTATTTTCAAGTTAGAAATGTTTTGGTATGGCAGAAAGCCTAAAATAAGAGAGTGAAGTGGGAGGAGCGCGGAGCGACATCCGTCTTCTCTGAGCGCTGGCGGGCAACTGAAGGAGCCCGGCTCCTGAGGGAGGAGGCCCCTCCCAGCGTGAGTGAGGCTCGCCCAGCGAGGTGGCGCATGGACTCGCCCACGGGGGAGTCCACTCTCATTAAATGTAGAAGACAGATAGAGATTGGAGACAAAGATGTTGTATGATTAATTTTGTTTATGTGTTAAAAAGGGAAACAATTTATTGGAGTGCAAATGGGTTGCAGGTTTGTCCTTTGGGGAAGAAGTTGCTGAGGACTTGGAAGCCAGCACAGAGGGAGTGGTTGACGAGACTCCAAGGCAGGGGAGGAGTGGACCCGAGCTATGAAGAAGCAGTGAGGAGGAGTGACACGTGCTTCTGCAGAGGTGGTGAAGTGCCACAGTTATTCGAGGAAACTTATGGTGCAGCAGCCAGGAGAGCTGTGGATGACCCTAATAGGAGTAGGGAAGCACCATAGTTGTTCAAGGAATCTTCATGGTAGCAGCCTGGAGGAGCTGCAGAGGATCCTGGTGTTTAAGCCCTGAGGAACCTGAAGTTGTCAGGGTAGTGAAATAGTTCTAACTGATCACTTGTATGGAGGTGAGAGTGTTTGTCATTAGCGTGAACGACGCAGTGAGAGGTGAGTGATCGTTTGCTATTTATGTGCCAAGAAGTGTATATTGAAGTTTAGAGTTACAGACGTAGGCAGGAGTACCTACAGATATATATGTATTCTAAGACTGATAGAATGGTCGATTGATTCGTTGTGTGGCACGGATCATTTATACTGATATATATATATGTATGTTATTGCTTCAAATGCTGATTTGCCTTATATGTGTTTATAGGTATATATATATGTATACATTCTCTGATGGTAGTGTAACATTATATTGTAGACTTAATCACTTGAGGAGGTTGATAATTTAGGTAATACCAAGAGATAGGATACCACTTAGCAAGCTGAGGATAGAGTTCTGATGGTGTTGGAGTGCAACCTGATTATAATAGTACAGAGTATAGGATTCATCATTATTATCTGTATGCGTGTATTGTTATGTACTTCGTTCCAGTAAATGTTTTCAAATTTGCTGGTGTTTGCACTTGTCCANCCAAATATCAACCCGTCCTCACACAAGACAGCACATATATGACTTAATGCTTAAAGTCCATATGTTGAATGTGATTTAGTACATATGTGGTATATTCGAGTTATCTTTTTTACCAAGGCCCAAACTCTTCCTCACGTACCAATTTACGTCTCACAGTACCCGTCCATCAACGTAGATAGCAGAATAGTCGTGATTGGTTCACTTATAATGAAAATTGTAGTTTTCAGGTCCCACATGGGTTGTGAAATTTACCTACTATTGTCCATGCTCTTAGAAATTACAAATCAGCTACATCCTATTGAAGGCTCGTAGTTTTTTTTTGAGAAATATTAGTTGTTCTTAGTAAATATAATAAGCACTATAAATTATTACATAGAATTACAGTGCTTCACCAATCAATATAATATACATAGTTTGTGCCTTAGAAATATTTAAAGAATGTTCTGTAGGAACGCTAACAGAAAACGATGTTATGTTTGTCTATAGGGTAAACTACTGCAAATGGTGTGGTGTCTACTATATATCAACTATAGGATGCGTATAGGGTCCACTAAAACCTTTTAGGTGGGTAAGGGGTCCAATACCACCGCAGGATGGGTATGGGGGTCACATCCACCCACAGGATGGGCATGGGGATATCCATCCACCCACAGGAAGGGTATGGGGTCCAATACCATACACTGGATGTGTATGGCGTCCACTACACCGACAGGATGTGCGGGGGCTCACAACCACCCACAGGATGGGTATGGGGTCCAATACCACCCACAGGATGAGTATGGCGTCCACGTCAACCACTGGATGGGTATGGGGCTCCAACCACCCACAGGATGGGTATGGGGTCCAATACCACCCACAGGATGAGTATGGCGTCCACTACCACCCACAGGATGTGTATGGGGCTCCAACCACCACAGGAAGGGTATGGGGTCCAATACCACCCACAGGATGAGTATGGCGTCCACTACCACCCACAGGATGTGTATGGGGCTCCAACCACCCACAGGATGGGTATGGGGTCCAATACCACCCACAGGATGAGTATGGCGTCCACTATCACCCACAGGATGGGTATGGGGCTCCAACCACCCACAGGATGGGTATGGGGTCCAATACCACCACAGGATGAGTATGGGGTCCAATAAAAATATGTAAAACTAAAATTATGTAAAACTAAACACTACCTGATAAATTCCCTGTAACCTACCTTACCCTCTATTGTCAACCATGTCTTATTTTTTATTCAACGCTGTTTGTCTACATATTGTATTTGTGCTGGTTTTTCAGTCATGTTCCCCCCCCCTTTTTTATCTTTATTTGTATCTGTTCTCAAAACATTATTCTTTTTGCTCAATTAGTATTAAGTTTTAGATATTAATGTTCTTGCCCGAAATGCATTGTTAATAGTGGCTTTAGGCATTATGTATAGCTCTATCTATAAATCGATCCACTTATGTAAAATCACTTTATGTATGTACCTTTCCTGAATAAACATATTTATTTATTATTTATAATAACACCCACTGGATGTGTATGGCGGCCATTGCCGCCAGAGGGTCGCTATGAAGTCAACTACCGCTATAGTGTTGTATAGTGTCCACTACCGCCCATAGTATATTAGGGGTCCACTACCCTCATAGGGTCGGTATGGGGGTCCATTACGACCTGTGGGTCGTAAATTGTAATTCAGAGAAATGCGTTGATAAACGCAAAATGTTTTATATTTTAAATACAGATATAAACTTTGTTTTCAAACGTTTATTGTAACAATATCTCGAGTATAAGAATCAAGATATATTTGGACTTAACAATTCCTATAAAGTTGCAATGCTACCTAATTGTATATGATCATCATCATATACAGACAGAAATTAACTTATAAAATGTTGAGGTAAAGATAGACGTATGTTAATTATGACGCATAATCACTCTTAAGAACTTAATTATAAACCATAATATTATAATTAAAAATTCATTTTGGGGGGACAGGAAGCCACAGTAATATTCATACCGATAGGCTTTTATCAAGGACATCCTTAAGGTCGAATTACTGACCCCGCCTAGGATGCAACCCCCACAACAGCTGATTAATTCCTGAGTAGTACCTACTTACTGCTAGGTGAACAGTTACATTACGTGAACCCATACTCATCCTGTTACCCATGTTGTTGTGCACCCATACCCATCCTGTGACCTGTAAATTATTGTGCAACCATACTTATCTGTGACCTGTAGTTTATGTGCACCTCATACTAATCCTGTGAGTCATAGAACATTGTGCAACCTTTCTCATCGTGTGAATCTTTGTTTACTTTGCTCTCCATACTCTCCTCTGCGCGATAGTTTCTTGTGCAACCCATGCTCATCATGTCACTTGAAACGGGAGACCTTCCGGAAAGCTGGAAGACAGTTATTAATGTAGTCCCAATTTACAAAAAGGGTGACAGGCAAGAGGCACTAAACTACAGGCCAGTTTCCCTAACTTGTATACCATGAAAGGGCTCGTAGAGCATGTGGAGGGAAACAGCTTTGTAACACACCACCAGCATGGGTCAGAGATGGTACAAGATACCACCTGAACACAAGATACCATCTGGGAGGTGAAATCCTGCAAGAGTCAAATAGAGAGAAAGATCTGGGGGTCGATATCACACCGAACCTGTCCCCAGAGGCCCACATCAAAAGGATATCATCAGCGGCATATGCTAGAATGGCCAATATAATAACCTCCTTTAGAAACTTGTGTAAGGAATCGTTCAGGACCCTGTACACCACTTATGTAAGACCAATCCTGGAGTATGCAGCTCCAGCCTCCAGTCCATACCTAGTTAAACACAAGACGAAGTTAGAGAAGATTCAGAGGTATGCCACCAGACTGGTCGGAACTGAGAGGAATGAGCTACGAGGAAAGGCTAAGGGAGCTGAACCTCACAACCCTGGAAAACAGAAGAGTAAAGAGAGACATGATAACCACCTACAAAATTCTCAGGGGAATTGACAGGGTGGACAAAGACAAACTCTTTAGCACGGGTGGAACTCGAACAAGGAGACACAGGTGGAAACTTAGTACCCAGATGAGCCACAGAGACGTTAGAAAGAATTTTTCAGTGTCAGGGTAGTTAAAAAATGGAATGCATTAAGTAGTGTTGTGGTGGAGGCTGACTCCATACACAGTTTCAAATGTAGATATGATAGAGCCCAATAGGCTCACGAATCTGTACACCAGTTGATTGACAGTTGAGAGACGGGACCAAAGAGCCAGAGCTCAACCCTCGCAAACACAACTAGCAGAGTACAACATGTGAGTGGTAGTTCATTGTGTACCCTATCCTCATCCTGTGAGTATAGGGTACACAACAAGTTCATTTGTACTCTTTACTCATCATCAAGAAGCGTATTTTACCAGCATTGTAATATAAATCAAGAATAAAAAGGCTTAACTGGATATTAATAACTCGATAATATTTCCCTGTTTGCAACAGAACTTGCTGCATACATTGTCATAATTGATGAATCTTTTCCAGGCAAGGCAGAATGGAGACAAACTTCCTTGAAATCGGGAGATACTAGGTTTAAATCCTTGTTATCATGGTGTGTTATATACCAGTCCCATTGGTCTACAGTCGCAATAGTTGTTCTTGCTCTAATTTCTTCTGATCTCGTCTCGTCCCCACACACAACAAGTGAGATGGTATTGAATAAACAATTGCCATCTCCTTTAACACTAACTGGCATACGGTAGTTGGTCGTTACTCCTCCGCAAATTTTAAGGATTTCTGCAGCCGTCTTGCCCTCCGAAAATTCAACATTTGCAGCAACCTTAATGTAAACCTGACCAAAGGTAAACTGTCAACAAAATTATTTGCACACCCTCCGTCACTATGTGATAGAGTGCGAAATGATACGTAAATTCAGAGACAATTCTTTAACAAACGTTCAAGAAATTTGTAAATGATTTGTTTAAAATGGACACATGATTACTAAATTGTCCTGGTTTCTAGGAACTGTGGGCAGGGGTCTGTGGAAACACTGCAACGTCTATGCTTATATGAATATACGTCAAATACACATATTTTATACCACACATTTAATTTGTATCTTTAGTTCTTTATCTTACATACTCAAAGAACCAGCAACATCTACATTCGAGGAAGGATTCCAGAAGCAGTTAACCACTGCGATTTCTTGTTTCTGTAATCCTTCTTTATGCTGTAGGTAAAGCAGTTAATAGAGCTACTGTCTCCTGCTCCTGGGGTTCGAGACTTCTAGTGCCCAGGTGAATGTGGAGAAGGTCAGTAGGTCGACCTTGGAGGTAGACCTCGATATACGCCTAACGAATAGACATACACAAGCTGCCTGTATATTTTTACATTCTCTCGCTCATTCTCCCTCCCCCTCCCCCCTCTCTCTCTCTCAGCACCCACATATGTGTTGTATGTGGATGCTGAAGTTCAGTTTCTTGTCAATGTATAGGTCAAGGAACTTTCCATAATTTTTATTGCTAATGTTAACATTGTCTATCTGAAATTTAATTTGGTTTGAGGATTTACTTCCAAATCAAATGTAGTCGGTCTATTTTATGTTTAGTTGGATTTTGTTGGTTTACTTCCGTGAGTGGACTTTTTAACTTTGTTATTTACATTATTATTTAGTGCGTTTGGGTTTGGGTCTGAATAGATGAAGGTAGTATCGTCAGCACTTATCTTTACACTTACTGGAAGTATCTAAGTATCAGCTGAAGTATCTTCACACTTGAGTTAAACTTTAGTTGATATTTTCTGGACCATTCCTTAAGTTTTGCAGGCCAACGAAGATGGAATTCACATGAAATGAATTCTGTGACCATCACTAATAATGTTGTGTTTTCTCTGTCTAGCTTCAGACTCGGTCATGTTACAATTGTGTCTGAGAGTGTTAAGCGTAATTAAGGATGATAGAAAATCACTTACAATTAATGCATCAAGTTTAGAGACTTGTACACATTTTAGTGTAAGAAGGAAGGCAAATAGTTCTGTCTGATGGGTAGAGGCAACTGCACCTGCAGCTGCACCCGTGGGGCGGTGTAGGAAACCATCAGTGTATGTGATTTGAGAGAGAGAATGATCTGTGGACAGAGCATCAAATATGGCGTAAGGTATTAGGCTTTGCCTCAAGACGAAGCATAATAAAGATCCCGAATATCTGGGGAAAAAATTACATTAAAAATTGTCCACGTGATACATATATAATCACGATTTAAACATTTCATTTGTATTAATTGAATATATATTATTAGGAAGTTTTGTTTATCTGGGTAAGTTGTCAGCTTATATGAACTAATAGCTAGCGTGGCTTGTATACTGGGTACATCCGGTCTCTTACCCTAGACCGCGGCGGTAACTTTATGGTCAGGAAGCCACAAATATTTACAATGGGGCTCGGTCAGTCAATATGATTCCTTTGACATCACTCAACTTATGTATTCTGCTCTCGTATTGACAATTTGAATGATATCAAGAACATTTTGAATATCTTCTGACATAGATGGTGCTATAGTTGATTGTTGTTCATGACCTGTCCAGTGGGTCGAGACTATAGTCTCATTAGCACCTCTCAAATTGGTGGAAAGAAATTCTTGCTGCAAGAATATGTGTTCTCAGAGCTAACTAGGGAAACTAAAATACATATTTCCTAAATAAATACCTTAATTACAAATATTTGAAAATGTATGATATGTTTCCGAATTTTTGATGATACAGAACATATTGTGGTTTATAATTAAGTTCTTAATAGTGATCTTATCCGGCATCACAATTTACATACATATCGACTTCTGTTTTTCAATTTCTTTCTTTATTATGCACCCCATACCCACCCCGTGGGCGGTGGTGTAAAGGATTACAGAGGCACATAATCGGTTCAGGAACTGAACCCTCTAGTTCGTTTAGCTAAGCAAATAACAATCTTTTGACGCTAGTTACAAAATTATTAATGTTATATATACATATACTCATGCATACATGTACATATACATACGTATACATATATACATACACATATTTAATCACCCACACAAATACACACATCAATAATCTTTTGTGTCACAAGTGATTCAACAAGAGGCTCACAACAGTCACTATACAAGGCACTTTACATCTATGATGAGTCACACAGTTATTAGTCTTGCTGCACACCCACCCAACTGGGCGGCAGCTTTACAGTCATGTGCTCCACACCCACCCAACTGGGCGGCAGCTTTACAGTCATGTGCTCCACACCCACCCAACTGGGCGGCAGCTTTACAGTCATGTGCATGCATTACTTACAGTAAGCAAATTTTGGATACTTCACTAAGATTTCGGGCAGTACATCATTATGAATGAAGTGCTTACACATTTCTTGGAAACCATTGATGGTGTTATCTCTAAATTCCGTGATTTTTTTCACATTCCATTATATAATGACGCAAAGTATACGAATAGTTCTGCTGACAGAGTTTATATTTAGTCAGATCTACATCAGCAGATGTTCCAAACTCCCAGAGATACTTGTAGCCGAGCCTAAGCCTAACAGTGGTAACATCAAGAAGTCTGCTAACATTATTGGATGACCCATAGACGTGCGGTTCTTCCTGCATAATAGAATAATGATAGATGGAGTAACTGGTGTGAATTTCACTTTGCCTCAAGTCTCCGAAATTTAGTTGATGCTCCCGGAATATTACTGCCCTCAGGCTGCTCAAAGGCAGTTCAAGTTGGTAATCAATTCCCTCTTTACCAGCAAAAGTCTTGGCCAACTCATCAGTTCTATCATGCCTTCGGAGACCAATATGGGAAGGAATCCACAGGAGACAAACTCTGACTGCATCATTGATCATTTCATTATACCTGTGTCTAGCTTCAGAGATAAGCACGCCACAGTTATGCCTGTTGTGTATTAAAATGACTACATTTTTATGTTAATTTCTTTTTGTAAAAGATGATGATAAACTTCAATAAATGTAAGTAATTATCAAAGAAGGCACCAAGCCGGGAAGGTTATGTAGCACCATCAAATAAAGGTATTATTGAAACTTTATAGGAAAACGCTAAATCCTAAATATATATCTCTATTCCTATACTTGAAATATTGTATACTTTTCTCTCTCCATCGTACTTCTGCACCTGCTGGCAAGTGGTGCGGTGCGATATGCAGGTGGTGTTCATTACTAGGTGAGCTGGCAGGTGGTGTTCACTGCTAGATGACCTGCTGTTCACCTAGCAGTAATTAGGTACCTGGGAGTTAGTTCATTGTTGTGGGGATGTATATCCTAAGGCCTGTATAAAATGTTCACAACAGAACAATGTACAATCATTTCATGGTAAAAAACACATTGAGAAGGAATGAAGGTTAGATTTGAAAATTTAGTTTTTAATACACTTACACATTTATTGAGTTTTCCTTCACCTTCATTCGTGTAATAGATTAATTATACAATGTATGTGATGTAACTATATAACCTGAGCTTGTAAAAGCACCTTAATCACCTTCAGTGATTAAGTGCTTAATTGCACACTAGTTTCTTTATCAGCTATCTCACCCTGTCAGAGTAAATGAGATAAATGTCTGTGAATGCATGTGTGTATATATGTATATGTGTGTGTATGTGTATGTATGGGTATAAAGTATATATGGAAGCTGATCAGAATTACATTTCACCTTTGTAAATGTACATTAATGACACTGTGTAGATGACACATCGAACACTTTATGTAAGGCATACATAAATCTGTGTATCTATGTATTTACGTATATAGGTTAGCTTAGCATTTTTAAAGCACCGACTCACCTTCAGTGGTTGATTGTTCAATAAACCCTTCAAATATATGTTTAACACATCTCTAACCCTGTCTATGGAGGACAGAAGAAAATGTATATATGCTGGTTAGCATTGTTAATGTGTGGCCACGTCTGTGGTAGAAAACAATAAAAAAAAAAAAAAAAAAAAAAAAAAAAAAAACTTCATTCAAGCACAAGGGTATTACAGTAAGTTTCTCCATTATTTTTATTAATATTATTAGTTTTTTGTTATTATTTGTATTATTGTTAACAGGAGGAATGAGGGGGGGGGGGGGGTAATGGTTCACATGTCCACATTCCAATGCCCGCTTCCCAGGGCTGGGGTGCTGCGGGTGGGGGGGGGGTGTACAATAAACCAAGCACCTCCGGCGTCCGCTTGTCGAAGGCGGAAGTAGTGCCTAGCCCGTTTGTCATGATAATTAGTGATGGCTTTTATTTTGATTGTGGGTTCGTAATCCAGTTAAGCCTTTATTCTTAATTTGTATTACAATGCTGGTAAAATACACTTCTTGATGATGAGCATGGAGTACAAATGAACTCATTGTGTACCCTATGCTCACAGGATGAGTATATAGGGTACACAATGAACTACCACTCACACGATGGGTATGGGATGCACAAGAAACTATCGCACAGAGGATGAGTATGGAGAGCAAAGTAAACAAAGATTCACACGATGAGAAAGGGTTGCACGATGTGCTTTATGACTCATAGAATGAGTATGAGGTGCACAATAAACAGGATAAGTATGGGTTGCACAATAATTTACAGGTCACAGGATGGGTATGGGGTGCACAAACAACTGGTAACAGGATGAGTATGGGTTGCACAATAAATTACAGGTAACAGGATGGGTATGGGTTGCACAAACTACTGGTAACAGGATGAGTATGGGATGCACAATAAATTACCGCACAGAGGATGAGTATGGGGTGCACAAACTACTGGTAACAGGATGAATATGGGTTACACAATAAATTACAGGTCACAGGATGGGTATGGGGTTGAACAAACTACTGGTAACAGGATGAGTATGGGTTGCACAATAAATTACCGCACAGAGGATGAGTATAGGGTGCACGTAAACAGGACTCACAGGATGAGTATGGGGTGCACAATAAACTACCATTCACAGGATGAGTATGATATTCGTGCTCTATATTAAGATAACTATAAAATACACCTCTGTTTCCAAAATACTTTAATGACCAATATTTACAAATAAATTTTATGTTTCCGATTTTCTGATAATATAAAACATATCATCATATGCAGGCGATGAGTCACAATCAACTTGAGAATGGTCCAGGACGGACCATTAGACGACCGAAACGTCGTCGTCCCTTCACCTTCTAGTGTGTGGTCTGGTCAACATATCATCATATGTATATGGGTCCCAGTATTACAGTCTTGTTCGTTCTCGACGCACAATCAAGAATTCCGTGTTCGAATCCTGGGTGGGACAGAAATGGTTGGGTAAATTTCCTTTCACGTAATGCGACTGTTCACCTGGCAGTAAGTAGGTACTCAGGAATTAGTCAGCTTGTTGTGGGGGTTGCATCCTGGGCGGGGTCAGTAATTCGACCTTAAGGATGACCTTGATAAAAGCCTATCGTGTATGAATATACTGTGACTTCCAGTTCCCCCAAAAAATGAATAATTATAATTATAATATTATGGTTTATAATTAAGTTCTTAAGAGTGGTTATGCGTCATAATTAACATACGTCTATCTTTACCTCAACATTTTGTAAGTCAATTTCTGTCTGTATATGATGATCATATACAATTAAGGTAGCATTGCAACTTTATAGGAAATTGTTAAGTCCAAAATATATCTTGATTCTTACACTCGAGATATTGTTACAATAAACGTTTGAAAGCAAAGTTTATATCTGTATTTAAAATATAAAATATTTTGCGTTTATCAACGTATCTCTCTGAATTACTAATTTTTTCTGAATTGTGAAGCCTGTATTGCCCGCCTGGCAGGACACTGATGCATTGGAAGTTTTCATGTGTCCGGACACAGGCGATGGTGTGGTATTGGCTATTTATTTAACCATGTCTTGGCTTTCATTTAAGATATATTTACTTGAAATGTAGTTACATTATCGTCTACATCTTTGTCTATGCTGACATATAGACCTTTGATGTTAGTTTGCACATATGCAAATGAATTACACAATTAATTCACTTGTTTGCAGGCCTTCACAATCCCTGAGATAGCCATCATGTAACTGTAAAAAGGCATATATCTTCAGCTTATATTTCTATCTTTATTATGACATAGAAAACTTCGTTAATTACAATATTTAGATTAAATTAACATTGATCTTCGAAAGATCATAGATCCCATCGATAGGGAGAGCGTCGGCCAAGAAACCTTGTTTAAAATATGAATATCTTTCCTGTCTAATAAGATATAATCTCTGTGATGGATTCACAAAAACTATTTTATCTCTGCGTTTCTGATAACATATACAAATATAAGTTTTATTTGTGAATCTCTATTAATTAAACAATATATCAGAGAGCGTGTTAGGTTCGGTGTTCTATGAACGAAAAGGACATGAGTAGTTTAAGTAGCGAACGCATACAAACGAATAACGATAGTATCTATATAGCAAAATTATTGTCCTGTGGAGTTGATTTAACTTCAGACACATTTTTTTAAATAAATATTAAATGTTTTGTGGGTATTTATGAAAGATATTATTACAAACACCCATTCTACTTGTTAATATCATTAATTAAATTTGCGACAATTTGAGCAAAGAAGTGCGACGACTAGATCACTGTGTACAGGAGGCTGATATGGCAGCAAACACTCTCCAGGCGACCATATATCTTGGATAAGTCGCTCCACAATTTTGTCGCTTGGACCGTCGACTTCCTATGGCGTCACCTGCTACATATTTACTTCGAATTTCGATATGAAATTACATTATTTCAGAGTGAAAATAGGTTTGATGGTGTTATACGTGCAGCACCAACATTACAGTAAGTAAATGTATTATATTTCTTCATTACTTACGTAATACTAGGAGGATTTGGGTACATTTGGGTAGATTTGGGTAGATTTGGGTAATTCTACGGACCCCTAGCCGTGAGCTCCAAACAGCGACGAAATGTTTCTATTCTTTTCAGGGTTGTAAACTCCACACTTATTATACAGCGTTAAATTTGGTATCACTGAAATCGCAATAAAATTCCCTACACGTACATATGCATATAAATGTAGAATCATGATCGCGCCCATCCTCAAGAGTGTGGGAAGTGGGTGAAGTGTTACCCATTACCGCACATCGACGAAATTAGTATTGAAAAGTTTATTCTTTTCACTGTCCTGACCTTAATTTTCAAAGTACATATTTCATTTTTGTGCCAATGTGTTCGCAATAAAATGTTCTACAAGGACATATGTATAAAATGTCACACAAGGATGCGTTAGACCGGTAACAAACAAAAAAAACCTACGTCGATTAATTACACTCGTCGTGTCAACAATACAATAGTCTTACCACGAAAATCCAATACAATGCCGTTTTCTCTATGCTATGTGACTATTAGAGAAAACAAAAATTGTATGGCAAACATGTTCATAGTATCTCCAAGTCATTGCAAATAGACATGTTATCTTGAGTGAGCTTGCAAGAATGAATATTGGTGGTCGGCTTCTTTGTTGGATCAGGGGTTACTTATCCAACAGGAAGTCATCTGTATTTTTCCAGGGGCATAGGAGTGTAACAAGAGACTTTGAACTAGGTACCCCGCAGGGTGGTGTCCTCAGTGCTACCTTATTTAATATCTTAATAAACACGCTGTTAAACTCTATACCGAGCAAACCCAACGTCCACATCATTAGCTATGCTGATGATATAATGACACACAACACTCTGTATGCTAACACGCAGAACACTCTTAACTCTGTATTAGACTCATGTCAGGATCTAGGTTTAATTATCTCAGCAGAGAAAACAAAGATACTAAATCGGCGCCCACCCAGGCAGGGAGGAGCTGTTCGCAGGATGCAACTGTCTGATGGCTCCCAGCTTGACTATGTAAACAGATTCAAATACCTTGGCCTTGAGGTGCCACTGTATGGGCCTGTTGTATTCAGACTCTGTCGTCAGTATAAAGAGAGGCTCCGAGCTCTCAAGGCTGTTGCAGGTTATCACTCAGGCTATGGTGCCAATGTCAGAATTGTCAAAATGATATACCTTGCATACATCAGATCTTTAGTGGATTATGCTGCACCTCTGCTTGTTTTGATGCCTGAAAGAAAGCTTGGAGGGCTTGAAAAATTGCAGAACGAAGCCTTGAGGATAATCCTTGGGTGCCCTCGTACCACAAAGATACTTAATATGAGAAAGGAACTTAATGTTCTGAGCGTTGTTGATCGTGTTACTGAAATTAACTGTCAAATTGGTATAAAAATGCTTAGGCTAACTCATCCTAATCCTTGCACAGAAGCCCTTCAGAATTACTTTATTGAAGATCAGCATTGTTCCAAATGGATAACAAAAACTGGAACTCAACTCAGAATGTATCAGATTCATGATTTGTACCAAGAGAAACAACAACGGCACTTTCCTGCACCGTGGGAGGTTACACCCTTTCCAGTTTAATCCCTCCCTTTCCACCCAAGAAGCAAATTAGAGATCAGCCCAAGCTTCGTCTTGAGGCAAAGCTCAACGCCTTAAGCCATATTGATGCTGTGTCCACAGAGCATTCTCTCTCTCAAATCATATACACTGATGGTTCCCTACACCGCACCACGGGTGCAGCTGGAAGCGCAGTTGTTCTGACAATGGGCGATGGCTTGTACTTTGAGTGGGGAGTCCGTATAAACAACTGGGCCTCTACCCTTCAGACTGAACTATTTGCCTTGCTCCTTGCACTGAAATGTGTACAAGTCTCCAAACTTCATACATTAATTGTAAGTGACTCCTTATCATCCTTAAATGCTCTCAACTCTTTAAGACATAACTGTAACATGCTCGTGTCCGAAGCTAGACACAAATACAACAATATTATTAAGGATGGTAACAGAGTCCATTTCATGTGGTCTCCATCCATGTTGGCCTCCGAATGCATGATAGAGCTGATAAGTTAGCCAAAGAATCTGCCTTTAAAGGAGCCGTTGAGTTTAACCTTGGATTGTCAATGAGCAATCTGAGAGCAGCAGTACACCGAGAACTTCAACAAGATCTTGTAGATCTGAGACAAAGTGAAATTGACACCAGTAATTCCATCTATCATCACTATCATGCAAGAGGAGCCCCATATATGGATCATCCAATAAAATCAGCAGACTTCTAGATGTTACTGCTGCTCGGCTTAGACTCGGTTACAAGTATCTCTGGGAATTCTCATTATCTGCTGATGTAGACCTAACCAAAATGTAAAAACTGTGAAAACAAAATTATTCCCACACCCTCCGTCACTATATGATGGAGTGCGAAACATACGTGAATTTAGAGACAATTCTATACCAATGTTCCAGCGATGTGTAAATATTTCATTCAAAATGATCTGCTACCAGAAATTCTAGCCAATATCCCAGTTTGCTAACTGTAGGTAGTAACTAAGTGATTGTAACCTATCCACCGCTGCCCACTGGATGGAGGGTGGTGTGCAGGACAAACATATAAATTTGGACACTAGCTCTCCACATATGTCAGTTGCTTAATTTAGAACCTGTATTTGAGATCGATCTCGAACCCATTGTTGATGTGACGACTTATATTGAATTTTGTAACTAGCTCATCAAGATTGTAACTTTGCTTAGCTAAATGAATTGNATGCATTAGGCAGTGATGTGGTGGAGGCTGACTCCATACACAGTTTCAGGGTAGATATGATAGAGCCCAGTAGGCTCGGGAATCTGTACACCGTTGATTGACAGTTGAGAGGCGGGACCAAAGAGCCAAAGCTCAACCCCCGCAAGCACAAATAGGTGAGTACAAATAGGTGAGTACACACACACACACACACACACACACACACACACAACACACACACACACACACACACACACACACACACCACACACACACACACACACCTCGCGGCTGAGTGGACAACGCACGGGGATCCCAGTGGCCCTGGTTGATTCCCAGCGGAGGCGGAAACAAATGGGCAGAGTTTCTTTCACCCTGATGCACATGTTCACCTAGCAGTAAATAGGTACCTGGGAGTTAGACAGCTGTTACGGGCTGCTTCCTGGGGATGTACGCGCGTGTGTGCGAGAAATATATGAAGTAGACATAATAGAGGAAATAGATTAGTTAGAAAGGCGGGCATAAGAGCTAATAGTTCGATTCAGCAAGCATAAATAGTAAATATACACACAGCACATACAAGCGCACACACACGCGTGCGTGTTCTTCAGTTTCAAATGTAGATATGATACGAATTCAATAAACCCAGGGAGGAACCTGTACACCAGAAGATTGACAGTAGAGAGGCTGAACCAAAGCTCAATCCCCACCAGCACAACTAGGTGAATGTGCACAATTGTGCACAATACACGCACAATTTTAACATGTTGACATGTCTCATCCATCGATTTTCTGAAATTAGAACTGGGCTGATTGTGCACTGATTAATCATTAATAATATAAGAAGTGAACTAAACAATCTATTAGTGCCTCAAACGCCTGCTTAAATAATATTCAGGCGTAAATTGTGACTAGAATAAATACACGGATCGTCGCTATTAGGCTAATGAAGTTTGAAACACTAATGTGTTTGTGGGCTAAAGGCTCATGCATAGGTTAATATTAAAGTACTTACTGTCTGCTTATATTATTTTCTTCTTGAAACAATGTATTTGTCGAGGGAGTTGCATTCGTTCAAATAATTGCTTTCTATGAAATCTGTGTATATAGTTTTGGCATTACTTTCAATAATAATTACATTTTAGACAAATATTATTAGATACGTTTAACCTCGAAATCAATTATTTAATTCGAGCTCATTCACTGATAATACTTCTTATTTATAATTTCGTTTGAAAGTGCGAATAGTCTTTAAATATTAAGTTTATAGTTAAGTATGAATTCGGGAATCGTGATATTTGTGTGTAGGCGAGTGTTTGGCGTCGGAATGTGTGCAGATGTGTAGAGAGGGAGGGAGAGTATGTGAACACGGAGGTTTGCATGACTAAAAGCACGATTTGGCATTGAGTTCACCACCATACACGGAAGCTGGTGTGTCATGTTCTCGCCTCTATGATCCCACCTATGTTGGCCTGCTAAACAATCATCACTTCTTGTGTATTTTGTAGTTTTTCGTGATTTCTGTGTGTGTGTGTGTGTGTGTGTGTGTGTGTGTGTGTGTGTGTGTGTGTGTGTGGTGTGTGTGTGTGTGTGTGTGTGTGTGTGTATTTTCTAGTTTTGTATTTACTATCTGTGCCTGAAGAATTGAGCTATTAGCTCTTGGACTCTATTATGTCTACTACATATATTTCTCTAACACACGCGCGCACACGCATATCCTTAATAAGCAGCCCATAGCAGCTGTCTAACTCCCAGGTACCTATTTACTGCTAGGTGAAACTGGGCATCAGGGTGAAAGAAACTCTCCCCCAGTTGTTTCTGGCTCAACCGGGAATCGATCCCGGGGCCCTCAAGACTACGACCCCTCAGCGTTGTCCACTCAGTCTCGAGGCCCCTAGGATTTGCGTGTAATTACCTCAGTATAATTACCTAATTGGTAATGTGTGTGTGTGTGAGAGAGAGAGAGAGAGAGAGAGAGAGAGAGAGAGAGAGAGAGAGAGAGAGAGAGAGTGTGTGTGTGTATAATTACCTAAGTGTAGTTACAGGATGAGAGCTACGCTCGTGGTGTCCCGTCTTCCAGCACTCTTTGTCATATAACGCTTTGAAACTACTGACGGTTTTGGCCTCCACCACCTTCTCACTTAACTTGTTCCAACCGTCTACCACTTTGTTTGCAAAAGTGATTTTTTTACATTTCTTCGGCATCTTTGTGTAGTTAGTTTAAATCTATGACCTCTTGTTCTTGAAGTTCCAGGTCTCAGGAAATATTCCCCATCAATTTTATCAATTCCTGTTACTATTTTGCACGTAGTGATCATATCTCCTATTTTTCATCTATCTTCTAGTTTTAGCATATTTAATTCCTCTAATCTCTCCTCGTAGCTCTTGCCCTTCAGTTCTGGGAGTCACTTAGTAGCATGTCTTTGCACCTTTTCCAGTTGTTGATGTGCTTCTTAAGATATGGGCATCATACAACCGCTGCATATTCTAGCTTTGGCCTAACAAAAGTCGTGAACAATTTCTTTAGTATTTCGCCATCCATGTATTTAAAAGCAATTCTAAAGTTAGAAAGCGTGGCACAGGTGATAGTTTTCTATCTAGAACCACTCCTAGATCTCTTTCTTTATGAGATGTCTTTAAAGATTTTCCACATAATTTATAGGTTGTGTGGGGTCAATGTTTTTTATATTCTACATTCCATAACATGGCATTTACTTACATTAAATTCCATTTGGCAAGTGGTGCTCCATATACTTATTTTGTCCAGGTCGTTTTGAAGAGCATTACAATCATCTAAGTTTCTTATCCTTCCTATTATCTTAACATCATCAGCAAATATGTTCAGATAATTCTGCATTCCATCTGGCAGATCATTTATGTAGACAATGAACATCACTGGTGCAAGAATGAACCCTGTGGTACTCCACTTGTGACATTTCTCCAGTCTGATACATTGCTTCTGATTACTGCCCTTATTTTTATCAGTTAGAAAATTAGATAATCTATGTACATTTATTTATTATAGGTGAGGTTTAAAGAATCAAGAGGGTGGGTTTCAGGCCGCGTGCCAGCAATATTTGCTTGCGTGACTTGGCACGCGTGCCAGTGGTTCGTCACCTCGGGTCTAGGCTGTGTTAATTTTCCTTTAACGTCGGATCAAAATACATAGCAAACAAATTAATACATATACTTTGTTTTAGTCCCATAAGGTATGCTCCTTAGGCTAGTTTATAAACATCACAACACATCATATCTTACATGCCAATGTCCAGTCTTTAATTATCGCTGTATCTATCGATTATTTTAGTGCTGTTTGTCAGGTTAACGCTGGTGAAGATCTGATTGTATATAGGGATTACACGTTCAGTGATGGGGACTTACTGCTTGTGCCTTGTAAGGCACCTTGAAAGAGATGTTGTTGTCTTAACTATATACCGAGATCGTTGGGGCTGACAGTCCCCAAGTGTGCATGTGAAGGCATAGGCAACATTCGTCTCTTTCAAGCTATTTTGGGGAGTTTTTCATGAGCAAGTTGGCGGTCTTCTTGCTCTTATAGTATATTATTAACTCAGTCTTCTGGTTGATGTCAGTAAAAGTCACATATCTATTAGTAAAGTTTTCAAGACTCTTCTGTTTTATGAGCTGTGGAAAAGAAGTTCCTGAAAAATATTTTAATAGGAGGGACAGATAATGTATCGTAGGCCGTTAAGTCGTCTCGCACAGCTGCAGTTGGAAGTAGGTTATCAAAGAACTCTGTAGAGTAAGTCAGGCCCTTGTCAGTAATGGATACTCTAACGGATATATCAAAAAGATAAATAAAAGGAAGACGAGCTGCAGGGGTGTAGAAATAGCCTAAGCTACTCTACCCTTTGAGATGTATTTCTGCTTATCTCAATAAACATACTTGAACTTGAAGACGAGCTGCCATGCTACCTCGGACGAATTGGCCGACAATACATTATCTGTGCCTCCTTTTAAAATATTATTCAGGAACATCTTCTGTAAAACATGCAAAATATGGATGAGAATTGTCTATATTTTGTGCTACACATTGTAAAAACAATCCTTGATTTTTGATGATAGAGTGTAATTGCATCGTAGGTTAGCTCACGATGTTTCTGATACTTTCAGGTGTAGACCATAAAAGACAACACGGCTCATTATCACTATTTGTTCATTGGTATTATTTCGTGGTTAGCAGCAAAACATCAAGGGTTGTGCACCAAAAGAGTTGTTGGATCTCAAACTGATGAGCTCCGATATTTTCTTGTGGGGTTAGTTTATAATTCAGAGTTGCTAAACAATTCGGCAGTTCTGAGGTTTATAAATCTTGCCTGTAGTACAGTACGACTGACGAAGTCAATGATTTAGTTTGTGTTGGGCAATTCCATCAACATTTTCCCCTTTCTTTACCAGTTAGTTATTAACTACTTCAGTTTATCTCTTATGTTCTTACCTTAACCTTCCAAGCAGATGATGATATGCATCTCAAAATGCGCTCTTATTAGAAAACATTTAACAAATGTTTGGTCTTTCACCAATACTTGGGAGGCTTAATTTTTTGTCTCTGTGAAAGCAGTATGTTCTTATATAATGTAAGTAATACTGTTAAATCATATCATGCTTCACTGATGTCAAAACGTTGCTTCCAGTTTTTCAGCTGTGCTATAAGTGCAACCTCTCTTACCTACCTCACTTAGGTCTGAATGACCTCGTGGATCTACCACATGGCTAAGCGCCTAAATTTTATCCATACATTAGGACTTAATTCATGTCGCTTAGGACTTTAGTGATTGGACATGAGGACTTCTTTAAACAAATTTTTAACTCTGTTCGTATTTGACAGTGTTCAAGCCCGAGTACTGGCCATGAACCTTGATGTTATTCAGTTGGCGTCTGTGTTAGACACAAAGCCCAGGGTTTACCCAGAGATCATTTTGAAGAATCAACGTCATCGTACAGCAGTTAAGTCCCCGCATCACGCTCGCGCCATAAAAATTTGCATATACCAACGTTGGCTTACTTGTGTCAATATTAATAATGTCACAGAAGTTCAACCAGGTTCAACAACAGAAGTTCAACCCGGTTCTCCAGAGCACATTGCCTGTTCTTTTTTTTAACCCTATATGCATTACATTACTGAAACTAAAATACATGCATTGACAACGTACCTATTGTGTTTGAGTTTACATACCGTGATACATCTGTACTGCCAACAGTTAGGCTACGTACATAAATTGTCTTTTAGCGTAGCATAGTGAGCCGTACGTCTGGTGTGGCTCTCTGGGTTCACCTCATCAGATTCCTTCAGTCATATATATATATATAATATATATATATATATATATATATATGAAAACTCACACCCCAGAAGTGACTCGAACCCATACTCCCAGGAGCAACGCAACTGGTAACTACAGGATGCCTTAATCCGCTTGACCATCACGACCGGACATAAGAAAGTGATAGCCTCAGCTATTTGAACCACTTCCCCGCCGGCACCTGGATGGTTATCTTGGGCATAGCATTTTATCAAATCACCTCATTCTTTGGGGCACACGTGAGGAACACAAATGCGAACAAGCCTGAATGGGCCCCAGGACTATATGGAACTGAAAACTCACACCCCAGAAGTGACTCGAACCCATACTGCCTGGAGCAAAGTCAACTGCGGGCTCACCATAGCCCGTGCTACTTGGAACTTTGTTCCAGGTAGCGAGTCTTAAACAACAAACAACAACTGCCTGGAGCAACGCAACTGGTACGTACAGGACACCTTAATCCACTCGACCATCACGACCGGACAAGGAGGTGATAGCCGATGCTATTTGAACCACCTGCCCAGCCGGCACTCGGATTGTAATCTTGATGGTAATATATAATATCAATGAGAAAATCAGCTGGAGCTCTGAGGTGACTCGAACCCGCGACCCAGCCGCTGACGCTGACCACTGGACCACCCTAACTTGTTAAAAGTTAACAACCAGATTTCTACTGAAATCGTAGGAAGCCTGGTGGCCTCTACTGAAGCTAGTCCAAGTTTTTACGTATAACCTCCCAAGATCTCTGGTGTAGGCAACGTAGTTCATCCACAGTGGTTAGCGTCAGCGGCTGGGAGTCTCTCTGTCGCGGGTTCGAGTCACCTCAGTGCTCCAGTTGATTTTCAAATCGGAGTGGAGGTATATTGGTGATCAACTGACAAATGGATTATTGTGTTTGATTAGCGAGTTTTGGTGTGGTAGTAGTGTTGATGATAGCTTACAGCTTCAAGGAGTGGATGGTCCTTGGCCTCCCGCCCTCCACACACTGTTTAAGGCCACCACGCCTATCTGACCTCGCATGATTGTCTCTCATTGGTTGTGCCCTTGGCAGAGAGGAGAGCTTATTATGAAGTGCAGGACGGGCGCCCTGTTGCCAGAGTAGGCATCACATCAGTTCGCCTCAACGTTGCTTTCTTTATTTTGTACCTATAGTATAGCTATACCCCCAGTGAGAAAATAATGTGCACGTCTTTATAGCTAGAACTAATAAAAAATAGTGTCATTTTATTGTATTTTGTCATCTCGCGCGGGCATGATTGATGTTAAGCATTGCTTGACACTGCTGGCCTCTCCCTCTCACATCCCTGCACAACTCATAACCTCTCCTCCTACCACACCCTCACCCACACGTGTCCTCCACGAAACGGACAGAGAGAAAGATGTAGGAGTACATATCACACCGACCCTGTCCCCCGAAGCCCACATCAAAAGAACATCATCAGCGGCATACGCGACACTGGCTAACATCAGAACTGTTACATTTAGAAACTTGTGTAAGGCATCATTTAGAACCCTGTATACCACAAATATAAGACGAATCTCGAGAAGGTTCAAAGGAATGCCACTAGACTAGTCCCAGAACTTAGAGCTATGAGTTACGAGAAAAGGCTGAGGGAATTACACCTTACGTCGCTGGAAGACAGAAGAGTTCGGGAAGACATGATAACCACATACAAAATTCTCAGAGGAATTGACAGGGTAGATAAAGATATTAGTTAACACGAGTGGTACACGCACAAGGGAACACCGGTGGAAACTGAATACCCAAATGAGCCACAAAGACACTAGAAAGAACATTTCAGCCAGAGTAGTTAACATATGGAATGTATTAGAAATTGATGTGGTGGAGACTGACTCCATACTGAGTTTCAAATGTAGATATGATAGACCCCATAGGCTCAGGAATCTGTACACCAGTAGAGTGACGGTAGTGAGGCAGGACCAAAGAGCCGAAGCTCAACCGGCTGCAAACACAACTAGATGAGTACATATCCATCCATTTTCTCGATGTGTCTCCTCAAAGTTTACATAGCATTAGATGAAAGGTTTACAGTACAAAATATATCTTCAGTCATCATCGTGAAGGTGAATTTTGTTACTTATCCGACCGTAATTTGTATTTATTTAATTATGTGTTATATATGAACGTATGCGTGACCCTAGGGCGCTAGACTACCACCTTTGTTCTTATTAAATATATACAATATGAAGGTCATATTTACATCAATTTACAAAGGAAAATACTACATTTATATATATGTATATATATATNGACAGCACCTGCCACTGCCAGGAGACAGCACCTGCCAATGCCAGGGACAGCACCTGCCACTGCCAGAAGACACCGCCTGCCACTGCCAGGTGACAGCACCTGCCAACTGCCAGGTGACAGCACCTGCCACTGCCAGGTGACAGCCCCTGCCACTGCCAGGTGACACCGCCACTGCCACTGCCAGGAGACAGCGCCTGCCACTGCCAGGAGACAGCAGCCTGCCACTGCCAGGTGACAGCACCTGTGCCACTGCCAGGAGACAGCCGCCTGCCACTGCCAGGTGACAGCACCTGCCACTGCCAGGAGACACGGCCTGCCACTGCCAGGTGACACCGCCTGCCACTGCCAGGTGACACGGCCTGCCACTGCCAGGTGACACGGCCTGCCACTGCCAGGTGACAGCACCTGCCACTGCCAGAAGACAGCCGCCTGTCCACTGCCAGGAGACAGCGCCTGCCACTGCAGGAGACACCGCCTGCCACTGCCAGGAGACACCGCTTGCCACTGCCAGGAGACACCGTCTGCCACTGCCAGGAGACACCGCTTGCCACTGCCAGGTGACACCGCCTGCCACTGTCAGGTGGCAGCGCCTGCCGTTGCCAGGAGACGCAACCAAGAAACACAACTTATACCAGGATTCAAACTCGCAAGATAAGATAAATACTTGACTAGTACACAGCTTTTTTTTTATAAAAGTCGGGGGAGTTCACAATAACAATACTCCCGAGTTCTTAGGCTACCATTAGATGTACACTAATGTCTTGAAGGTAGACTCCCTGCACTTGGTGCGTCCTACGTTAGGTACCCCATTAAAGGTTGTTACAAAAGTTGGAGCAGCAGGCAGGAGTAAAAGGTAAAGTACTCCAGTCGATAAGAGAGTATCTAAGCAACAGGTAACAGCGAGTTGTGAGAGGGGGAGACATCAGAGTGGCGAGACGTCATCAGCGGAGTCCCACAGGGCTCAGTACTTGGAGCCATCCTGTTTCTAATAAATGAAAACGATCTTCCAGAGGGTATAGACTCATTTCTCTCAATGTTTGCTGACGATGCAAAAATTATGAGAAGAATCAAGACAGATGAAGAGACTACAGGACGACCTGGACAAACTAGAGGAATGGTCTTGACAATGGCTACTAAGGTTCAACTCAGGAAAGTGTAAAGTAATGAAATTGGGCGAATGGAGCAGGAGGCTGAACACAAGGTATCATCTGGGAGGTAAAATCCTGCAAGAGTCAAATAGAAAGATCTGGGGTTAATATCACATCGAACCTGTCCTCAGAGGCCCACATCAAAAGAACATCATCAGCGGCATATGCTAGGTTGGCCAACATAGAACTGCCTTTAGAAACTTGTGTAAGGAATCGTTCAGGGCCCTGTATACCACCTATGTCAGACCAATTCTGGAATATGCAGTTCCAGCTTGGAGCCCATACCTAGTTAAACACAAGACAAAGTTAGAGAAGATTCAGAGGTATGCCACCAGACTCGTCCCTGAACTGAGAGGAATGAGCTACGAGGAAGCTAAAGGAGCTGAACCTCACGTCCCTGAAAAACAGAAGAGTAAGGGGAGACATGATGACCACCTACAAAATTCTCACTGGGAATTGACAGGGTGGACAAACACAAACTCTTTAGCACGGGTGGAACACGAACAAGGGGACACGGGTGGAACTTAGTACCCAGATGAGTCACAGAAACGGTAGAAAGATTTTTTCAGTGTCAGAGTAGTTAACAAATGGAATGCACTAGGAAGTGATGTGGTGGAGGCTGACTCCATACACAGTTTCAAATGTATAACAGAGCCCAGTAGGCTCAGGAAACTGGTCACCAGTTGATTAACAGTTGAGAGGCGGGACCAAGGAGCCAAAGCTCAACCCCCGCAAGCACAACTAGGTGAGTACGTTTCCAGAGGCCATCCAACGTTGCCAATGGACCGGCACTCCTGGCTCCAAGCACTCCTGGCTCCAGGCACTCCTGGCTCCAGGCACTCCTGGCACCAAGCACTCCTGGCTCCAGGCACTCCTGGCTCCAAGCACTCCTGGCTCCAAGCACTCCTGGCTCCAGGCACTCCTGGCTCCAAGCACTCCTGGCTCCAGGCACTCCTGGCTCCATGCACTCCTGGCTCCAGGCACTCCTGGCTCCAAGCACTCCTGGCTCCAGGCATTCCTGGCTCCAGGCACTCCTGGCTCCAGGAACTCCTGGCTCCAGGCACTCCTGGCTCCAAGCACTCCTGGCTCCAAGCACTCCTGGCTCCAGGCACTCCTGGCTCCAGGCACTCCTGGCTCCAAGCACTCCTGGCTCCAGGCACTCCTGGCTCCAGGCACTCCTGGCTCCAGGCACTCTGCTCCAAGCACTCGGCTCCAGGCACTCCTGGCTCCAGGCACTCTGCTCCAGGCACTCTCGGCTCCAGGCACTCCTGGCTCCAGGCACACTGCTCCAGGCACTCTCGGCTCCAGGCACTCCTGGCTCCAGGCACACTGCTCCAGGCACTCTCGGATCCAGGCACTCCTGGCTCCAGGCACCAGGCACTCTGCTTCAAGCACTCCTGGCTCCAAGCACTTTGTTCCAGGCATTCCTGGCTTTAGGCACTCCTGGCTCGCTCCAGGCACTCTACTCCAGGCACTTCTGGCTCCAGGCACTCGGCTTCAGGCACTCTGCTCCAGGCACTCTTGGCTCCAGGCACACTCGGCTCCAGGCACTCTGCTCCAGGCACTCCTGGCTCCAGGCACTCTCGGCTCCAGGCACTCTGCTCCAGGCACTCCTGGCTCCAGGCACTCTCGGCTCCAGGCACTCTGCTTCAGGCACTCTGCTCTAGGCACTCCTGGCTCCAGGCACTCCTGGCTCCAGGCACTCTGCTCCAGGTACTCTGCTCCAGGCACTCTCGGCTCCAGGCATTCTCGGCTCCAGGCACTCCTGACTCCAGGCACTCTGCTTCAGGCACTCCTGCCGCCAGGCACTCTGCTCCAGGCACTCTGCTTCAGGTACTCCTGGCTCCAGGCACTCTGCTCCAGGCACTCTTGGCTTCAGGCACTCTGCTCTAGGCACTCCTGGCTCCAGGCACTCTGCTTCAAGCACTCCTGGCTCCAGGCACTCCTGGCTCCAGGCACTCGGCTCCAGGCACTCTGCTTCAGGCACTCTGCTCTAGGCACTCCTTGCTCCAGGCACTCCTGGCTCCAGGCACTCTTCTCCAGGTACTCTGCTCCAGGCACTCTCGGCTCCAGGCACTCTCGGCTCCAGGCACTCCTGGCTCCAGGCACTATGCTTCAGGCACTCCTGCCGCCAGGCACTCTGCTCCAGGCACTCTGCTTCAGGTACTCCTGGCTCCAGGCACTCTGCTCCAGGCACTCTTGGCTTCAGGCACTCTGCTCTAGGCACTCCTGGCTGCAGGCACTCTGCTTCAAGCACTCCTGGCTCCAGGCACTCTGCTCCAGGCACTCCTGGCTCCAGGCACTCTGCTCCAGGCACTCTCGGCTCCAGGCACTCCGTGCTCCAGGCACTCTGCTCCAGGCACTCTCAAGACTAAGACAATTTGTGTAATATTTTGGGTTACTGCGCTTCCGGTGTTATCACGCTGCTGGATTTTAACCAAGGTTTGAGTGTATCATTGTATTATTGTTAGTATATATAATACATTACTTCCATTGCCTAAGGAGCTCGGCTACCAATGAGCAATTTATACGTAAATATTTTATTAATAAGGTTTGTATTCAAGTATTCATTATTTTCAGTAACTGTGATGACATTGTTATTAATGTTTTGTTACAGCTTGCTATATTTTAGGTAACTTTCATGTAGCCTAACGTATAAACGACCTATGGTGTACGTTCAGCTATGTAAACTATTGCTGAATAAATAGTTAGCGAGTCTTGTCATTGTGACATCTGGTATAAATGTTAAGAAAAACTGCGTTCAAGGACGAACCTATACTTTCACATAATATTTCGTTCAGTACGAACTTGATTAAGGCTCAGACCGAACGAACGAAACGTTTGAAAATAAGGTTTGGCATTGAATAATGTTTTTCTTCCTAGCTCTGTATGTCAGCAGGTCCTACTCATCAACTTAATGCAATGATTGCTGGCACTTGTGAGGACCTTGCCGTGGTCGGTTACCTTAAAGCCTCATGGGAATACTTCGTAGCCTATGTCGCCTCTTGCTTCTTATAGAAGAGTTAGCATTGTAAATGTGTGGCCACGTATGTGGTAGCAAAATAATAATAATAATAATAAAAGAGAACTTCTCGTGGAGTTTTCTCATTGTGGGTTTGACAGGTACTTCAAGTATTAGAAAGAGAAGGGGCAATAAATTAGCCTTCTGTTTCCCAGGCTAAAACATAAAAATGAAAAAAAATCGGGTGGTTACGATTAGGCTAATCGATTTCTTGTAGGGCTTTTAAGTCTTGTTCTTGTTTTTAAATCGATAAATGTTATATTTGCCCAGTGTTGTTTCATGTCATACGCTGGACATCACTTGCATTCCCCGACAGGTTTGGCTGTGTATAGCGTGCCCGTTTATACACCAAGTGGTAAAGGATCGTTGATTGGCTTATGCATCTCGACTTACCTATTGGTCCGATCGGGTGATAGACTTCCTTTGTTATCCAGTTAAACGCTTTTAAGAGCTGTCTGCAGCACTATCAGGGGGTTTAGTATCTGTTATTCGTTTACACCATCTGTGCTTAACTTTATTTCCTTGACTGAGGGTAATGATAATAGTGGACAATATTTAAATGAATTGTATAGCAAAAAATAAATTATAGCATATTTTATTGGCTGATGATTCCTCGTCTCCGCGAATTACTCTGGCATTCCATCACCAAGAGTTATACTTGTAAAAGCTGCAGCCGTTCCCAAAGATGAATTTGTAAATTTGGTCATGATGAATAATCCAAACGGTATTTTCTCATATATAAATTAATAAAATAACGTTTAATAGTTTTGTGTTAATTAGGCCTATGATTGGTTAGGTTGGGTGTTTTGGTTTGTCAATTATTGGATTTAGAATATGTGAATGAAGCATTTGGTGTGTTTTGAACATTAGAAGTGAACAAAGCACTGTTAAAAAAATGGAACGAAATTTTTTGTGATTCATGTGTTAATGTATCTCATAAAGAGACTACTGGGTTTACGAACATTTGGCCCATGTTTTGACGATAGGCTATATATGGTAGCGAATCCTCAATCACGAATCTTGGTCAATGATAGTGCAATTGAAGGAACTGACACTTTTTGCATGCTGTAAATAATATTCTATTCCAAAATTACTCCATTTAAGTCCGATTAAACTTCCGAATTACAAAATATACAGGAGATTCCATGAACTATCAGATTACTGGAATAATCAGCATCACATACATCCTACACGGAAAGTTGGAATGCAGAATTTCTCCATTGAGAAATCTGGATATGATGAGTTTTTTTCAATAAACAAAAAAAGGTATTTGCTTTTTCTTTCGGAAGAAGCTGAAGCTTCCAGCGGTTGGTTAAAATTGCCCGCTTGTCGTGTCCTACTCGAAGTCATCCAACTCTGATTTGGTGTTACTTCCACGGCCCAAGTAACATTGGAATATATATATATATGGGTGTTCACTGTGAAAATCTTGATTTGGAATATCATTAGAGGTATACATGAGATAAATTTTCTAAAGTAAATAATCTATTTGCCGGAGGGTTATTCATGAACACCATTATGTACTCGTTATTGTAGACTGTAAGACGCAACTTCCTGGCAAACAATCACCGAGGAAGCTTTGTCTTGCCTAAGCTGCGATTCACAGAAAAAAATAGTTAGGGGAAGAGAATTAAACAAAATAATACATTTGTTTTTGTATCATTAATCAACCGGATGATAATTTATTCTAAAGTGATGATGAATAATGATTATGATGAAACTGAACGCTAATCAAAAACCGGTAAAGCCTGCCTACCCACAGTTTTTACTTTTCAATTTTTTTCGCATGTTCTCTTATTTGTAGTCCAACCACTTGGGATGGAT
>WNGS01071318.1:0-19826 GCA_020271785.1 Procambarus virginalis | reverse complement strand
AGTGCCAGAGTAAATTTCAAACAAGCACTTATCTCACTTAAAATACCTTTTACCATCGAGCATATATTAGGAGGCGGTGACCACTCGTTACAAGAAAAAATACCAAATAGTCAAAGCACTGGCTAAATATCTCCAATCGACCAACAATTGGGTCACATCTGACCCGCGCCATATTTATACCTGCGCCACCAACAGCTAAACACAGAAAACAACCGCTCGTCGCAGCACCATGGATCAGCTGACGCTATAAACACAACACACCGCCCTACGGTGCGGCAAGTCTCCCTCTAACACACACCTCTTTTTAGTCGCCGCTCCTCTGTCTACAGCACAACGCATCAAGAACTTTTGAAACTATCATCTTCAACATAAACGCCTCTTCCAACATCTGTACTGGTGCAGTCATCGGGAGGACAAACCCTTCATGCAAACTGCACCTACTATCAAGAAGAAGAAGAAGCTGTAGAGGGCTCTCTCATATGAGATGATTTAACTCGTTAGAACCCAGACTACATGTCAACAAGCGAGCAACCAGCACAAACAGACTCTCAACAACAACAGCAACACCAGTATCCATCGTAAAGTATTATGTATAATTTGGCCATTTTATTCATAAATAGGTTGGCGGTTATATGTGGGATTAAACCCACTATCCTGTACGTACTCATCTCCACACACACATATTACATGTCATATTTGCAATTAAATGTTTAGGGAACCTTTATTAATACCTTACATCCCAAACAGGTAATTGTGAGGAAAATTAGTGAAGCAGGAAGCTGGCTTCCAACATATTTATAGAAATTGCTACCACTTGCAATACATCAAGCTTTGTAGGCCTCCAGACAGCCACCATTATGTGGCACTCAGAGGCACAGAGCCACACCCAATTTTGATGATACAATGACATAGCCTTAGCAGGCCCCATCAAGAGGAACAGCTAAGGTCCCTTGTTTGTACAATACTGTAGACATAGTATTAGTAATATAAATAACATTTATTGTGGTATATTAGTAGATTAAACCACCATATGTGGTATGATTTATAATTTATATCAAATATTAGGTAAACAATTTGTGGTTTATGAAGGAACCATCTCAAAGTGGTTTAAGCTACAATTGTCCCTCCAATTGTGTGAGATAAATTCAAGCAGCTGAATCAGTACATACAGTCCACACACTTACTTACTTACTTACTACTATCTAATTAACTAACTTATAACTAAGAACTAACAAAGAAAATATTCAAATAAAATATCCAATTCAAGTCAATTAAAAAAATAAATAAATATTTGAGTATTTACAGAATTAAAAAAGAATTAAAGCTGCTAGGATTTTCCCACATAAATTATGGTTCTTCGAACTGGATAATACAGTAGGTCATCAAATCTAGGGACACTGGTTCTCAGACCACAAATTATGGTCCTTGACCTAATATGATATCTATTATATATATATATATATATATATATATATATTGTGACGGTGTTCCCCCCTTCTAATTCTCCCACGCCTGCTGTAAGAGTCATGTCCACTATTCCCGAGCGTTCTCTACATTGCAGGCAACAATTGAACATATGTGGGAGAGAACAGTATTCTCGAAGAGCCGAGAAATTTGCGAAAATGTAACATTTTGGCCTGTGGGATAGGCCCTTTAGGGAGCCAATATGGCGCTGGCAAGTCTGTTCTCCCGCCAAAACTGTGTGACGTCAGTGGCGCCAGATTGGTCACCGTCAGCGACATGGCACTGGGAGCCAATGAAAACCAACTTTGGGAAAAGTGACGTCACATAGGCAGGGGGGGTCCGCCGTGTTGGCGCCAGGCGATATCAGTCTTTCACGACACGTCCGAGAGGTAGGACGCGCGATCGGTCATCCTGTCAGAGTGACGGATTTACCGAACTCCGGTGGATTTAAGCGTCTCCAGTTGTTGGCACGCACTCTGTGAGGTCTTCCTGCAACCCAGAAGTGGCTCAGATAAGGAATTGACAGAATATTGAGCAACAAGTGCTCAGGGACAGGTGCGTTGCAAGAAGTGGGCCGGGCATCGACGTGTGTCGTCGTTGGCAGTTCACCAGTATAAGAGGCAGCTTAGTGGCCGGGCCACCCACCGTGAGTGAACCAGGTTGACAGCCTTGTCAACCAGGTTGAACGTGTGATCGACGATCCTGTCAAGTTTGACAGTAACCCCACCTTCGTGGAACCCTACGAGTCAACAGTTGGATGCAAGCACGTCGAGAAGTCTTCCCAAATACCTAGCGATATATCTAGACGACGAGGGAATTGACAGTGTTGTGAGCTTCAAGTGCTCTGAAGTCGGGTGCTGTGCGTGTGTCGTCCGGGACGGCTGATAACTTCAGTGACTTCGTAGTGGTGAGAGGCAGTTACTCTGGGAGTACAGTGACAAGGACTAATTGGGAAACGTACGACGACCGCCGAGACGTAGGCTGGCTGCCGTAGTTGGGAGGAAAGTTGACGGCCAGGAGACCGACTTCAACCCAGCGACGTACTGTAGGGAAAGAAGCACGGACCTGCTGTGTACAGAAGCGGCGAGACGCGACATCCTAAGGCGTGGGCTTGTGTTTCTGGATGAACGAGGCGAGAGCCTGGACCAGGAGCTACAACCCAACTGTCATCCTAGGATAGGTGAAGTAGGTGTTTACAGTTCCCTCCCATTTCCCCTTTAGTTAGCTATATATATTCTTGTCAGGATATTTTGTATGTCGTGAGCAAGTCTCACTTGAGTTTAAGTCACAGAGAGCACAGTATGTGGTGAGGCTGCCCAGAGCGCTCACAGTATCAATTTACATATATATCTATGTGTGGGTGTGTGCAAGCACCAAGATTCATCAGAGAATTTACTGTGACTATTATTATTGATCTGTGATTATTATTATTATATATATTGGTAGTAAACCAGATATTGGTGTATTGATCTCTATAATCTATTGATATAAATGCCTGTGGATTGATCTCTATAATCTATTGATATAAATGCCTGTGGATTGATCTCTATAATCTATTGATATAAATGCCTGTGTGTTGATCTCTATAATCTATCAATATAAATGCCCGTGTGTTGATCTCCATAATCTATCGATATAAATGCCTGTGTGTTGATCTCTATGATCTATTGATATATATATGCCTGAAGTTTGATTACTGATTTATATATGACATGATTGTGTGCTGAATAATATCATATACGTGAAGTGATTGCCAGTGATATCTCTTTGAGAGGAAGTATAAATATAAAGAAAAGTTCAGTGATCAAGTGAGTGCATTCACAGTAAATATTATTAAGAATAGAGTAATCTTTTGGTACAGTGAAAAGTCACTGTGAGAGTATTGTGAATATAGATGTTGATCGTGAGGCCAGTGAAATCATAAGTAAGCCATGTGAACGTTGAATAGTGTTTTGGAAAAAGTTAAATAAACGGGGATCGTGACAATTAGAAAACAAGTACTAGTCTGTTCCCACGATCGCGAGGGCCCGGTCAGCTGGCATTCTGACAGGTGACACGTGCCGATGTTGCCATATGGTGCGCTCTAGAATATTATGCTATGAATGGAGCAATTGTCATATATTAATTCTGATACATTGATGCATATATATTTCTCGTTGTCTTTTAAGTAAAATACCAAAACTCTTTGGTGTTTGATATCATCCCCTCCATTTATCTTGTGACCGTGTTATGATATAAAGTAGAGTGACCTGCCTGATACTATATTACTGGATTTGCTCTTGCCACAATTACACCTGACCACTGCAGTGTTACTGGACACAAAAAAACCAGTTGGCGACCTTGAAGGCTGTGTAAGAGTTCGGTGTCGGGAGGGCCACAGATTGAGGGAACGATCTGTGCTCCCACTCATCTTATAATCTAAAGGCCGGTTGTGAGATCGACTGGGATACTCTCCGAGGCCAGCAGTGGAGCCTAGAGGATTGAGGGAAGACCCGCCGAACGACGGTGAGTAAGGGTTATTGTTGGAGCAACCACCTGGAAAGGAGATCCAGTCTACTGTTGCTTTAACCCTTCTCTAACGAGAACACCGTGAAACCCCGACATTGGCGACCTTGCCAGGATAAGAGCAAGATCAAGGTGGTAATTGTGGTATTAAATATCAGGCCTAAGTTTTCACTCGCAGTCACAAGTTGGAGGACAGGATGACAGCGGTCATGAGTTTTAGAAGTTCGGAGAGAGACCTTGCTAGAGCCCAGAAGTACATTGATACAGGGGATGATGAAATCTTGCAAGAGTGTACCCAGGAACAACTTTGGTTGATCGCTAAAATGTATGGTGTTAGGTTGAAGTCAGATAGGGCGTCTGGTAAACGAAAGGAAATCAGGGCAATAACACAAATAGACAGAGTAAGCATGTTCTGCAAAACTCAAGACGAGAAGATTCTAGACACGTGCACTGTGAGGCAGATAAGTATGTTGGAAGACCATTTCGGCCTAAAGGGTAGGCATGGTAAGATAGAGGATAGACGCGACGCACTGCGGACTTGGTTAAGGAAACAAGAAGCAGAAAGAGAAGTACAGGCACAGCTGAAGCGCGAGGAAGCAGAGCGAGAAGCACAGCTGCGCAGAGCAGAGAGAGAAGCACAGCTGAGGCGCGAGGAAGCAGAGAGAGAAGCACAGCTGAAGCGCGAGGAAGCAGAAAGAGAGGCACAGCTGCGCAGAGAAGAACGAGAAGCTCAGCTGAAGCGCGAAGAAGCACAGCTGCGTAGAGAAGAATCCGATAGGTTGGAAGAAATTTCAGTGGAAACCGATGATGCGCCAAGTGACGAAGGAATTAATGTAAACTCAAGTAGCAGCAGGGAAAGCAGCCTTGAGAGGCGCGAGGTGAAACCAAAATTGGAACCAGGAGACAATGAGGTGCAGCTGCAACGTGAAGAGAGGCAGGCTCGGCTTGAGCAAGAGAAAGCCAAAGCCGAGCAGGAGCGAGCTAAAGCTGAGCAAGAGAAAGCTAAAGCCGAACAAGAAAAGGCTAAAGCTGAACAGGAAAAATTTAAAGTTGAACAAGAGAGAGCCAAGGCCGAACAAGAAACGGCCAAGGCTGAACTGGCTAGGATAAAGATGGAGGCCGCTAAAGCAGAACAAGAGAGAATTAAGACGGCACGAAGGGAGAACAGATTGAAGAGTTTTAATAAATGGGCGGATAAACGTAAGTGCCCTAAAACTCAGAAGAGAAGGTCGGACGGATGGAGGACGGGACCGAGTTCTCCCAGGTCCTACCCCTCGAATGGAGACAGCAGAGGACAGAAGAGTGCTGTGGAACCGCCGAAGAAGTCACCGAGGGAGAGCTCAAGAGATCTTGTTATCGTCACGGCCGGAGATGCTGAGCACGAGTCTTTGGAAGGCGCAAGAGGAGTCCGCGGAAGAAGAAGGATCCGTTGTTTCAACTGCGGGTTAATAGGACACATGGCGCGCGAATGTAGACGTCCTAAGCAGCGGGGTTACGTTGCTTTTGTGCGGGTAGAGGACCAGTTAGCCGAAGGAGTGCGGGATGGACCCGTACGTAGGAAGAAGGAGGCTAACCCATTCGTGCGTGAGGGAACTGTAAGGGTGGGGGACGCAGACCCCATCCCGGTAATGATGCTGAGAGATACTGGGGCGGAATTTACCCTGGTGAGCAGAACCCTTTTCCCTGAGTGTCACGAGAATACCTGTGTAGGTGAGGCAAGTGTGACCACTGTGGGAGGCCCAGTGCAGATGCCCCTACACCAGGTAACCCTGAGTTCGGTTTATGGATGCCAAACCCTAGTAGTGGGGGTCTGTGCGACGATGCCCACGAGGGAGGCACAGGTCATTTTGGGAAATGACGCATGTGGAGGACGTGTCCTACCGAACCTCGTGAAGGACGAGGAGTGCTTGGAGCACTTAGAGAAGAAAGGCGAAGTGTTCGACGCCTGTGGGGACGAGAAAGGAATCGCCATGGAGGCGTTCCCTGTCTGTGCTATGATTCCGAGGCAGTGCGAAGGACGAGGAGGACGTGGATCTGATAAGGCCGACGAGGAGACGTCCGCCGGCCTGGGAATGGATCACCTCGTCATGGAACCCGGAGAGCGAGTGGAGGGCGAAGGCAGCCCAGAAGGTGAGGTACAGGTGACCCTCACCGGTTCTCCAGGGTGGACCGCACTCGTCTCGAGGAGATGCAGCAGGCAGAATCCCCAAGTTGATTTGTAAGGCCAAAGGAGGACGTATTGGTCCCGAGAAAGCTACTCACTTTAACAGGCAAAAGGCATATTAATAAGACAGTGTAAACCTGTAAGGATGGAGGTCGGAAAAGCCTCTCCAGGTACGAGAGATCAAGTAGCGTTGCCAGCCAAGTGCAGAGCGGCAGTGTTGAGTCCGTTGCACGCTGTTGACTCTGCGGGTCACCTAGGGATGACCACGATGCGACGTTCAACGTCGAGAGAAGTGGCTGGGCAACTACAACATCTTTTCTCTTGGGTGAGGAGGCCCAGGGAAAATCAGGCTGACAGTGGAAATATGTTCCGGTCTGAGTGTGTCAGACGAACAATGATAAATCGGGGAGTGATGCAGATTCGGTCGTCGCCCTACCGATCGCAGTCGAAGGGGGCGGTCGGAAGACTCCACTCCACCTCAGAGACAGCTCTGAGAATGTTCTGCGTAGAGCAGGAAGACGAGTGGGAAGAGACAGCGGGCCCTGTTTTGTTGGCCATTTGCAAAGCAGTGGCAGAACCGTTAAACTTCTCACAGTTCCAGCTGGTGAACGGACGTGAGGTGTGGAGCCCTCGGTCCGTAATAGGTAAGCAGTGGACGCCCAGGATGACCTTGAAGACGGTCTGCAGACACATGAGGAGTGTCACACATTGGCGGCTGCAATACTGGCTGGAAGCCAAGATTTTTAGTGGAAAGGACAGCGTAGTCGCAGATGCGTTGTCCCGCATGCACTAACCAGACATGACTCTTATTTTAAGGGGAGGGGTATGTGACGGTGTTCCCCCCCTTCTAATTCTCCCACGCCTGCTGTAAGAGTCATGTCCACTATTCCCGAGCGTTCTCTACATTGCAGGCAACAATTGAACATATGTGGGAGAGAACAGTATTCTCGAAGAGCCGAGAAATTTGCGAAAATGTACATTTTGGCCTGTGGGATAGGCCCTTTAGGGAGCCAATATGGCGCTGGCAAGTCTGTTCTCCCGCCAAAACTGTGTGACGTCAGTGGCGCCAGATTGGTCACCGTCAGCGACATGGCACTGGGAGCCAATGAAAACCAACTTTGGGAAAAGTGACGTCACATAGGCATGGGGGTCCGCCGTGTTGGCGCCAGGCGATATCAGTCTTTCACGACACGTCCGAGAGGTAGGACGCGCGATCGGTCATCCTGTCAGAGTGACGGATTTACCGAACTCCGGTGGATTTAAGCGTCTCCAGTTGTTGGCACGCACTCTGTGAGGTCTTCCTGCAACCCAGAAGTGGCTCAGATAAGGAATTGACAGAATATTGAGCAACAAGTGCTCAGGGACAGGTGCGTTGCAAGAAGTGGGCCGGGCATCGACGTGTGTCGTCGTTGGCAGTTCACCAGTATAAGAGGCAGCTTAGTGGCCGGGCCACCCACCGTGAGTGAACCAGGTTGACAGCCTTGTCAACCAGGTTGAACGTGTGATCGACGATCCTGTCAAGTTTGACAGTAACCCCACCTTCGTGGAACCCTACGAGTCAACAGTTGGATGCAAGCACGTCGAGAAGTCTTCCCAAATACCTAGCGATATATCTAGACGACGAGGGAATTGACAGTGTTGTGAGCTTCAAGTGCTCTGAAGTCGGGTGCTGTGCGTGTGTCGTCCGGGACGGCTGATAACTTCAGTGACTTCGTAGTGGTGAGAGGCAGTTACTCTGGGAGTACAGTGACAAGGACTAATTGGGAAACGTACGACGACCGCCGAGACGTAGGCTGGCTGCCGTAGTTGGGAGGAAAGTTGACGGCCAGGAGACCGACTTCAACCCAGCGACGTACTGTAGGGAAGAAGCACGGACCTGCTGTGTACAGAAGCGGCGAGACGCGACATCCTAAGGCGTGGGCTTGTGTTTCTGGATGAACGAGGCGAGAGCCTGGACCAGGAGCTACAACCCAACTGTCATCCTAGGATAGGTGAAGTAGGTGTTTACAGTTCCCTCCCATTTCCCCTTTAGTTAGCTATATATATTCTTGTCAGGATATTTTGTATGTCGTGAGCAAGTCTCACTTGAGTTTAAGTCACAGAGAGCACAGTATGTGGTGAGGCTACCCAGAGCGCTCACAGTATCAATTTACATATATATCTATGTGTGGGTGTGTGCAAGCACCAAGATTCATCAGAGAATTTACTGTGACTATTATTATTGATCTGTGATTATTATTATTATATATATTGGTAGTGAACCAGATATTGGTGTATTGATCTCTATAATCTATTGATATAAATGCCTGTGGATTGATCTCTATAATCTATTGATATAAATGCCTGTGGATTGATCTCTATAATCTATTGATATAAATGCCTGTGTGTTGATCTCTATAATCTATCGATATAAATGCCCGTGTGTTGATCTCCATAATCTATCGATATAAATGCCTGTGTGTTGATCTCTATGATCTATTGATATATATATGCCTGAAGTTTGATTACTGATTTATATATGACATGATTGTGTGCTGAATAATATCATATACGTGAAGTGTTTGCCAGTGATATCTCTTTAAGAGGAAGTATAAATATAAAGAAAAGTTCAGTGATCAAGTGAGTGCATTCACAGTAAATATTATTAAGAATAGAGTAATCTTTTGGTACAGTGAAAAGTCACTGTGAGAGTATTGTGAATATAGATGTTGATCGTGAGGCCAGTGAAATCATAAGTAAGCCATGTGAACGTTGAATAGTGTTTTGGAAAAAGTTAAATAAACGGGGATCGTGACAATTAGAAAACAAGTACTAGTCTGTTCCCACGATCGCGAGGGCCCGGTCAGCTGGCATTCTGACAGGTGACACGTGCCGATGTTGCCATATGGTGCGCTCTAGAATATTATGCTATGAATGGAGCAATTGTCATATATTAATTCTGATACATTGATGCATATATATTTCTCGTTGTCTTTTAAGTAAAATACCAAAACTCTTTGGTGTTTGATATCATCCCCTCCATTTATCTTGTGACCGTGTTATGATATAAAGTAGAGTGACCTGCCTGATACTATATTACTGGATTTGCTCTTGCCACAATTACACCTGACCACTGCAGTGTTACTGGACATCTAAAAAACCAGTTGGCGACCTTGAAGGCTGTGTAAGAGTTCGGTGTCGGGAGGGCCACAGATTGAGGGAACGATCTGTGCACCCACTCATCTTATAATCTAAAGGCCGGTTGTGAGATCGACTGGGATACTCTCCGAGGCCAGCAGTGGAGCCTAGAGGATTGAGGGAAGACCCGCCGAACGACGGTGAGTAAGGGTTATGGTTGGAGCAACCACCTGGAAAGGAGATCCAGTCTACTGTTGCTTTAACCCTTCTCTAACGAGAACACCGTGAAACCCCGACAATATATATATATATATATATATATATATATATATATATAAAGCACTATCAGCATACTATGCAAGGCCCTATTTGCCTAATAGGCCAAGTTTTCATGAATTATTGTTTTTCGACTACCTAACCTATGTAACCTAACCTAACCTAACTTTTTCGGCTACCTAACCTAACCTAACCTATAAAGATAGGTTAGGTTAGGTTAGGTAGGGTTGATTAGGTTCGGTCATATATCTACGTTAATTTTAACTCCAATAAAAAAAATAAACTAAATTCCAAAGGGTAACGAAGGACACTAGTACCGAATTGAAAACAAGGTCAACAAGTTGATTGAAACTGTGAATGCCAAGAAATCTGGACTCCACCTGCCAAAGATTATTGGAGAATATAACCTGGATATGCGTATGGAAACGTCAAGACGCATAAGCCTGGAAACCCACTTCGGCCAATTATCAGCCAGATACCCACACCAACGTACAGACTGGCGAACGACTCAACGGCTTACTGACCCTTATGTCCCGTGCAACTTCAGCCTGAAATCCCCGAAGGAATTTGTTGACTTACTACGGGGAACACGGGCCACAGGGATAAGAGCCTCGTTGGACGTAGAATCACTGTTCACCAACGTACCTGTGGATGAAACAATCGGGATGATATTGGACCGAGTGTATCGAGACCCGGCCTGTACTCCCCTTGACTGTGCCAGAAAATATCCTGAGGAAACTACTCCAAGCTTGTACTAAGGAGGCACCCTTCTTGAGCCCGGATGGGCACATGTATAAGCAAGTAGATGGGGTCGCTATGGGTTCTCCCCTAGGCGTCCTGTTTGCAAACTTCTACATGGTATTATCGAGGAAAAAGTCTTAGTCGACTTGAACTTGAAACCGGCCATATACTGCAGATATGTTGACGACCATTTTACACAGGTACCTGATGTCAGACATCTGCAGGAGCTGAAAGAGGCGTTTGAGCAGAATTCTGTGTTACGTTTCACTTACGAGATGGAGAAGGATGGGAAGCTGCCCTTTCTAGATGTAACAGTCATGGAAAGGAGCGGAGGTTTCCACACTGCAGTCTACACTAAGGAAACAAACATAGGATTGTGCCTAAATGCCAACAGTGACTGCCCAGATAGGTACAAGAGGAGTGTTGTTAACGCTTATGTCGACCGTGCTCTCAGCCACAGCTCAGAATGGAAGCAAGTCGACGAAGAACTCTGTAGGTAAGGCAGGTCCTAGTCAACAACGGCTTCTCCAATGGTTTCATTGAAGACATCATAAGAAGGAAAGTAAAACGCCATGCAACCTCTGAAGAGACAACTAATACACACCTATACCCCCTATTAGACTATTTTACAGGAACTTCTTCTCCACAGCTCATAAAACGGAGGAAAGGGTCCTGAAAGATATTGTTAATAGAAATGTTATCCCTACAGACAAAAATCAAAAGATACACAACGATTTACTATAAACCAAGAAACTGCCAACCTACTCATGAGAAACTCTCCAGGCACAAAGCAGAACGCTTTGAAAGAGACAAACGTCGTCCATGCCTTCAAATGTCCTCTTGGGGACTGTAAGCCCCAAAAAACTCAGTATATAGGCAAGACAACAACATCTCTTTCCAGGCGTTTAACAATGCATAAGCAACAGGGCTCCATTAAGGACATATACTCTCTTCCCACAAACAAACCATCACCAGAGAAATCTTAAAAACAACACAGAAATCATCGATAGATACAGCGACAAGGCGGCTTGACATCTGCGAGCACTACACATCAAGAAGTCAACACCAGCAATCAACAGCCAATTAACGCACAACTATATTCTACCCACTTCAAGACTCCCGCTCCAATATAGAAGCATCAAAATATGGGCCAATAGGCCCTTTGCAGTTACAAATCTATACCCTTGTTCCGTGTTCTGTGTTTTTGTTGAAAGTTTGATTTTTCACCCAACTATTGTATTACATCACCTCACCAAATGCGGTATAAGAGCCAATGCTGTTCTTATAAGTTAACATAACATAAGAACATAAGAACAAAGGCAGCTGCAGAAGGCCTATTGGCCCATACGAGGCAGCTCCTATTTATAACCACCCAATCCCACTCATATACATGTCCAACCCATGCTTGAAACAATCGAGGGACCCCACCTCCACAATGTTACGCGGCAATTGGTTCCACAAATCAACAACCCTGTTACTGAACCAGTATTTACCCAAGTCTTTCCTAAATCTAAACTTATCCAATTTATACCCATTGTTTCGCGTTCTGTCCTGTGTTGATACTTTCAATACCCTATTAATATCCCCTTTGTTATGTCCATTCATCCACTTGTAAACCTCTATCATGTCACCCCTAACTCTTCGCCTTTCCAGTGAATGCAAATTAAGCTTTGTTAATCTTTCTTCATATGAAAGATTTCTAATTTGGGGAATTAACTTAGTCATCCTACGCTGGACACGTTCAAGTGAATTTATATCCATTCTATAATATGGCGACCAAAACTGAACTGCATAATCTAAATGGGGCCTAACCAGAGCAAGATATAGCTTGAGAATCACACCAGGTGTCTTGTTACTTACGCTGCGATTAATAAATCCGAGTGTCCTATTTGCCTTATTACGAACATTTATGCATTGATCCTTTTGTTTTAAATTCTTACTAATTATAACTCCCAGATCCCTTTCGCAATCCGACTTCGCAATCTCAACACCATCTAGCTCGTATCTTGTAACTCTATCATCATTACCTAGCTTCAGAACTTTACATTTATCAGCATTAAACTGCATCTGCCAGTCCTTTGACCATTTCAAAACCCTATCTAGATCAACTTGAAGTGATAGTGAGTCCTCCTCCGAATTAATTTCCCTACCGATTTTCGTATCATCGGCAAATTTGCAAATGTTGCTACTCAAACCTGAATCTAAATCATTTATATATATTATAAACAACAGAGGTCCCAAGACAGAGCCTTGAGGCACTCCACTTACAACATTTTCCCACTCTGACTTGACTCCATTTATACTAACTCTCTGTTTCCTTTGGTATAGCCATGCCCTAATCCAGCTTAATATAGCACCCCCAATACCATGAGCCTCTATCTTTTTAATCAGTCTTTCATGTGGCACTGTATCGAAAGCTTTGCTAAAGTCAAGGTACACAACATCACAATCCTTACCACTATCAACTGCCTCAACTATGCTAGAATAAAAAGATAACAATTTGTTAACATGAACGGCCATTTATAAAACCATGTTGCGACTCAATTATTAATTTATGTTTTTCAAGATGAAGACGAATTTTATTTGCTATTATAGATTCGAGTAACTTTCCACAATAGACGTTAAGCTAATTGGTCGATAGTTAGACGCAAGTGATCTATCTCCTTTCTTAAAAACTGGTATCACATTAGCAACTTTCCAAAACTCTGGCACTCTGCCTGACTCTATTGATTTATTAAATATGATTGACAGTGGGTCACAAAGCTCCTCTTTGCATTCTTTCAGCACCCTGGCAAACACTTCATCCGGCCCTGGGGATTTGTTTGGTTTGAGTTTTACTATTTGTTTAACATCACAATCCTTACCACTATCAACTGCCTCAACTATGCTGGAATAAAAAGATAGCAATTTGTTAAACATGAACGGCCATTTGTAAAACCATGTTGCGACTCATTTATTAATTTATGTTTTTCAAGATGAAGACGAATTGCATTTGCAATTATCGATTCAAGTAACTTTCCCACAATAGACGTTAGGCTAATTGGCCGATAGTTTGATGGAAGTGATCTATCTCCTTTCTTAAAAATTGGTACCACATTAGCTACCTTAGATGACTCTGGCACTCTGCCTAACTCTATTGATTTATTAAATATGGTTGACAGTGGCTCGGAAAGCTCCTCTTTGCATTCTTTAAGCACCCTGGCAAACACTTCATCCGGCCCTGGGGATTTGTTTGGTTTTAGTTTTACTAATTGTTTAATTACATCCTCCCTTGTAACTGCTAAACTAATCAACCTGTCCTCATCCCCACCCACATAGACTTATTCGGCTGAAGGCATATTGTTAAGTTCTTCTTTAGTAAATACAGATATAAAATATTTGTTAAAAATACTACTCATCTCCTCGTCATTATCCGTTATTTGACCTAGCTCAGTTTTTAATGGACCTATCCTTTCCCTAGTCTTAGTTCGATATAACTGAAAAAAAACCTTTAGGATTTGTCTTTGCTTGCCCTGCTATGCGAACTTCATAGTTTCTTTTTGCTTTCCTTATCTCTTTTTAACATTTATAACCAGTTGTACGAATTCCTGTTCTAAAGTAACCTCCCCATTTTTAATCCTTTTTACCCGGCTCTCTTTTTACCTATATGGTTCTTCAAATTCTTTGTTATCCATTTTGGGTCATTAGTATAAGAACATAAGAACATAAGAACAAAGGCAGCTGAAGAAGGCCTATTGCCCATACAAGGCAGCTCCTATTTATAACCACCCAATCCCACTCATATACATGTCCAACCCATGCTTGAAACAATCGAGGGACCCCACCTCCACAATGTTACGCGGCAATTGGTTCCACAAATCAACAACCCTGTTACTGAACCAGTATTTACCCAAGTCTTTCCTAAATCTAAACTTATCCAATTTATACCCATTGTTTCGCGTTCTGTTCTGTGTTGATACTTTCAATACCCTATTAATATCCCCTTTGTTATGTCCATTCATCCACTTGTAAACCTCTATCATGTCACCCCTAACTCTTCGCCTTTCCAGTGAATGCAAATTAAGCATTGTTAATCTTTCTTCATATGAAAGATTTCTAATTTGGGGAATTAACTTAGTCATCCTACGCTGGACACGTTCAAGTGAATTTATATCCATTCTATAATATGGCGACCAAAACTGAACTGCATAATCTAAATGGGGCCTAACCAGAGCAAGATATAGCTTGAGAATCACACCAGGTGTCTTGTTACTTACGCTGCGATTAATAAATCCGAGTGTCCTATTTGCCTTATTACGAACATTTATGCATTGATCCTTTTGTTTTAAATTCTTACTAATTATAACTCCCAGATCCCTTTTGCAATCCGACTTCGCAATCTCAACACCATCTAGCTCGTATCTTGTAACTCTATCATCATTACCTAGCTTCAGAACTTTACATTTATCAGCATTAAACTGCATCTGCCAGTCCTTTGACCACTGAAAGTACTCAGAGTTTGGGTAACGATGTGTATCAGTGCTATACCGACGGCTCTGTAGAAGAAGGTGGACGATGTACCGGATGTGCATGTAATATATTTGAACAATCTACTCTCGTACATACAGCAATGAAGCGCGTCAATGACTGGGCAAGTACAACTCAAACCGAACTTGCAGGCATATACCTTGCCACTGAATTTTTAAAAGACAAAGGCAGTGGACTTATATACTGTGCAGAGTGCACTCCTGGCATTGAACGCACATATTAGTGACACCCAGAAAATAGTCAGTGATATTCGAATGAATGTTTTAGCTGCTAAAGAAAACAGATTTGAAATTAAATTCCTATGGATACCATCACATGTTGGCATCTCAAGGCATGACACTGTTGATATGCTTGCAAAGACAGCCTGTAGAAAACCAGTGGTAGAAATTGATATGGGTATTTCATTAGCAGTGACAAAGAGAATACTTAAACAAATATCTAATGAAGATCTCACCGACCTAACAAATTCACAAAGACCTGAAAGCTGTAGCATTAAATATTATGATAGATATCGTGAGGAAACATTCACATATGGGACTAATAGAACAAGAACCCGGCAATGTGATGTTATAGTGGCCAGAATACGCCTGGGATATAGACGTATCTGGCAGCTTTCTCAAAACCCAAATGTCGAGTACACAATGTGTCAACTTTGTGAAAGAGAAAACATGCACTCTCTTGAACATTATATTGTAGAATGTCCCATACTGGCTGACTTTCGCCCCCCTGGGCTAAGGTATGCTGAACTTTGTAATTACTATATGAGTACTGGAACACTTGATGATATATTGGACTTGTACCCAAGATTGACCATGTAATAGATTAATTATACAATGTATGTGATGTAACTATATAACCTGAGCTTGTAAAAGCACCTTAATCACCTTCAGTGATTAAGTGCTTAATTGCACACTAGTTTCTTTATCAGCTATCTCACCCTGTCAGAGTAAATGAGATAATGTCTGTGAATGCATGTGTGTATATATGTATATGTGTGTGTATGTGTATGTATGGGTATAAAGTATATATGGAAGCTGATCAGAATTACATTTCACCTTTGTAAATGTACATTAATGACACTGTGTAGATGACACATCGAACACTTTATGTAAGGCATACATAAATCTGTGTATCTATGTATTTACGTATATAGGTTAGCTTAGCATTTTTAAAGCACCGACTCACCTTCAGTGGTTGATTGTTCAATAAACCCTTCAAATATATGTTTAACACATCTCTAACCCTGTCTATGGAGGACAGAAGAAAATGTATATATGCTGGTTAGCATTGTTAATGTGTGGCCACGTCTGTGGTAGAAAACAATAAAAAAAAAAAAAAAGTCCTTTGACCATTTCAAAACCCTATCTAGATCAACTTGAAGTGATAGTGAGTCCTCCTCCGAATTAATTTCCCTACCGATTTTCGTATCATCGGCAAATTTGCAAATGTTGCTACTCAAACCTGAATCTAAATCATTTATATATATTATAAACAACAGAGGTCCCAAGACAGAGCCTTGAGGTACTCCACTTACAACATTTTCCCACTCTGACTTGACTCCATTTATACTAACTCTCTGTTTCCTTTGGTATAGCCATGCCCTAATCCAGCTTAATATAGCACCCCCAATACCATGAGCCTCTATCTTTTTAATCAGTCTTTCATGTGGCACTGTATCGAAAGCTTTGCTAAAGTCAAGGTACACAACATCACAATCCTTACCACTATCAACTGCCTCAACTATGCTAGAATAAAAAGATAACAAATTTGTTAAACATGAACGGCCATTTATAAAACCATGTTGCGACTCAATTATTAATTTATGTTTTTCAAGATGAAGACGAATTTTATTTGCTATTATAGATTCGAGTAACTTTCCCACAATAGACGTTAGGCTAATTGGTCGATAGTTAGACGCAAGTGATCTATCTCCTTTCTTAAAAACTGGTATCACATTAGCAACTTTCCAAAACTCTGGCACTGTGCCTGACTCTATTGATTTATTAAATATGATTGACAGTGGGTCACAAAGCTCCTCTTTGCATTCTTTCAGCACTCTGGCAAACACTTCATCCGGCCCTGGGGATTTGTTTGGTTTGAGTTTTACTATTTGTTTAATAACATCCTCCCTGGTAACTGCTAAACTCGTCAACCTGTCCTCGTCCCCACCCACATAGACTTGTTGGGCTGAAGGCATATTGTTAAGTTCCTCTTTAGTAAATACAGATACAAAATATTTATTAAAAATACTACTCATCTCTTCATCACTATCTGTTATTTGACCTGTCTCAGTTTTTAATGGACCTATCCTTTCCCTAGTCTTAGTTCGATATAACTGAAAAAACCCTTTAGGATTTGTCTTTGCTTGCCCTGCTATACGAACTTCATAGTTTCTTTTTGCTTTCCTTATCTCTTTTTTAACATTTCTAACTAGTTGTACGAATTCCTGTTCTAAAGTGACCTCCCCATTTTTAATCCTCTTGTACCAAGCTCTCTTTTTACCTATAAGATTCTTCAAATTCTTTGTTATCCACTTTGGGTCATTAGTAATCGATCTATTCAATTTGTGTGGTATACTACGTTCCTGTGCTTTGTTTAGAATATTCTTAAATACGTTATAAATTGAATCTACATCGAAATCCCCATTTACATCACCCATCGCTGGGTTCATGTCTCGCTCCAAGACCGGCCCACACCCATACCCAAGACTTTCCAATCAATTTGACCCAAAAAATTCTTAGGCTATTAAAATCAGCTTTTCGAAAATCTGGCACTTTAACAGAATTTTCTCCTACAGGTCTATTCCATTCTATGCCAAATCTGATTTCTTTGTGATCACTGTTCCCTAGCTCACTCCCTATTTCGATGTCATTAATTTGTGTTTCCCTGTTAGTTAACACTAAATCTAAAATATTATTTTCCCGTGTTGGTTCCTTAATGTGTTGCGTAAGAAAGCAATCGTCAATTAATTCTAGAAAATCTTCTGCTTCACTATTCCCTGTTTTGTTCAACCAGTTTATTCCACTCAAATTAAAGTCACCCATGACATAAATACTGTTAGATCTAGATGCCCTAGATATTTCATCCCATAGATGCTTTGCTTCCATTCTGTCTAAATTTGGTGGCCTATATATAACTCCAATTATAATATTATTTGCTTTTTCGTTTAATTCTATCCAAATAGTTTCTGTGTGTGGCTCAGTTTTGATTCCCTCTTTGAGACTACATTTCAAATTGTCCCTAACGTATATGGCTACTCCACCACCTCGTCTAATATATCTATCTGTGTGAAATAGTTTAAATCCATTTATTTGATATTCGGCTAATAGTTCTCTATTATCAACATTCATCCACGTTTCGGTAAGTGCAATAATATCTATTTTTTCTGTGCAGACAAGAGCATTTAATTCGTTAATTTTATTTCTTAGACTTCTACTGTTTGTGTAATATACCCTAAGTGAATTGTTATTTTGAGGCCCTTCTCTTTCCCTGATCATTTTGCCAATTCCTTTCTCCCGCAAACACATACTTTTATTACATCCTTCCTCCAAATCAATTCCCATACCTCTATCTACTAACAGTTTAAACCCAAACAAACACCTCTAACCACTTCTTCCAACGAATTTGCAACAGCAACAACCCCAGCTCTCGATAGATGCACCCCATCCCGAGCATACATTTCATTTCTTCCATAGAAGTGTTCCCAGTTGTCTATATAAGATATTGCATTAGATTTGCAATATCTTTCCAGCCTGCAATTGACACCAAGTGCCCTCGACATCCATTCATTTCCCACTCCCTTTCTTGGAAGAATGCCACATATGATCGGGATTCCTCCCTTGCTCCTAACTAATTCTATTGCTGTCTTGAATTTCAGTATTAGTTCCTCACTTCTAACTCTCCCAACATCATTACCCCCTACACTAATACAAATAATGGGTTTGCTCCCATTTCCCGTCATAATATCTTTCATGTTTCCAACAATATCACCAATACCAGCTCCAGGATAGCAAACCCTTAATCTGTTCCCTTTATCTCTGGCACAAAACGTTCTGTCCAAATACCTCACCTGGGAATCTCCCACAACCAAAATTCGCTTCGATCCTCCCTTTTCTCTTGGGGCACTTTGAGGGACACGCGCTTCAATGTTCCTCGCCGCTATGCCCTTACCTCCACGCTGAACCATAGGTTCACCACAGCACTCGTCCTCCAACACATCAAATGCGTTTCTAATCTTTATGGTATTAGGTGTCTTTTTTGCCAAGGTCTTCTTAAGACCCCTGTCTTTTACAATATGCCAAGACGGGGTCTCCCTAATGCCGGTCTCCTCCTTTGCTTCATCCTGTCGTTGCTTAAGCTGCCTTACCTCCTCCCGCAACGAATCCAGCTCTGTCCTCAGAGCTCCAACCAGACTCACCAACTCCCTCACCAAACCCTCCATTATTGCTGAATATTATTGCTTCACTCGGAGCTCCAGCTAACACAACCTCTCACTGTGACAGCACCTGACTGACTGTTCCCCAAATTCCCCAAATAGTATTCTATCTGTTCAATTTGTATGGTATCCTACGTCCTGTGCTTTGTTTAGAATATTCTTAAATCACGTTATTAATTGAATCTACATCGAAATCCCCTTTTACGTCAACCTATCGCTGGGTTCATGTCCCGCTCCAAGACCGGCCCACACCCCATACCCAAGACTTTCCACACTATTTGACCCAGAAAATTTCTTAGGATGTTAAATCAGCTTTTTCGAAATTGGCACTTTAACAGAATTTTCTCCTACAGTCTATTCCATTCTATGCTAAATCTGATTTCTTTGATCACTGTTCCCTAGCTCACTCCCTATTTCCATGTCCTTAATTTGTGTTTCCCTGTTAGTTAACACTAAATCTAAATATTATTTCCCCGCGTTGGTTCCTTAATGTTTGCGTAAGAAAGCAATCGTCAATTAATTCTAGAAAATCTTCTGCTTCACTATTCCTGTTTTTTCAACCAGTTTATTCCACTAAAATTAAAGTCACCCATGACA
>WNGS01071315.1:22500-27825 GCA_020271785.1 Procambarus virginalis | reverse complement strand
TCGGGGACAACGAGCCAAAACCTGGCCCCCTCAGAAGAGGCACGAGGAGCAATGGCCAATAGAAACCCTTCGTGTGGTTGGAAGCATTCCGTGTTTGCCATTGATTGGGTCAGGCACCAAAAAGGTAAGCGCCCCAAAACAAACTCCTATTCTGGTTAAAATATTGTTACTGAAAGCTGAACTAGTGAACAGAAACTCCCCAAATGAAACGAGCAAATGATCGACGTCACCATGCAGTCTATGCAACTCTCCCCTCCCCGGAAGGGGAGAAGATGAAGCTCCTGACCCACGCGCCAGTATCCACCCTGCAGTTCTGAGGCTGGATGTACAAACACACGAAAAACCACCGACCGGAGGAAGAGAGGGTTTGCCGAGAAGCCTATTGTCTCACTCAGAAAAAGTATTTCATTACATTGAACGCTGGTTTTTCTGGGGTATCCCCGTCGGCTCCCCGGAGCTACTTACCCAAATATAACAAAGAGAAACAACCTGGAAGACGATTGCCAACACAGTAAATACGAATGACATGGGCACAGGACAGACTGCAGTGGGCCGGACCGAAGATACATACCTGCGGACAACCAGGGAGACCCGATCCCCGGAACAGGGAAGAAGGGAACGGATACCCAAAGTAAGTCCGTAGCCACCGAGGCCGTAGTGTGCAGGAAACAGTGGAGAGCAGCAACCAGACACAACACATGATGTATCCCCGGCCTGAACAACCAAGCATCAAAGACCCAAGGAGCCCTCTGGAAAGCAGCAGTCGCAATCCACGCCAGAAAAGGAGACAGCTACAAAACTACCACCAGGACTGAAAAAGAAGAAACCCCTGCACCGGAGGAGAGCACGAAGCTCCCGACCCGACCCCCAGATGCCAATGCGAACAAAAGCCTTGGAAAAACAATCTGGAACCGAAGGGCCACCACAAACCGAGGAGAAGAGAAAGAAGAGCACCTGATCCAACAACCAGGACGTCTCAGGCGGAGCATGAGCAGGTCAGAGGTGAAACAATGCACACGAAAGCTTGCGGAATGGTGCAGAAGAAACAACGCTGAACACAAGCAGCAGCAGCTCCACCATTGCCGCACGATACGAGGGAACAGTATTCAGCATAAGATGACAGTCCTGAAACAACCATGAGAGAAAGGACAAGACAACCCGAACAGAGCCAGAAGTAAACCAGCGAAGGGACAAGAAATAACAGAAGGGCAGCCACGAAACCTTAACCACCGTGCTGCGCCGAGTTTATTATGAAATTCCCCCGTGCGCATGAAATAAAGCGTTCCCAAAAAATTCTTTTTTCTTCATAAAATGATAAATTCCCTTCCCTGAACATGCCTATGTAAAAATAAATACCAAATTCCACTTTGGCTGTGGGGACGTGGACAAGGTGCGCTGTGAAGTCATCAGGGCCTGGTTGCCCATGCATGAATTGCCCAGACATGGTCGCGCGGGCCATTCAAGCACCGGGTGTTACCACAAATATATTTTCAATTATTTGTTCTATATATTTCCAATGCGGTTTTATTTGTTTTTTATTGTATATGATGCATATTTGTGTATTTTTACAATATGTATACAGTAGAACATTCATAGTGTTCCATGGAACTGTGATACATGTGTCAGTAATGTGTCCACACTAAATGTTTATTGATGCAGTATTACTTGTTAAAAATTCACTAAAATTACAATATGTACAGTTTTACACACTATTTACACAGTAACACTATTACACACTCAGTACTTCGGAAGTGAGTAATAATCAACGAAGTAGTCCATGGTACACAGCGCGATTTCGCTCTCGTTGCACCAGGTACAGATAAATTTTCGCTTCCTGTTTCTTCATTCTGTGTGCTTGCAATTAACGCACTCACGTACACCCTTGGCTTTAGTACTTGTAGGTTGTATGTAACCAAGCTTGTAAAGCATAAGGAAGTACAGTGGCACCTTGACATACGATTGCCCCTACTTACGATAAATTCGAGTTCCGATATAAATTTCATCAAAAAATGCGACTCGACATCCGATGGTGTCGTCGACATCTGATATTTGTTGGTACACGTTCGGGTCGGCCAAGCGCGTGGTTCCCGGTCACGCGGTCCGACCTGCCTCAGTTTACTACAGCTACCCGCTTAGTGACGATCGCGCCTATAAGAAATTCCGCTTTTGTGGTGATTTTTTGCATTTTGAACATTAAAGTAATTATTTTCTATCGTGCCATGAGTCCCAAGAAAGTCAGTGGTAAGGCTCAACATATGAGATCCCATGTAAGAATGACCATAGAGCAGAAACAAGAGATCATTCGTAAATATGAAGACGGTGTGCGGGTCGGTGAACTGGCTAGGCAGTACAACAAATCTCAGTCAACGATATCCACCATACTGGTTAAGAAAAAGGACATTATGGGTGCTAAAGTGATGCATCATTACAGACAAATGTTAAATCGAATGGAAAAACAAATGTCTCTTGACAAATTTGTAGCGAGACAAACAAGCACTGAACCACAACCAGGTCCTAGTGGTATTCAGGCAAAACGTAGGAGAGAGAGTACCCCAGAGAAAACATCACTGCCTGATGTGATAATGGAAGGAGACTCCCTTCCAAACAGTAACAACTCTCCTCCTCCCCCCTCATCACCATCTTCCATACGCCATCGAAATCCCTCTATAAGGTAAGTGAAGTTTTGGTACTGTATTGTAGTTAGAAAAAACATTGTATTCAGTATAAATGTATTTTTATGTTAATATTTTGGAGGGTGGGGAACGGATTAATTCAAATCCCTTTATTTCTTATGGGAAAATTCGCTTCGACTTCCGATATTTCGACATACGATCCGTCTCTGGGAACGGATTAGCATCGTAAATCGAGGCCCCATTGTATTGAAAAGATTATAGGAAAAGATCAATTTGTAAGGTTGTCTTGAAAAGATCGCTTTGTATGGTCCCACACAGGAAGAAATCAGCTTACCTCAAAGAGTGTCCGTCAGTCAGGAAGAGATTCAGCTAGCCTCAAAGAGTGTCCATCAGTTAGAAAGAGATTCAGGTTTTCTTGAAAATCTATGGAAAACCCACCATGGAAGCCGCTAACACTGTTTATCTATGCTACTTGCTTCAGAGCATCATCACTGAAGCAGAAAACTATTCATCTATGTATCATCTAAATAAATTGGAGATAGCATAGGATTGCAAGGGTGACGCTCAGAGCTACAACTGGATACACTCCCTGTATTGTCCTCATAGATGCTGTATCACTTGAATCCGACCTTTGTGTTATTTTCCTAAGAGGTCCTAAGAGTCCATTTCGTACACAGCCAACGTCGCACACATTTAGAATGGGTACGGAAAAACCAAAAAGTTTTCTCGGTTGGCGCAGTTCCCGCCGACCGAGAATACTCGGCTGGCGCAGTTAAGTGGTTAACCCTTACACTGCTCAGGGGTCCTGGGGACATTTACACCCCTGTGCGCAAGAAAAAAAAAAATCAAAATTTTTTTTCGTCTTCTAAACATGTTAATTTGTGTCCCCTGAGCACGGGAAAAATAGCAAAAAAATCGTAGGTGACATATTTTGGGCGCAATTGACCGAGGAAGTCTGGCAAAAAGTGGGCGTTGACAGAGCGGTTGCCAGGGCCGGTCAGCGTCACCCGCGCTGACAGATGGAGTTGCCACAAGGATATTATACCTAATTGTTTCAATGTCTCCGATTGATTTTTTCTTAGTTTTTTGCAGTAATATTATTCAATAGTGTGTATTGTAATATATTTATATATTAAAAGTGGTGAATAATCGCTATACTCAAACGTATGGTGTGCATATTAGTAATTCAATTATTATGTTCATAAAACAATAAACAAATAGTTTTGCTGCTATTACACTCTATACACAGGTTATATATAAGTATCTGCATATTTTGGTCACCATAACGAACCACTAAGTTGGTATTGAGAGTCGAAAAGCAACGAAGACTTACCGCCACACACAGCCAGCCACTCGCTGCCACTCCTCAACACACGCACTAAACTTTCTCCTCCAACAATACCATTTGTGGTGTTATTACACTATATACAGACGTTATATATAAGTATGTATATATTTTGTTCACCACAACTGTATGGCTAAGCTGATATAGTTAGTTCAGGCACTAAGAGTCGTTGGTATAGACAGCTGGCGGCTGGCGGCTCCCTCACTCATTCAAGGTCACACGCACTAAACTTTCTCCCCCAACAATACTGTTTGCAGTGTTATTACCCTATATACACATATTATATATAAATATCTACATGTTTTATGCACCGTAACTGGACACCTAAGCTTGTAGTGCGCCCAAAGAGCATACTGGCCACCCTCTACACAGCTAGACAAGTCATGCAGACGACGCCACCTCCGTCACCCAAATGGCTCCTCCCAGCATAATCCTTACTGTTATTACACTACTACACACATTATATATAAGTATCTACATTTGTGTTTACCATAGAGAACCACTGAGCTGGTATGGTGAATGCAAACAATAACAGGTGGGCCACACTGTCAGTAAACGATGCTATCTCCCTCCGTCTCTCAGCATCACTCCTCCCACAGCGATAATTATTACAACAATCTTGCTATTATCACAACACTGGTTATTTATATCACAGTCAGGGGTCTTCTGTAATATTGTCATCACTAAATAATAACAATTATATATTTATTTTGACATTTTTTGGCGATGCTGAGGTCACAAGCTGAACAGCAATGCTGTTCGCTCATGCTGCGTGCGCCAGACTTGGTTGCTCCAACAGTACTGTGCCTCTCACACCTAAGAATATTGCCCACGATTTAAAAAAAAAATGGCATCTGTTTACAAGAGCCCTGAGGAAGCTAACGTGAACCCCGTGTAGCCGCGGGCCATTTGAATCAGGCCTGGCACCCTATGGCGTATATATACGCCATGCACACGGTGGGACATGTTACTCAGGGCATATATATACGCCATGCGCACGGTGGGACATGTTACTCAGGGCGTATATATACGCCATGCGCAGTTTAGGGGTTAATCCAAACAACTTTATCATTGTGTTCATTGCTGTCTTCTTTTATGTGCTAGCCATATGCTGTATTGTGCCTACTAACTTTTGTTAAACTACCATTCAAGCTGTCATTGCAATCATTCTAAGCTACCTCTGTGCTTTAATATACCAACAATTTTTCTCTTATCTTTTATTTTTTCATGCTATGTAACTGTTATCATTTTTATAAATTTTGCAAGTATTTACCTACTTATAAGTTTCTTAGATTATGGACCTGCCCAAAACACTGCGCATACTAGTAGCATTACAAGAATGTTATT
>WNGS01071315.1:0-20000 GCA_020271785.1 Procambarus virginalis | reverse complement strand
AACTGCAAAGGGCCAACAGCCCTTACGAGAACCCGACTTATGCACAGAGCAATCACCACGCCGACCAGACAAAGACGGGTTCGAAGGGGGCGCCGGCTCAGGAACTGGCAACAGCAGCCTACCGTGATGAGAGGAACCTTGAGCCCTGGCATAACCTTTCCTGAAGGAACCCTCCACCCCCTGGAACCCTGAAGAACCAACAAGTCCGACAGCGGGCGACAACAAGAAGAAGCTGCCTGCAGATACTGCCCAACCGCAGACTCTGCAAACAGCAAGGGACAAAAGGGTGACAAAAACGTAAGAGCCAGGGCCCAAGTAGATTCCAACGAAGAAGCAAGCACCCCCTGCCAACACGTGAGACTCGAAGCGAAAAACAGCAACGCCGCATCCCACAAGGATCAGCGCAAACAGCTTCAACAGCGTAGATGATGCACACGCTGCCGAGACCAAGGCAACAGAACCAGGAACAGTCCTAATTGCTTCCCCATCCTCCTCAAGCCAATCTGAAGACAGCTCCTGGAGGGAAAAGGACCGCAAGACCGAAGCCAGCAGCCCACAAGTCCTCGGCAACCAGTGCAGCCGAAAGGAAGGGAACCTGCACGTGAAGCTGCACAACGCCAACATCCCACTGAAGGTCAGGAATGAACAAACACGCATTGAGGTACTCAAACTCGCCCCCTTCCCCCCCCCCCCAGGAACCTGGACCACCATAAGCACCTCACGCCACTTAAGAGTGCGGGTATAAGAGAGAGTACTCCAAACATCCAAAGGGCAGTCCGCTAGCCGGGACAACTCTGGAATCTCATAACAAACCCAGTAGGGAGATGAAGACCCAAACCTAAAAGAAGATGAATTCATAATAAGTTCCGCTTAGGAACCATGGGGCGTAGTGCGCAAACGAGAATCGACGAGCAGAGTGAGCAGATCACCGACCACAGGACTCCGGCTCAGAAAGAAGCGCCGGCTCAGAAACTGGCACCAAGCGTCAACACCGACCGGAAGAACCCTGAGCCTTAGCACGACCCTGTTGAGATGCCCAAGAACAGCCACACCAGAGAAACAACAAATCTGACATAGGACGACAACTAGATGAGGCCGCCTGCAGAAACTGAGTGACAGCAGTATCCACAAACAGCAACAGACAAAAAACCACCATTGAATGTAAAGAAACCCCATGTGATGTCTATATATTAGACTGTGGCAACAGTCAATCAATGGAGTTCTAGCAACTGGGGACCCACAAGCCAGAACCTGGCCCCCGTCAGAAAGGCATGAGGAGCAAAGGCCTATAGACACCCCCCATATGGTTGGAAGCAGTCTATGTCTGCCATTTACCAGGTCGCGCACTCAGAAAGGTAGGATCCCAAAACAAACTACAACTCATTAAAAACTGCAAACCAAAAGCTGAACGAGCAAGCAGAACTCCCCAATCAGAAAACAAGCAAACAAGCATGACGTCACCACAAACACCACGACGCTGTCTGCGCAGTTCCACCATAGGAGGGAGGAGGAGGAGCCACAGACCTCCTGTGCCAGCTACCTATCCACATTTCAAGAGGCTGAATATAAAAAACATGAAAATATGCCGACCAGAGGGAGGGAGGGATGCCGGGAAGCCTCCAGGTCTCACCCAGAAAATGGCGTTTCATTACATTCAACGCTGATTTTCTGGGAGGAGCCCCGTCGGCTCCACGGAGCTAACGACCCACAGAGGAAAATAAGAGGGACTTAACCGGGAGGCGGTTGCTGCTCACTCCTCAACCCAAAATCGAGACAACTGGCTGCAACCGCCGACCCAAAGCGACACATGCCTGACTAGGCCCAGGAACGTTCACGAGGTTGCGCACAGCCTAGACCCTGTTCAACCGCCAAAAACCCCGCACCTGAATGTCGGCCAAAGACATGTTTCCAAAGACGGCAGCAAGAGCAGCGAACTTATGAACATCATGGGCACGGGGATAGACCGCAGGCTGGCTAGCCTTAATAACCTTGTGGACGACCTGGGAGACCCACACCCGTGAACCGGAAAGGAGGGAAACCGGATCAACCCAAAGCGCGTCCCGTGACACAGAAGCCGTGGCGCGCAAATGACAGCGGAGGGCCGCAAACAGGACACAAAACATGATGCACCCCCGGCCTGACCAACCAAGCATCAACAACCCAAGGACCCCTCCGGAAAGCAGCCGTCTCATTCTTCGCCAGAAAAGGAGATGACTGCAGACGAACAAACCGATCGCCACGACCAAAAGAGAATAAGCCCCTGCGCCGGAGGAGAGCATGAAGCTCCCCGACCCGACCCCCAGAGGCTAATGCCAACAGGAAAAGAGCCTTCGAGAAACAATCCTGAACCGAAGGGACCACAACAAACCGAGGAGAAGAGAAAAAAAGAGAGCACTCTATCCAAAGACCAAAACGGTTCAGGCGGCGCATGAACAGGCCAGAGGTGAAACAACGCATGAGACAGTTTGCGAAACAGCGCAGAAGTAACATCCATACCGAAAGCAAGCTGAAGCGGCTCTGCCAGCGCCGCATGATACGAGGTGACAGTATTCGGCATAAGATGACGGTCCTAGAACAACCAAGACAGCAAGGACAACCCACCTGTACAGAAAGCGAAGCACAATGACGAAGAGTCAAAAAGAACCAGAAGGACCGCCAGGAAACTTCATACTGCCGCTGAGACGAAGCCCACAGGTGGGACACTAACAAGGAAGCCACTTGATCACCACCCACCAAACACACCGAAACTACGACATTGGTACAATGTTCAAACAAGTTTTAACACCTCCTAACCAGTTATAACAACCAATATAGCAAGTTGTAACAATGTTCTAATTCGTCATAAACATGTTAAGCCAAGATGTAACAACTTTAATACAAGTTGTAACAAGTGGAAAATAGACACAGTTTCGGTTTGTGTTTCCAGTCCGATCTGCTGGAAGAGGTGGAGCTGCGGGAAACCTCCGGGTTCGGACACCGAGCAAGCAGCGCCTGAAACCACGGCTGGGCCGGCCACTATGGGGCCAAGAGGACTACTCTTCCCTGGCAAGTCTCCAAGCGAGTCAGGACCTGGAGCAACAGCTGAACTGGGAGAAAGAAGTACAGGAACCCCCCGCCTCGACCAGTCCTGCCGAAAGGCATCAACCCTGACGGCCTCACTGTCAAGGAAGATCTCGACATACAGAGGAAGGCGCCGCAACCATGCCGACGAGAAGAGGTCCACCTTGAGGTGCCCGAACGTCTGGCAGAGCCAACAGAAGGAGTCGGCGTTGACTGTCCATTCCGTGGACAGAGGAACGAAACAAGACAGGCCGTCCGCCAAGACGTTGCATACTCCCTGCACGTGAACTGCCAGGAGAGCCAAACCCCGAGAACTCAGCATACGAGTCACCCAAAGCGACCAGTGCCAAAGAACCAAGGACCGCATCGAAACCCACGGTTCAGGCAATGAACCACCGAGGAGCAGTCCGAATGGAGCCTGATCGTCGATCCGCGGGCAACCTGAACCCTCCGAAGAGAAAACCACATTGCCGCGAACTCCTGCACCATGCTGTGGGCTCAATGGAAGAACGAACCTCACCGTGCTGTAGGCCCAACGGAAGGCCAGACCTTATTGTGCTGTGGACCCGACGAAAGAACACAGACCCCACCGTCCCTGGCCGGACTGGTGAGCACTGGTCACAAAGCCCCAGCCAAGAGAAAATAAGTTCATGAATACATCGAGCTAGGGCTCTGGCAGAAGCCAAGGCACTGAACCCCAAAAAACACGAAGAGGAAGCCAGCGACGCAGCAGCCGACACAAGGCCCTCGGGGGCCGAACCCAGCGATCACGAGAGAGGCGGAATGAATGTTCCCGGAGGAACCAGAACAACAGACAAAGCCAAACCCGACCTGGCGAGTAGACCATCATCGTGAAGTTCAGGCTCCCGCACAGACCCCCGAGCAACCGCCAAGTGACCCGGGAGCCCTCCAGCCCTCCAGTACCCACTCCAGCTGAGCTCAGTTCAGCCAGCCGCGGAGGGAGGGTCGCTGGGGTCACGCGCTACAATAAACGCCAATATTTTTGGGTTAATTAAGGCTACAGTGACAGATCACAGATCTAGGGGTATCACAAAGCATATAACCGCCGCCAATAGGAAAGAAAAAATACAGTGCTATCACTAGAACTTTGTGTTAAACAGTGAATTCACCAGACAGGCCACGTGGGAGGCCCACGAGGCATTGTTTACATATTGGGTCAAGTGATCAGTGGTACAGTGAATTGGTGAACTGTAACACAACAGACACATCGATACAGTGACTGACTCCAGAGATTTGTGTTAGATAGAGAAGAACCGCCATCACCAATCTACTGGATTAGTGAATCACCAGCATCATTAGTGAGTCATCCAGCATCGTAATTATTCACTTGGTTGTGTGAGCGGGAGGCTGACGGGTAGGTACCCCTCTCTGGTCAATTCTTCAGGTGTACAGAGGTAAAATATTACTAAATTCTTGTTCAGTATATCAGATACATTTAAAATATCAAAGTGGCTCATTTTGGGTAGAGGTTGACATTTTACGGGACCCTCGTTACACACGCACGCACGCACATGCAAAAACAAACACACCCGCACACGCACGCACACACACAAGGAGCCTATGCTATGCTTTCTAACTTCAGAATTGCTTTTAAATACATGGATGGGGATATACTAAAGAAATTGTTCATGACTTTTGTTAGGCCAAAGCTAGAATATGCAGCTGTTGTTTGGTGCCCATATCTTAAGAAGCACATCAACAAACTGGAAAAGGTGCAAAGACATGCTACTAAGTGGCTCCCAGAACTGAAGGGTAAGAGCTACGAGGAAAGGTTAGAAGCATTAAATATTCCAAAACTAGAAGACAGAAGAAAAAGAGGTGATATGATCACTACATACAAAATAGTAACAGGAATTGATAAAATCAACAGGAAAGATTTTCTGAGACCTGGAACTTCAAGAACAAGAGGTCATAGATATAAACTGGCTAAACACAGGTGCCGAAGAAATATAAGAAAATTCACTTTCGCAAACAGAGTGGTAGACGGTTGGAACAAGTTGGGGGAGAAGGTGGTGGAGGCCAAGACCGTCAGTAGTTTCAAAGCGTTATATGACAAAGAGTGCTGGGAAGACGGGACACCACGAGCGTAGCTCTCATCCTGTAACTACACTTAGGTAATTACACTTAGGTAATTACACAAACTAGTACAAAACACGGCAGATAGAACCAAGTCCATAATCATTTTTGGATGTTTAACCCTTAAACCGCGCATATCATATATAAATGATATCAATGACAAAACCGAAATTGCGCACATCATTTATATATGATTTCGTGTCTAGCGCTATAATTTAAACACCCGCCTGGGATAGGGGCAGCTATAGTACAGCCACGACTGATAGTTGCCAGATCCCACCTAGAAAAAAAATCCAGCCCAACATTCTTGAGAGTGAGAACGTCAGTATTGCGCCAGCCACCAAGGCTGGCGCACGCAGCACGAGCTCACAGCACCGCTGTTCAGCTTGTGACCACAGCATCGCCTACAAATGCCAAAATATAAGTGATACTGCTATTATTTAGCAGTGATAGTATTACTGAAGCCCCCTGAATTTGATAAAACTGACCAGGATTCTGATAACAGCTTGATTGTGGAGATATTTAGCGCTGTGCTCGATGGAGGGAGGAGTACGGCTGTGAAGGGAGGATTGTGGCGTTGTCTTCTGACTGTGTGTGGCCACCATTTATTGACTGCACTCACCATACCAGCTTAGTAGTTCGCTATGGTGAACACAAATGTAGATACTTACATATAACGTGTGTATAGTGTGAGATAACAGCGAGAGGAGTAGGTTGGGAGCCGCCATTTTGGTGAGAGGAGCGTCGTCTGCAGGAATTATCGTGTTGTTTACCTGTGACCACAAAGGGTCTTTGGGCACCATACCAGCTTATTTGTACAAGTATGGTGAATAAAACAGTAGATACTTATATATAATGTGTGTATATAGCATAATAACACCACAACCAATATTGTTGGAGGAGAAATATTAGTGCGTGTGGCCTTGAGGGTGGCCGCCGATCAGCTGACTGTGGAGTAGCTACGTCTTTGTGCGTTTACTCACCATACAAGCTTAGATGTACAGTTATGGTGAACAAAACATGTAAATACGTATATATAACGTCTGTGTATAGTGAATAAATGCAAAAACAGTATTGTGGGAGGTAAATGAGGGTGAGTGAGGTGGTGTTGAGGGAGGGCGTGGCAGTGAGTGGCTCGCTGGTGTGTGGCGGCCACTCCTCGTTGCTTTTTGACTCACAAGACCAACTTAGTAGTTCGTTATGGTGAACAAAACATGCAGATACTTATATATAACCTGTGTATATAGTGTAACAACAGCAAAACGATTTGTTTATTGTTTTATGAACATAATAATTGAATCACTTATATGCACACCATAATTTTGAGTACAGCGATGGTTCACACATTTTATAATATAAATATACCACAATTCACTGTATGGAATAATATTACTGCAAAAAAACTAAGAAAAAATCAATCAGAGACATTGAAATAATTAGGAAATAATATATTTGTGGCAACTGCCGTCTGACAGCTCGGGCGGAGTAGACCTCGTCTGGCGAAGGCTCTGCCAACGCCCCTTTTTTGCCACACTTCCCTACCCTACTGCGGCTAAAATATGCTACCTACGATTTTTTTGTTATTTTTTCCGTGATCAGGGAACAAAAATAAACAATTCTATAAGACGAAAGAATTTTTTGGATTTTTTTTTTGTTGCGCCTGTGGGTGTGAATTCCATTTGGGCCCCTAGCGGTTTGAAGGTTAAAGAAGAAAATTTCATCTAGGGTGGACCGAGCAACAGAAGAGATGAAAATCATACAGAAAATAGTAGGTTTAGGAGAAGGCTGAAAGGAAAATGTCAGTGATTTTAGAAGAATAGGAAAATATGAGAAAGACAAGAACCGCGCCTTAAGGGTGAAATTCAATGGAGTGAAAAACATGATGGAAGTGCTAAGAAATGCCAGGAAATTACAGAGTGATGAGGTTGGCAAACTTTGGTTAACCCTTAAAGTGCGCATCACATCATATGACGTGCTAGGCGTTTTACCAGTCAACTGCGCATCACGTCATATGATGTGTTGGAGTACTACGCAAGATTTAAACGGCCCGCGGATACACGGGGTTCACCACACCTTCATCAGGGCTCTTGTAAACAGACGCCATTTTTAAAAAAAATCGTGGGCCAAACACCCGGGTGTTATTGGTCTCAGTATTGAGTGAGCAACCAAGCCTGACGCATGCAGCATGAGCTAATAGCACTGCTTCAGCTTGTGACCACAGCATCGCCTAAAAATGCTAAAATATACTTGTTCATGCTATTATGTAGCGATGATATTATTACAGAAGACCCCTGACTGTGATAAAACTGACCAGGGTTCTGATAATAGCAGGATTGCGATGATATTTAGCGCTGTGCGCCATGGAGGGAGGAGTAATGCTGTGGGAGGGAGGGTGGTGGCGATGTTTTCTGACTGTGTGTGGCCACCTTCTATTGACTGCACTCAGCATACCAGCTTAGTGGTTCGCTATAGTGAACACAAATGTAGATACTTATATATAACGAGTGTATAGAGGGTATAAACAGCAAGAGAAGGTTTGGAGCCGCCATTTTGGTGAGGGCGGTGGCGTCGTCTGCATGACGCCACCGTGCAGACGACGGTGTTGTTTACTGGTTACCACGATGGTCTTTGGGCACCATACCAGTTTATTTGTACAAGTATGGTGAATAAAACAGGTAGATATTTATTTATAATGTGTGTGTATAGCGTAATAACACCACACAGTATTGTTGGAGGAGAAATATTAGTGCGTCTGGCCTTGAGGGAGGCAGCCATCAGCTGACTGTGTTAGGTCTTATGTCTTTGTGACTTTACTCACCATATAAGCTTAGATGTACAGGTATGGTGAACAAAACATGTAGATACTTATATATACCGTCTGTATATAGTGAATTATAGCAAAAACAGTATTGTGGGAGGAGAATGTGGGCGAGTCAGATGACTGGAGGGAGGGCGGGAGTGGCTGGCTGGTACACGGCGGTCACTCCTCATTACTTTTTGACTCATAATAACTACTTAGTGGTTCGTTATAGTGAACAAAACATGCAGATACTTATATATAACCTGCGCTTATAGTGTAATAACTGACAAAGTATTTGTTCACTGATTGATGAACATAACTGAATCAACAATATGCACACTATATTTTTGAGTACAGCAATGATTCACTCATTTTATTATATAAATATATCAAACTACACACTATTGAATAATATTACAGCAAAAAAACTATGAAACATCAATCAGAGACATTGAAATAATTAGGTAATTATCTCTTTGTGGCAACTCTGGCCTGACAGCTGGCGAGCAACAGACCGCCTGGGACGCATGCTGAGTCAGCGCCTATAATTTGCCAGACTTCCCCGCCCTATAGCGGGCAATATATGGCACTTACAATTTTTTTATTATTTTTCCTGTGATCAGTGAACACAAATTAACAGGTTAGGAAGAACAAATAATTAATTTTTTTTCAAAATGACATGCGCCTGTGCGGATAGCAGGATATTAGACCCCGAGCATGTTAAGGGTTAATAAGACAAGACCTCTCCAAGGAAGACAGAGAAAAGCTGAAAATGAATCTAATTGAGGCAAAACGTCTAAATGGGGATAGAAATGAAGAAGACAGAAATTCTTTTTTCTACAAAGTGACAGGGACGGGAAAGCTTGTGAAATGGTACATAAACACAAAGCAAAAAGATCAGTAGTGGAAGGGGGAGTTAAGAGCAAAGGAAAAAGGAACATGTTCCTGAAAATTGTATATACCATGTGGCGATAATCTCTTCCCAGAGATTGAGCCTGCTCTTTCTTATTATCGTCACGTTCCACAATATATTCAAGATACGTTTTACTGTAGCTTAAACTTATATCAAGACCAGCCACGCACCTGCAAACTCCCCCTCCCGCCATTCCTGCACACCTGGTCGCCCACCGACCCGCCAACTGCTACTCCCAGTCTGGAACTACCGACTTGCCGGCCGTCCTACATTCTCATTGGCCGTTGGAGAACACGCCACTTCAGTCCTTCTCCAACCACGTTACTCGCCAAGGCAACGTCGGGGTCGACTGGCAGCACTACAGTCAGAATATCTCGTGCTCTCACGCTATGAACACCTAGTTGACTCACCTTGTGTGATCAAATAGAGGCTTATAGCTAGCGCATATATTCCCAGCACCATTTCTTTATTATTCATTATTGTATGTCCTCCATGTCCCATTGTTCACTTAAATTCATTCTTTTTTATGTTATTTTCACTTGTTGACTTGCACTTTGATCAGCCAAGGAATTGTCTTTATTTTACTTCGTTTTCTAGACTAATTAAATTTAAATGTTTATCTTTTGTGTTTAGTGTGTCTTACCTTACCTTACCACAGATTATCAGACAAGCAGTCATTCGTTTTTTTTTCCTTTTTTTTTTATAACTTACATATATGTGGCCCAGCATTGACATCTGCCATTGGAAGACTGCAGAACACCATTTCCAACACGTTACCGTCACATATATTTGGGGGCCTTTCCTAGGAGCAACACTCGGGTATTGGTAATTTGTGGTAAGCATACTTGGCTTTTATTCCCTTGCTTTCAATATTTTGTACTAATCACTTTTATTATTCATATGGTGCTGTGTCTATTGTGCATTACGGGAGTAGCATATGGTGAGTGTGAGACAACTTTGGATTACGTGGTGACTGTAGGCCTCAGTCATACTCTTAATTGGTCGTTTCCCCCTCCGTGTAATTACCCGTGTTTAACATCTTTTGTCCCTCAGATATTTCTCATATTTTCGACAGATTATCATATAGGTACCCTGGTACTGTGGTCTGTCTCCGGGTCAATAGCACCTAATTTCTGCAATCCGACTCTAGGAGGATAAAGAGGGCTATAGATCCTCTCGCACGGACTTATTTGACGAGTTGGGACCTCGCCAATAGTTCTCGTCACCAGTTGACACTCGCACCCCTACTCGTCGGTCAGATTTGATGGTACTTACCTAAGGTAGGGAATTAGCGTTCTTTCTTTGAGCACAAAGTTTGCTAATTCTGTAAGTACCACATGTAATTTCAGTGGGTAACTTGCTTATGTTCTATAGTGACTCGGCAAGGTATAACTACATTTTTGTACTACCTAATTTACTTTGGAACCATTTAGTGTTTTACTTGTTTTTCGAAACTCAGTTTCAACTAATTAGTAGGATTTTCTTGCCCTTATCCTCCCACAGTGAGTACCGGGTACAAGATTTCCTGCGACCTTAACCATTTACCATCTTGAATTAACTTTAAATTGTTAACAATTCCACAGGATAGGTATCAGTTGCCACGTTTCCTGTATCTGACATTCACCATATTCTCACAGTATATTCGTGTCATTTATTTGCTCTTTTCACCATGTTTCGTATGCAAGCTTTCAAGGCAGATCCAGAAAGTGAAATAGGGAACTTACGTCATGCTAAGAGGGTCGAATTGATAACTCTTGCACATGAGTATCACTTGGAAGTTCCCGATGGAGCCAACAAGTATGCCATACATAATATGATACTGGATCATCTTTTGGATGAAGGTACTATAGATTCTGATACTCACGAACAATATACTATATTCAGATAAGCATGATTTGACGGCAATGAAACTCAAATCAAGCTCGCAAAAGCTCGAGAAGGAGCAACGTGCAAAGCCGCCATACAGCAACAACAGGAAGCAGCTGCCATCAGAAAGGAAGAACAAGAGCGTGAGGCTGCCNTCGGGGACAACGAGCCAAAACCTGGCCCCCTCAGAAGAGGCACGAGGAGCAATGGCCAATAGAAACCCTTCGTGTGGTTGGAAGCATTCCGTGTTTGCCATTGATTGGGTCAGGCACCCAAAAAGGTAAGCGCCCCAAAACAAACTCCTATTCTGGTTAAAATATTGTTACTGAAAGCTGAACTAGTGAACAGAAAACTCCCCAAATGAAAACGAGCAAATGAGCATGACGTCACCATGCGTCTATGCAACTCTCCCCTCCCCGGAAGGGAAGGAGAAGCGGAACTCCTGACCCACGCGCCAGCTATCCACCCTGCAGTTCTGAGGCTGGATGTACAAACACACGAAAAACCACCGACCGGAGGAAGAGAGGGTTGCCGAGAAGCCTATTGTCTCACTCAGAAAAAAAGTATTCATTACATTGAACGCTGGTTTTCTGGGGTAATCCCCGTCGGCTCCCCGGAGCTACTTACCCAAATATAACACAAGAGAACAAACCTGGGAGACGATTGCCAACACAGTAAAATTACGAATGACATGGGCACGAGGACAGACTGCAAGTGGGCCGGACCGAAGTACATACCTAGCGGACAACCAGGGAGACCCGATCCCGGAACAGGAAGAAGGGAAACGGATACCCAAAGTAAGTCCGTAGCCACCGAGGCCGTAGTGGAGGAACAGTGGAGAGCAGCAACCAGACACAACACATGAGTATCCCCGGCCTGAACAACCAAGCATCAAAGACCCAAGGAGCCCTCTGGAAAGCAGCAGTCGCAATCCACGCCAGAAAGGAGACAGCTACAAAACTACCACCAGGACTGAAAAAGAAGAAAACCCTGCACCGGAGGAGAGCACGAAGCTCCCCGACCCGACCCCAGAGGCCAATGCGAACAGAAAAAGCCTTGGAAAACAATCTGGAACCGAAGGGGCCACCACAAACCGAGGAGAAGAGAAAGAAGAGCACCTGATCCAACAACCAGGAGTCTCAGGCGGAGCATGAGCAGGTCAGAGGTGAAACAATGCACACGAAAGCTTGCGGAATGGTGCAGAAGAACAACGCTGAACACAAGCAGCAGCAGCTCCACCATTGCCGCACGATACGAGGGAACAGTATTCAGCATAAGATGACAGTCCTGAAACAACCATGAGAGAAAGGACAAGACAACCCGAACAGAGCCAGAAGTAAACCAGCGAAGGGACAAGAAATAACAGAAGGGCAGCCACGAAACTTAAACCACCGTGCTGCGCCGAGTTTATTATGAAATTCCCCCGGTGCGCATGAAATAAAGCGTTCCCAAAAAATTCTTTTTTCTTCATAATGAAAATTCCCTTCCCTGAACATGCCTATGTAAAAATAAATACCAATTCCACTTTGGCTGTGGGGACGTGGACAAGGTGCGCTGTGAAGTCATCAGGCCTGGTTGCCCATGCATGAATTGCCCAGACATGGTCGCGGAGCCATTCAAGCACCGGGTGTTACCACAAATATATTTTCAATTATTTGTTCTATATATTTCCAATGCGGTTTTATTTGTTTTTATTGTATATGATGCCTATTTGTGTATTTTACAATATGTATACAGTAGAACATTCATAGTGTTCCATGGAACTGTGATACATGTGTCAGTAATGGTCCACACTAAATGTTTATTGATGCAGTATTACTTGTTAAAAATTCACTAAAATTACAATATGTACAGTTTTACACACTATTTACACAGTAACATATTACACACTCAGTACTTCGGAAGTGAGTAATAATCAACGAAGTAGTCCATGGTACACAGCGCGATTTCGCTCTCGTTGCACCAGGTACAGATAAATTTCGCTTCCTGTTTTTCATTCTGTGTGCTTGCAATTAACGCACTCACGTACACCCTTGGCTTTAGTACTTGTAGGTTGTATGTAACCAAGCTTGTAAAGCATAAGGAAGTACAGTGGCACCTTGACATACGATTGCCCCTACTTACGATAAATTCGAGTTCCGATATAAATTTCATCAAAAAATGCGACTCGACATCCGATGGTGTCGTCGACATCTGATATTGTTGGTACACGTTCGGGTCGGCCAAGCGCGTGGTTCCCGGTCACGCGGTCCGACCTGCCTCAGTTTACTACAGCTACCCGCTTAGTGACGATCGCGCCTATAAGAAATTCCGCTTTTGTGGTGATTTTTTGCATTTTGAACATTAAAGTAATTATTTCTATCGTGCCATGAGTCCCAAGAAAGTCAGTGGTAAGGCTCAACATATGAGATCCCATGTAAGAATGACCATAGAGCAGAAACAAGAGATCATTCGTAATATGAAGACGGTGTGCGGGTCGGTGAACTGGCTAGGCAGTACAACAAATCTCAGTCAACGATATCCACCATACTGGTTAAGAAAAAGGACATTATGGGTGCTAAAGTGATGCATCATTACAGACAAATGTTAAATCGAATGGAAAAACAAATGTCTCTTGACAAATTTGTAGTGAGACAAAACAAGCACTGAACCACAACCAGGTCCTAATGGTATTCAGGCAAAACGTAGGAGAGAGAGTACCCCAGAGAAAAACATCACTGCCTGATGTGATAATGGAAGGAGACTCCCCTTCCAAACAGTAACAACTCTCCTCCTCCCCCCTCATCACCATCTTCCATACGCCATCGAAATCCCTCTATAAAGGTAAGTGAAGTTTGGTACTGTATTGTAGTTAGAAAAAACATTGTATTCAGTATAAAATGTATTTTTATGTTAATATTTTGGAGGGTGGGGAACGGATTAATTCAAATCCCTTTATTTCTTATGGGAAAATTCGCTTCGACTTCCGATATTTCGACATACGATCCGTCTCTGGGAACGGATTAGCATCGTAAATCGAGGCCCCATTGTATTGAAAAGATTATAGGAAAAGATCAATTTGTAAGGTTGTCTTGAAAAGATCGCTTTGTATGGTCCCACACAGGAAGAAATTCAGCTTACCTCAAAGAGTGTCCGTCAGTCAGGAAGAGATTCAGCTAGCCTCAAAGAGTGTCCATCAGTTAGAAAGAGATTCAGGTTTTCTTGAAAATATCTATGGAAAACACCACCATGGAAGCCGCTAACACTGTTTATCTATGCTACTTGCTTCAGATGCATCATCACTGAATGCAGAAAACTATTCATCTATGTATCATCTAAATAAATTGGAGATAGCATAGGATTGCAAGGGTGACGCTCAGAGCTACAACTGGATACACTCCCTGTATTGTCCTCATAGATGCTGTATCACTTGAATCCGACCTTTGTGTTATTTTCCTAAGAGGTCCTAAGAGTCCATTTCGTACACAGCCAACGTCGCACACATTTAGAATGGGTACGGAAAAACCAAAAAGTTTTCTCGGTTGGCGCAGTCCCGCCGACCGAGAATACTCGGCTGGCGCAGTTAAGTGGTTAACCCTTACACTGCTCAGGGGTCCTGGGGACATTTACACCCCTGTGCGCAAAGAAAAAAAAAATCAAATTTTTTTTCGTCTTCTAAACATGTTAATTTGTGTCCCCTGAGCACGGGAAAAATAGCAAAAAAATCGTAGGTGACATATTTTGGGCGCAATTGACCGAGGAAGTCTGGCAAAAGTGGCCGTTGACAGAGCGGTGCCAGGGCCGTCAGCGTCACCCGCGCTGACAGATGGGAGTTGCCACAAGGATATTATTACCTAATTGTTTCAATGTCTCCGATTGATTTTTTCTTAGTTTTTTGCAGTAATATTATTCAATAGTGTGTATTGTAATATATTTATATATTAAAAGTGGTGAATAATCGCTATACTCAAACGTATGGTGTGCATATTAGTAATTCAATTATTATGTTCATAAAACAATAAACAAATAGTTTTGCTGCTATTACACTCTATACACAGGTTATATATAAGTATCTGCATATTTTGGTCACCATAACGAACACTAAGTTGGTATTGAGAGTCGAAAAGCAACGAAGACTTACCGCCACACACCAGCCAGCCACTCGCTGCCACTCCCTCAACACACGCACTAAACTTTCTCCTCCAACAATACCATTTGTGGTGTTATTACACTATATACAGACGTTATATATAAGTATGTATATATTTTGTTCACCACAACTGTACGGCTATGCTGATATAGTTAGTTCAGGCACTAAGAGTCGTTGGTATAGACAGCTGGCGGCTGGCGGCTCCCTCACTCATTCAAGGTCACACGCACTAAACTTTCTCCCCCAACAATACTGTTTGCAGTGTTATTACCCTATATACACATATTATATATAAATATCTACATGTTTTATGCACCGTAACTGGACACCTAAGCTTGTAGTGCGCCCAAAGAGCATACTGGCCACCCTCTACACAGCTAGACAAGTCATGCAGACGACGCCACCTCCGTCACCCAAATGGCTCCTCCCAGCATAATCCTTTACTGTTATTACACTACTACACACATTATATATAAGTATCTACATTTGTGTTTACCATAGAGAACCACTGAGCTGGTATGGTGAATGCAAACAATAACAGGTGGGCCACACTGTCAGTAAACGATGCTATCGCCCTCCGTCTCTCAGCATCACTCCTCCCACAGCGATAATTATTACAACAATCTTGCTATTATCACAACACTGGTTATTTATATCACAGTCAGGGGTCTTCTGTAATATTGTCATCACTAAATAATAACAATTATATATTTATTTTGACATTTTTTGGCGATGCTGAGGTCACAAGCTGAACAGCAATGCTGTTCGCTCATGCTGCGTGCGCCAGACTTGGTTGCTCCAACAGTACTGTGCCTCTCACACCTAAGAATATTGCCCACGATTTAAAAAAAAAAAAGGCATCTGTTTACAAGAGCCCTGAGGAAGCTAACGTGAACCCCGTGTAGCCGCGGGCCATTTGAATCAGGCCTGGCACCCTATGGCGTATATATACGCCATGCACACGGTGGGACATGTTACTCAGGGCATATATATACGCCATGCGCACGGTGGGACATGTTACTCAGGGCGTATATATACGCCATGCGCAGTTTAGGGGTTAATCCAAACAACTTTATCATTGTGTTCATTGCTGTCTTCTTTTATGTGCTAGCCATATGCTGTATTGTGCCTACTAACTTTTGTTAAACTACCATTCAAGCTGTCATTGCAATCATTCTAAGCTACCTCTGTGCTTTAATATACCAACAATTTTTCTCTTAAATTTTATTTTTTCATGCTATGTAACTGTTATCATTTTTATAAATTTTGCAAGTATTTATCTACTTATAAGTTTCTTAGATTATGGACCTGCCAAAACACTGCGCATACTAGTAGCATTACAAGAATGTTATTACTATGCTATGTATCCTCACAATTCCAATGTACCTTCTTGTATGTATGTATGTATGTATATTATATATATATATATATATATATATATATATATATATATATATATATATATATATATGTATATATATATATTGGTGTATACTGGCAGCAGGTTTTCTTTTACACATGTCTCATTGAATATGACCGCATATTCTGTATTTACTATCTTCTGATTTAGGGCTTCTATCCCTCTAACTATTTTCTTAGCATCAGGGCTTAGCTGAAACAGGAGTTCTCCAAAACTCATTTTCGTAATTTCTGGGTGAAGAAAGATGTGGATTACTATAGAATGTATTACACTTATTTAAACAATTTGCACGACGTTTCGAACCTCCATGGTTCATTCTCAAGTGAGGAAATGTTACAATGTGGTTTGATTATATACCCGCACTGGGTCAGGTGATAAAACAATAAAGGTGAAAACATAGGGGATACATAGGGGATAAATGGGGTGAAACATATGAACGTAAGAATAGAGGTAACCGCAGAAGGCCTATTGGCCCATACGAGGCAGCTGGCATCTACATACAAAGATTAATCCAGTGTAATTGGCCTGTTATGTTGAACATTGTCTTCTGTGTTGGCATCGTTATGTTCTGGTCTTGTCCTTACTCTCATTGTGGGAAGAGTAAATAGTTCCGTGATTTGGGTGTTCATGGTAGGTTGTTCTGTTCTTATGTGAATTGCTTCAAGAATTTGTAATCTTCTTGCATCTTGGGTTCTGTCTATTATGCATGTATTCTTGTTCAACATTTCTCTTGTTAGGGTGATGTCATGGGCTTGTCTCATGTGATTCCTAGGGGCACCGGATTGAAGATGGCATGTCAAACGCCTCGTCAGCTTGGTCGACGTCATACCTATGTACTTAGATTGAAGGTTACATCCTTCGTGGGGGCAAGTGTACATGTATACAACGCTTGACTGCTGTAGAGGGTTCTCTGTCGGCTTCGGGCTGTTTTTGATAAGGAGTTCGGAAGTCTTCTTGGTTTTATAGAATATTGTCAGGTTTATGTTTTGGTTAGGAGTAGTGCTTTTTACTCCTTTACGGATTATTTCTTTCATTATTCTTTCTTCTTTTGTATGTTCACTGTGCATGGTTGATTTGTAATATAATTTTATTGGAGGTATTGTGGTTTCTGTTCTAGGTTCTGAATTATACCAACGGTCCAAGTGTCTTCTTATAGCAGCGTTTATTTCCGCGTTGCTATATCCATTGTTCACCAATACCTGAGTTACTCTTTCAAACTCTCTACTCACGTTGCTCCATTCAGAGCAGTGGGTAAGCGCTCGACGAATATAAGCATTGAGAACACTGGCTTTGTATCTTTGGGGGCACTCACTTCTACCGTTCAGGCATAATCCTATGTTGGTGGGCTTGGTATATACGTTGGTGCTTAAAGAGGTTCCTGTTTTTGTTATTAGTACATCCAAGAATGGCAGACTGTTATTTTCACTATTTTCATGTGTAAATCGGAGTACTGACTCTCTCTCTAGATGTCTTTTTAGGTCAATTAGTTCATCTGAGTCTTTTACTATTACGAATATGTCTTATATATGTATGTTATTATATATATATATATATATATATATATATATATATATATATATATATATATATATATATATATATATATAAAATATAAATAAATAAATAAATAAATAAATAAAATAAATAAAATAAATAAAATAAATAAAATAAATAAAATAAATAAATAAATAAATAAATAAATAAGGGGAGTGCTTGAATGCTTATTGGCATGTAAGATGCAGTGTAAGGTGAGAGATTGATTTCTTTTTGTGTTGGGGAATATTTATGGAGACGTTTCTGGTGTTTCAGCCAGAAACTGTCAGATATACTATATATATACTGAGAGTTTATATACTGTCAGGGCTGATTGTACAATATTGTTGTGACAAGTGGTGTTTCAGCCTCAAGCTGAGTTTTATATACCTTTAGAGCTGATTGTACAATAGTGTTGTGACGATATTGCAATCCCCACTTAGTGAGGGGAGTAGTAAGTGGTAAGCCAAGAGTTGAGCAGCAACTTGATATGGAAGGTTGGTAACACCAGGATAGGATATTGGATTGCTACTGGGTTGTAGCAGGTTAGAGTGTTGTATGTTATTATTTTCATTTCTTTTTATGTAGTGTATTGTATATGTTCTTTTGTTTATTAAATGTGTATTATTAGTTGGATTTTGCTCGTCCTGGTGAGGCTTCCCAGAAAGCAGGAGAGAGAGAGAGAAAGGATCATAGCTGCGGACAGGGAGGTAGAGAACACTAATTCGTAATAGGGGAATTTAGGAGATCATTCCAAACAAGGAGAGAGTGGGGAGTCACGGTGGCTCAAGTAGGGGTGAGTACACAGGACAAGAGGCCAATGTTGGAGCCGCACCCCTAGATATGTGATGCTGAACCCTCTCCAAGATCAAAAGGCATACAGTGTGATCTTCTGAGAAAACTTCAAGCACTCTAGAGTTCATTGCTGATCGACCGACGGTAGTGGGAGTGTGGCTGCCGAGGGCAGTTGTCTGTTTCGGCATAGAGTGATTGGGGAAAGTTGTCTGCCAGTATGCAAGTAACAGTATGGTGCAGCAACCATAGCTCTCTTTGGAGGTTTAAGTTCCATTAGCCCCAACCCCCTCAGGTCAGAACACATGTCACCCAAAGCAACCAGCCACAAAGTGCCAAGGACCTCATTGAAACCCCACAGTTCAAGCAATGAACCACCGGGGAGCAGTTCAAATGGAGTCTGATCATAGATCCACAAGTGACCCAAACCCACCGGAGAGACCCGAACACACCGAAGCGACATCCACACCGCTGCAAACTCTCATACTGTGGTGTCGGCCCGACGGAAGGACGGACCCCAGCGCCCAAGGCTGACCTGGTGAGCATTGGTCACAAAGCTCCAGACAAGAGACGATGCGTCTATGAACACATCAAGTGAGGGCCTGGGTAGGTGCCAAGGCACTGAACCCCGAAAAACCCGAAGAGGAAGCCGGGGAACCAGCAGCAGACGCAATGCCTCCCAGAGGCCGAACCTAGAGGTCACATAAGAGGCAGAAGGGAAGGTCCCGAAGGAACCAGTACACCTGACGAAGCCAAAACCAACCCAGCGGGTAAACCATCATGGCAAAGCTCAGGCTCCTTGAGCAAGCGCCGAGTGACCCTGGAGCCTTCCAGAAACACACACAGGGGGGACTGCAGCCCAAGCAAAGACTCTGGAGGGAAAGACAAGGAAGTCTGAACCTGAGAGAGAACCAGATGCTACTTCCACCAGTTCACCAGGAACCCGAATCAGGCGAGCTCGGAAAGAACTAAATCCCTGGAGAACAGGCACACAGATTGACTGGGAGCCCACACCAGCCAGTCGTCGAGGTAGGCCAGCACCCGTACCCTAATAGATGCAGACGAACCATCACAACCTGGATGGGGTGTGTGAACACGTGAGGTGCCAGGGTCAACCCGAGCGAGAGACAACAAAAGCGGTAACCGCGATGCCCCACAACAAAACCAAGCCAGTCCCTGAATCCTGGATGAATCGACATGTGCCAATACGTGTCCTGGAGTTCCAGGAACACCATCCAAGCACCCAGTTCCAACAGAAACCGGACCTGAGACAGAGTAGTCATCCGAAAGGAGGGGCAGAGACCCAGGGATTCAGATGGGACAAGTCCAGAATGACCGCAGGTCTGCACAGTCTCTTTTCGGGACTGGGAACAAACGGGAAACCCACCCG
>WNGS01071310.1:0-14528 GCA_020271785.1 Procambarus virginalis | reverse complement strand
AACAGAAAAACCCATGGTTCAACCAGGAATGCAAGGTAGCGAAGCACTGAGTAAAAGAACATGGAGAAATTACAGAAATAACAGAACACCAGACAGCAGGGAGAGATACCAGAGGGCCAGAAATGAGTACCTCAGAGTGAGGAGAGAAGCAGTGAGACAGTTTGAAAATGACATCGCGAGTAAAGCCAAGACCCAACCAAAGCTGCTCCACAGCGACATCAGGAGGAAAACAGCAGTGAAAGAACAAGTGATGAAGCTGCGAAAAGCGGAGAACAGATACACAGAGAATGACAAGGAGGTGTGTGAAGAACTCAACAAGAGATTCCAGGAGGTCTTCACAATAGAACAAGGAGAAGCCCCTGCACTAAATGAGGACGTGGCAAACCAAGCAACCTTGGAGGAATTTGACCTCACCAGTGATGAGGTCAAAAGGTGTCTGCTGGAGCTGGATGTGACAAGGCTGTTGGGCCTGACAGAATCTCACATGGATACTAAAGGAAGGTGCAGAAGCACTAAGTGTGCCACTCTCTATGGTGTATAACAGGTCACTGGAAACAGGAGACTTACCAGAAAGTTGGAAGACGGCTAACGTGGTCCCAATATACAAAAAGGGTGACAGGCAAGAGGCACTGAATTACAGGCCGTTTCCTTAACTTGTATACCATGCAAGGTAATGGAGAAGATCGTGAGGAAAAGGCTCGTAGAGCATCTAGAGGGAAATAACTTTGTAACGCACCACCAACATGGGTTCAGGGATGTAAATCGTGCCTCACAGGTTTAATAGAATTTTATGACCAAGCAACAAAAATTAGGCAGGAAAGAGAAGGGTGGGCCGACTGCATTTTCCTGGATTGCCAAAAAGCCTTTGACACAGTACCGCACAAAAGGCTGTTAAAAAAGTTGGAGCAACAGGCAGGAGTAAAAGGGAAGGTGCTCCAGTGGATAAGGGAGTACTTAAGCAACAGGAAACAGCGAGTAACGGTGAGGGAGGAGACATCAGAGTGGCGAGATGTCACCAGCGGAGTCCCACAGGGCTCAGTACTTGGACCCATCCTGTTTCTAATATATGTGAACGATCTTCCGGAGGGTATAGACTCATTCCTCTCAATGTTTGCTGATGATGCAAAAATTATGAGAAGAATCAAGACGGATGAAGATAGACAGAGACTACAGGATGACCTGGATAAACTGGAGGAATGGTCTAGAAAATGGCTGCTAAAGTTCAACTCGGGAAAGTGTAAGTGATGAAATTAGGAGAAGGGAGCAGGAGGCTGAACACAAGGTATCATTGGGAGGGGAAATCCTGCAAGAGTCAAATAGAGAGAAGATCTGGGGTTGATATCACACCGAACTGTCCCCAGAAGCCCACATCAAAGAATATCATCAGCGGCATATGCTAGACTGGCCACATAAGAACTGCCTTTAGAAATTTGTGTAAGGAATCTTTCAGAACCCTGTATACCACTTATGTAAGACCAATCCTGGAGTATGCAGCTCCAGCCTGGAGTCCATACCTAGTTAAACACAAGACAAAGTTAGAGAAGATTCAGCGGTATGCCACCAGGCTCGTCCGGAACTGAGAGGATTGAGCTACGAGGAAAGGCTAAAGGAGCTGAACCTCACATCCCTGGAAAACAGAAGAGTAAGGGGAGACATGATAACCACCTACAAAATTCTCAGGGGAATTGACAGGGCGGACAAAGTCAAACTCTTCACCACGGGTGGGACACGAACAAGGGGACACAGGTGGAAACTTAGTACCCAGATGAGCCACAGAGACGTTAGAAAGAATTTTTTCAGTGTCAGAGTATTAATAAATGGAATGCATTAGGCAGTGATGTGGTGGAGGCTGACTCCATACACAGTTTTCAAGTGTAGATATGATAGAGCCCAGTAGGCTCAGGAATCTGTACACCTGTTGATTGACAGTTGAGAGGCGGGACCAAAGAGCCAAAGCTCAACCCCGCAAGCACAATTAGGTGAGTACAATTAGGTGAGTACCTAGAGGTGCTCACTTAGATGTGCTCACCTAGATGTGCTCACCTTTATGTGCTCACCTTTATGTGCTCACCTCGATGTGCTTACCTAGATGTGCTCACCTTTATGTGCTCACCTTTATGTGCTCACCTAGATGTGCTCACCTAGATGTGCTCACCTTTATGTGCTCACCTTTATGTGCTCACATGTATGTGCTCACCTAGATGTGCTCACCTAGATGTGCTCACCTCGATGTGCTCACCTTTATGTGCTCACCTAGATGTGCTCACCTAGATGTGCTCACCTCGATGTGCTCACCTTTATGTGCTCACCTAGATGTGCTCACCTAGATGTGCTCACCTTTATTTTCTCACATAGATGTGCTAACCTTTATTTGCTCACATAGATGTGCTCACCTGTATGTGCTCACCTCGATGTGCTCACCTAGATGTGCTCACCTATATGTGCTCACCTATATGAGCTCACCTAGATATGCTCACCTAGATGTGCTCACCTTTATGTGCTCACCTTTATGTGCTCACCTAGAGGTGCTCACTTAGATGTGCTCACCTAGATGTGCTCACCTAGATGTGCTCACCAAGATGTGCTCACCTAGATGTGCTCACCTAGATGTGCTCACCTCGATGTGCTCACATTTATGTGCTCACCTAGATGTGCTCACCTAGATGTGCTCACCTAGATGTGCTCACCTTTATGTGCTCACATAGATGTGCTCACCTAGATGTGCTCACCTCGATGTGCTCACCTTTATGTGCTCACCTAGATGTGCTCACCTAGATGTGCTCACCTTTATGTGCTCACCTAGATGTGCTCACCTGTATGTGCTCACCTAGATGTGCTCACCTAGATGTGCTCACCTATATGTGCTCACCTATATGAGCTCACCTAGATGTGCTTACCTAGATGTGCTCACCTAGATGTGCTCACCTAGATGTGCTAACCTAGATGTGCTCACCTAGATGTGCTCACCTCGATGTGCTCACCTAGATGTACTCACCTTTATGTGCTCACCTAGATGTGCTCACCTAGATGTGCTCACCTAGATGTGCTCACCTATATGTGCTCACCTATATGTGCTCACCTAGATGTGCTCACCTAGATTGCTCACCTTTATATGCTCACCTTTATGTGCTCACCTAGATGTGCTCACCTAGATGTGCTCACCTAGATGTGCTCACCTAGATGTGCTCACCTAGATGTGCTCACCTAGATGTGCTCACCTAGATGTGTTCACCTAGATGTGCTCACCTAGATGTGCTCACCTAGATGTGCTCACCTAGATGTGCTCACCTTTATGTGCTCACCTAGATGTGCTCACCTAGATGTGCTCACCTAGATGTGCTCACCTAGATGTGCTCACCTTTATGTGCTCACCTTATGTGCTCACCTAGATGTGCTCACCTAGATGTGCTCACCTAGATGTGCTCACCTAGATGTGCCCACCTAGATGTGCTCACCTTGATGTGCTCACCTAGATGTGCTCACCTAGATGTGCTCACCTAGATGTGCTCACCTTATGTGCTCACCTAGATGTGCTCACCTAGATGTGCTCACCTAGATGTGCTCACCTAGATGTGCTCACCTAGATGTGCTCACCTAGATGTGCTCACCTAGATGTGCTCACCTAGATGTGCTCACCTAGATGTGCTCACCTAGATGTGCTCACCTAGATGTGCTCACCTCGATGTGCTCACCTAGATGTGCTCACCTAGATGTGCTCACCTGTAAGTGCTCACCTGTATGTGCTCACCTAGATGTGCTCACCTAGATGTGCTCACCTGTATGTGCTCACCTAGATGTGCTCACCTGTATGTGCTCACCATTATGTGCTCACCTTTATGTGCTCACCTAGATGTGCTCACCTTTATGTGCTCACCTAGATGTGCTCATCTGGATGTGCTCACCTAGAGGTGCTCACCTAGATGTGCTCACCTAGATACTCTCACCTAGATGTACTCACCTAGATGTGCTCACCTAGATGTGCTCACCTAGATGTGCTCACCTAGATGTGCTCACCTAGATGTACTCACCTAGATGTGCTCACCTAGATGTGCTCACCTAGATGTGCTCACCTAGATGTACTCACCTAGCTGTGTTCACCTAGATGTACTCACCTAGATGTGCTCACCTAGATGTGCTCACCTTGATGTGCTCACCTAGACGTGCTCACCTACATGTGCTCACCTAGATGTGCTCACCTAGATGTACTCACCTATATGTGGTCACCAAGATGTGCTCTCTTAGATGTGCTCACCTAGATGTGCTCACCTAGTGTGCTCACCAATTCACCTAGATGTGCTCACCTAGATGTACTCACCTAGATGTACTCACCTAGATGTGCTCACCTAGATGTGCTCACCTAGATGTGCTCACCTAGATGTGCTCACCTAGATGTGCTCACCTAGATGTACTCACCTAGATGTACTCACCTATATGTGGTCACCAAGATGTGCTCACCTAATGTGCTCACCAAGTCACCTAGATGTGCTCACCTAGATGTACTCACCTAGATGTGCTCACCTAGATTTGCTCACCTAGATGTGCTCACCTAGATGTGCTCACCTAGATGAGCTCACCTAGATGTGCTCACCTAGATGTACTCACCTAGATGTGCTCACCTAGATGTGCTCACCTAGATGTGCTCACCTAGATGTGCTCACCTAGATGTGCTCACCTAGATGTGCTCACCTAGATGTACTCACCTATATGTGGTCACCAAGATGTGGTCACCAAGTTGTGCTCACCTAGATGTGCTCACCTAGTGTGCTCACCAAGTCAATTAGATGTGCTCACCTAGATGTACTCACCTAGATGTGCTCACCTAGATTTTGCTCACCTAGATGTGCTCACCTAGATGTGCTCACCTAGATGTGCTCACCTAGATTTGCTCACCTAGATGTGCTCACCTAGATGTGCTCACCTAGATGTACTCACCTAGATGTGCTCACCTAGATTTGCTCACCCCGATGTGCTCACCTAGATGTGCTCACCTAGATGTGCTCACCTAGATGTGCTCACCTAGATGTGCTCACCTAGATGTGCTCACCTAGATGTGCTCACCTAGATGTGCTCACCTAGATGTGTTCACCTAGATGTGCTCACCTAGATGTTCTCACCTAGATGTGCTCACCTAGATGTGCTCACCTAGATGTACTCACCTAGATGTGCTCACCTAGATGTGCTCACCTAGATGTGCTCACCTAGATGTGCTCACCTAGATGTGCTCACCTAGATGTGCTCACCTAGATGTGCTCACCTAGATGTGCTCACCTAGATGTGCTCACCTAGATGTACTCACCTAGATGTGCTCACCTAGATGTGCTCACCTAGATGTGCTCACCTAGATGTGCTCACCTAGATGTGCTCACCTAGATGTGCTCACCTAGATGTGCTCACCTAGATGTGCTCACCTAGATGTGCTCACCTAGATGTATTCACCTAGATGTGCTCACCTAGATGTGCTCACCTAGATGTGCTCACCTAGATGTGCTCACCTAGATGTACTCACCTAGATGTGCTCACCTAGATGTACTCACCTAGATGTGCTCACCTAGATGTGCTCACCTAGATGTGCTCACCTAGATGTGCTCACCTAGATGTGCTCACCTAGATGTGTTCACCTAGATGTGCTCACCTAGATGTGCTCACCTAGATGTGCTCACCTAGATGTGCTCACCTAGATGTGCTCACCTAGATGTGCTCACCTAGATGTGCTCACCTAGATGTGCTCACCTAGATGTGCTCACCTAGATGTGCTCACCTAGATGTGCTCACCTAGATGTGCTCACCTAGATGTGCTCACCTAGATGTGCTCACCTAGATGTGCTCACCTAGATGTGCTCACCTAGATGTGCTCACCTAGATGTGCTCACCTAGATGTGCTCACTTAGATGTGCTCACCTAGATGTGCTCACCTAGATGTCTCACCTAGATGTACTCACCTAGATGTGCTCACCTAGATGTGCTCACCTAGATGTGCTCACCTAGATGTGCTCACCTAGATGTACTCACCTAGATGTGCTCACCTAGATGTGCTCACCTAGATGTGCTCACCTAGATGTACTCACCTAGATGTGCTCACCTAGATGTACTCACCTAGATGTGCTCACCTAGATGTGCTCACCTAGATGTGCTCACCTAGATGTGCTCACCTAGATGTGCTCACCTAGATGTGCTCACCTAGATGTGCTCACCTGATGTGCTCACCTAGATGTGCTCACCTAGATGTGCTCACCTAGATGTGCTCACCTATGTGCTCACCTAGATGTGCTCACCTAGATGTGCTCACCATATGTGCTCACCTAGATGCTCACCTCACCTAGATGTGCTCACCTGATGTGCTCACCTAGATGTGCTCACCTAGATGTGCTCACCTAGATACTCTCACCTAGATGTACTCACCTAGATGTGCTCACCTAGATGTGCTCACCTAGATGTGCTCACCTAGATGTGCTCACCTAGATGTACTCACCTAGATGTGCTCACCTAGATGTGCTCACCTAGATGTGCTCACCTAGATGTACTCACCTAGCTGTGTTCACCTAGATGTACTCACCTAGATGTGCTCACCTAGATGTGCTCACCTAGATGTGCTCACCTAGATGTGCTCACCTACATGTGCTCACCTAGATGTGCTCACCTAGATGTACTCACCTATATGTGGTCACCAGATGTGCTCACTTAGATGTGCTCACCTAGATGTGCTCACCTAGTGTGCTCACCAGTCACCTAGATGTGCTCACCTAGATGTACTCACCTAGATGTACTCACCTAGATGTGCTCACCTAGATGTGCTCACCTAGATGTGCTCACCTAGATGTGCTCACCTAGATGTGCTCACCTAGATGTGCTCACCTAGATGTACTCACCTAGATGTGGTCACCAAGATGTGCTCACCTAATGTGCTCACCAAGTCACCTAGATGTGCTCACCTAGATGTACTCACCTAGATGTGCTCACCTAGATTTGCTCACCTAGATGTGCTCACCTAGATGTGCTCACCTAGATGTGCTCACCTAGATGTGCTCACCTAGATGTGCTCACCTAGATGTGCTCACCTAGATGTGCTCACCTAGATGTGCTCACCTAGATGTGTTCACCTAGATGTGCTCACCTAGATGTGCTCACCTAGATGTACTCACCTAGTGTGCTCACCAAGTCAACTAGATGTGCTCACCTAGATGTACTCACCTAGATGTGCTCACCTAGATTTGCTCACCTAGATGTGCTCACCTAGATGTGCTCACCTAGATGTGCTCACCTAGATTTTGCTCACCTAGATGTGCTCACCTAGATGTGTTCACCAAGATGTGGTCACCAAGTTGTGCTCACCTATATGTGCTCACCTAGTGTGCTCACCAAGTCAATTAGATGTGCTCACCTAGATGTACTCACCTAGATGTGCTCAACTAGATTTTGCTCACGTAGATGTGCTCACCTAGATGTGCTCACCTAGATGTGCTCACCTAGATTTTGCTCACCTAGATGTGCTCACCTAGATGTGCTCACCTAGATGTACTCACCTAGATGTGCTCACCTAGATTTGCTCACCCCGATGTGATCACCTAGGTGTGCTCACCTAGATGTGCTCACCTAGATGTGCTCACCTAGAAGTGTTCATCTAGATGTGCTCACCTAGATATGCTCATCTAGATGTGCTCACCTAGATGTGTTCACCTAGATGTGCTCACCTAGATGTTCTCACCTAGATGTGCTCACCTAGAGGTGCTCACCTAGATGTGCTCACCTAAATGTGCTCACCTAGATGTACTCACCTAGATGTGCTCACCTAGATGTACTCACCTAGATGTACTCACCTAGATGTGCTCACCTAGATGTGCTCGCCTAGATGTGCTCACCTAGATGTGATCACCTACATGTGCTCACCTAGATGTGCTCACCTAGATGTACTTACCTAGATGTACTCACCCCGATGTGCTTACCTAGATATGCTCTCTTAGATGTGCTCACCTAGATGTGTTCACCTAGATGTGCTCACCTAGATGTACTCACCTAGATGTACTCACCTAGATGTGCTCACCTAGATGTGCTCACCAAGATGTGCTCACCTAGATGTGCTCATCTAGATGTGCTCACCTAGATGTGTTCACCTAGATGTGCTCACCTAGATGTGCCCACCTAGATGTACTCACCTAGATGTGTTCACCTAGATGTGCCCACCTAGATGTGTTCACCTAGATGTGTTCACCTAGATGTGCTCACCTAGATGTGCCCACCTAGATGTGCTTACCTAGATGTGTTCACCTAGATGTGCTCACCTAGATGTATTAACCTAGATGAGCTCACCTAGATGTGCTCATCTAGATGTGCTCATCTAGATGTGCTCAACTAGATGTACTCACCTAGATGTGCTCACCTACATGTAAGTAGTATAAAGTATGCCAGAACGCTGCCGTTTTGCTTTTTCCGACGGCAGCGTTCTGGCATACCCGTTTTTAGTTACCCCAGTGAGATTAGACGGCCGCGATTTGGCATACCCGTTTTTAGTTGCCCCAGTGAGATTAGACGGCCGCGATTTGGCATACCCGTTTTTAGTTACCCCGGTGAGATTTGACGGCAGAGTTCTGGCATACCCGTTTTTAGTTACCCCGGTGAGATTTGACGGCAGCGTTCTGGCATACCCGTTTTTAGTTACCCCGGTGAGATTTGACGGCAGCGTTCTGGCATACCCGTTTTTAGTTACCCCGGTGAGATTTGACGGCAGCGTTCTGGCATACCCGTTTTTAGTTACCCCAGTTAGATTAGACTGCTGCGATTTGGCATACCCGTTTTTAGTTACCCCAGTGAGATTTGACGGACACGTTCTGGCCTACCCGTTTTTCGTTGTCCCAGTGAGATTTGACGGACACGTTCTGGCATACCCGTTTTTCGTTGCCCCAGTGAGATTTGACGGACACGTTCTGGCATACCCGTTTTTAGTTGCCCCAGTGACCCATGCACAGACATCGCTAATGGTCAATGACGTCACCCTGTCTTCATCTTCCCTTAATAAGTCCGTTTTCTGTTATAGTGTATTTATTCCCATTTTTTCAATATTTATAGCAAAGGGGGATTCAAATGCTGTCTTTCGTCCAGCCTAATGTGCAATAGCGCTAACCATTATATGCTCGTTTTTTCTCAATAAGGTATTGCCATACTGTTTCCCATTGTCTAAGATTTCATATCAACATAAGAAATGAGTTCACCCCTGTTACCAATCCAGTATTTACCCAGGTCTTTTTCCTAAATCTAAAACTCATTGCAATTTATGCCCATTATTTCATGTTCTGTCCAGTGTTGATAATTTTCATAGCCTATGAATATCCCAGTTTATCATGTTCATTCATTCACAGCTCTATCATGTTACATCTATTTCTTCGCCTTTCTTGAGTATGTAATTTAAGCTTTGTCGATCTTTTCTTCAGAGATTGCTTATTGAGCATAGAACAAATAAAAATGAAAACCTACTATCATCCATTTGTATGAAAACAGACCCCTGCCAGGCGTGGTGACTTCAATGCAATTTCAGTAGTAGTCCAATATAGCTTCATAAACTTATAGTCCCTGCCAGGCGTGGTGACTCCAATGCGATTTCAGTACTAATCCAATAATTACTGCATAAACGCATAAATATATATGCACGTACATAATATATATGCACATCTCACATTCGCTCAAAAACATGCCTCCCCCACACCTTACTGTGGCATATAACAAATCAAAATTCTCATTCAGTAAAAGCAAACTTTCTGCAGTTACCTACTTTTCTGACGTCATCATCCCTAATGCGCTGTAAGCCCCCATGAGCTTCCAGCCAACGTGCTAATGCCGGTCCTATAGGAGGTTCACACATAAGTGTGAACTCTTAATCACTCCCAATACCTTAACTGTACTCTGTAACATCATAGGCGATATTCAGCTGCAATGGCTCATATTTTCGCTCATTGCTCATATTATCTGTTATTCATAAACCCGATCAAACCATCCTAACCTAACTTATTATATATAACAAAGAATACATTCTACAGACCAGTTGCTGATGTTTAGCGACATCACAAAAAAGCGACCTCAGGTATAGGGATAAGGTATTGCTGGCCATTAACATATAAGTGTCAAGGTATCACAGCACCTGACTGGTCAACTATGTGTGACGTCACCAGATGACCAATGCGGGCCTTTAGCGTCCTACGTGTATGTGTACTGTATTTGATGTTATTTTTTAAAAATGGCTGGACTAGCCATCCCCACCTAACCTAATCAGAGGTTTAAGAATATACATTTTAATCATCCGCAACTGTAATCATTATTCAGTGATAAGTTCAAAAGTATAACAGCAACCCAAATGTCGTACTGCAATTTAAGCAGAATCGTACATCTGGCAGCATAGCAGGTAAGATGAACATTAGAATAAAGGCAACTGCAGAAGTCCTATTGGCCCATACGAGGCAGCTCCTATATATTTTCACCCAATCTCATTCATATTCATGTCCACCTTATGCTTAAAACAACCAAGGGATCTCACTAAAAGTAATAGTTTACAATAATAGTTTTAATAAATAGCTCTCATTCTAGTTGTATACACAACAGCAATTATGAAACCCTATAGCTAGATATCGTACTATAATCCACAAGTAGTTACCACACATCTAGCAGCACAGCGGATTAGTAGCTGTGTTCATAGGCTAGTCAACTGTCCTCACATCCATCAAATAGCAATCCAAATGTCGCACCTCAATTCATCCATCTAGCAACTCAGCTGGATGCTAGCCACTATATTCATAGGCTAATCATTTCTACACCTCAAAAAATCCTAGTCTTGCTACGCAAATCAGCTAACTTGTTTCTAAACCAACAGTTACAAATACAAGCATACATACCTACACATACTTCACAACCTCATACATTCATAGAAAATAGCCTAGTTTTTTGCCACCATTTCCCCATTAATCAGATGTAATTTATGCCATACACAGGAAATACAGCATTTACACACCAAATATGCCATTTATGCACAAAATATATTATTTACACTCAAAATATACCATCACACAAAAATATGACATTTACATACAAATATGTCAGTTGCACACAAAAATATACCATTTACACAATATTGCATGTACACTCAGAGTATGACATTTACACAAAGTATAGTATTTGCACAAATATATCAAAATGCTTATACATTTAGAAAATGTAAAATGCGCTTTCACTAAAGTTACACAATTCCTCATACATAATTTTCACAAAATACCCACACATTGTCTCATAAACCAAAATACACTTACACCATTAAGATCTATTTTTTCAGATTACAGAGCTTACACAAAATACACAATTTGCACACAAAAATACAGTTGCACCAGTTCCACTTCAACAAATTAAAAACACAACTTGCATAAATGCACTATTAGCACAAAAATTATTATAAAACATGGACAATTATTATTACACAAATTGTGTAATTATTATACATCTTTGCACAATTAATACAAGCAAACTTGCTATATAATTACTCAACTTGCACAATGACAATCAATACACAAAGGATAAATAAACAATTCGTCCATATGCAATTACACAACATGCGCAATTATACACAACTTTCACAAATATTACACATTTTCATAATTATTACACAACTTGCACAAATACATATCTAGCACAAATACGTACAATACATAACTACCCCAAATATGAAAATACACAACTAGCATAAATACACGATTTACACAAATACAATTGCGACATTTACACAACTTGCTCAAAAATAAAATCAATACACAATTTAACAATACATAACTAGCACATATTCATTAAATACACAATTTCCACAAATACACATACAAAAAAACATATACAATTAATACACAACTTGCACAAAACAATACACAATTTATAGAAATATAATCAATACATAATTGCAATAATCATGCGACTTATGCAAAAATACATAATCTGCACAATTAATACACAAGTATATTAATTGTGTTATATAAGTACAAATACAAACACAACCAACTAGGTCAAACAATACACAATTTGCATATATTTTTCTAGGTATATTTAGGACATTAATTATAATATGCTGAGTTTAACCAACTCCCCAAAAGTCAGAATTTCACATATAAAAATGGTACATATGACTCCCGATCAGCTCAATATAAAACACATACATTTCCATTAATATTTCAACATCATTAGTGCTAAACTATTCATCAAACATATGTCCATTGTTTTTAATGTTTATTAATACCTTCCTTGTTACATCCTCTCTAATCAGACCCCCATATTTATTTATGCAAACCATCTAACAGACTTATTTGTTCTAGCCTTAGTTATGTTAGGGCAGGTGGGGTTAGGTGAAGTCAGTATTTTCTATGATAATTTTAAGCAAATTTGCTATATCTTATAAAATGCATCCTATTAAAACCAAAATTCATCTAAATCTATCAAAAATATACTTATTCTACACAAATTTGCCTAAATTCAACCTATCAAAAGCTGAACTAACTAAATATGAGCATCCCATATCCAAACATACAAGCCTATGTCACCTCTGTCCATACATTACATGAGTTGGCCATATAGCTCAAACCTCAAATAGGAAAATTTACACTATTTCATAAACATGCTAGTTCATTAGCCCTAAGATATATATATCCATCCCTACACGACCTCACCTAACCTGACCTAGCATATCCAAACCTAGATTTAGTTCAAGTTGGTAAAATTTAAGCTATGTCACCTAAATTCGACCTAATTTAAGATAATCCCACCAAATATACCCAAATGTTGTGTATCACAGCACTGCCAAAGCCCATTTTACCTACATTTTCTCCTATTCCATCCTACCCTATGCAACCTTACCTAACCTAACCTAGCATATCCAAACCTAGATTTGGTTAAAGTTGATGAAATTTAAGCTATCCCACCTAAATTTGACCTAATTTAAGACAATTTCCACCAATATACCCAAATGTTGTGTATCATAGCACTGTCAAAGCCCATTTTCTCCTATTTCCATCCTACCCTACACAACCTCACCTAACCTAACCTAGCATATCCAAACCTAGATTTGGTTAAAGTTGATGAAATTTAAGCTATTCCAACCTAAATTTGACCTAATTTAAGACAATTTCCACCAAATATACCCAAATGTTGTGTATCATAGCACTGTCAAAGCCATTTTTTCTCCTATTTCAATCCTACCCTACACAACCTCACCTAACCTAACCTAGCATATCCAAACCTAGATTTAGTTCAAGTTGGTAAAATTTAAGCTATGCCACCTAAATTTGACCTAATTTAAGACAATTTTCACCAAATATACCCAATGTTGTGTATCACAGCACTGCCAAAGCCATTTTTACCAACATTTTCTCCTATTCCATCCTACCTTATGCAACCTTACCTAACCTAACCTAGCATATCCAAACCTAGATTGGTTAAAGTTGATGAAATTTAAGCTATTCCCACCTAAATTCGACCTAATTTAAGACAATTTCCACCAAATATATCCAAATGTTGTGTATCATAGCATCGCCAAAGCCCATTTTTACCTGCATTTTCTCCTATTCCATCCTACCCTATGCAACCTTACCTAACCTAACCCAGCATATCCTAACTTAGATTTGGTAAAGTCGGTGAAATTTAAGTTATCCCACATAAATTTGACCTAATTTAAGACAATTTCCACCAAATATACCCAAAAATGTTTTGTAACATAGCACGGCCAAAGCTCATTTTAGCTAGTTTTCACCTATTCCAACCTGCCCTAGACAACCCTACCCAGCCTCACCTGGCATATCCAAAGTTGGATTTGATTAAAGTTGGCAAAATTTAAGCCTTTCGCACCGAAATTCAACCTAATTTAAGCCAATTCCCACCGAATATACCCAAATGTTTTGTATCTTAGCATAGCCAAAGTTCATTTCACCCAAGTTTTCACCTATTCCATCTTACCCTACACAACCTTACCTAACCTAACCTAGCATATCCCAAGCTAGATTTGATTAAAGTTTATGAAATTTATGCTTACACACCTAATTTCGACCTAATTTAAGACAATTTCTACCAAATATACTCAAAATGTTTTTGTTACATAGCACAGCCAAAGACCATTTTAGCCTAGTTTTCACTATTCCAACCTACCCTACATAGCCTTACCTAACCTTGACCTAGCAGATTTGATTAAAGTTGGGGAAATTTAAGCTATCGCCACCAAATTGGAGACAATTTTCCACCAACTAGCCTAAATGTTGTGTATCATAGCACAGCCAAAACCCATTTTACCCACATTTCACCCATTCCATCTAAACCTGGACCTAACCTCTGATACGACATATACTCAGAGAAGTGATGTTTTTGGATATGAACCTAAATGCCCGTGCCTAACCTGCAAGAGTCTTTAGCTTTGTTGAATATTTTATCTATTTCTTCGAAACTGAAGTTTTGGATATGAACCTATCCGCACTGTGCCTAACCTACTAGGTTCTTGTTGAACATTGTAACCATATTTATAGAATCGT
>WNGS01071302.1:0-18462 GCA_020271785.1 Procambarus virginalis | reverse complement strand
CAGGGGTTGTCTCTTCCAGGGTGGTGACGGAAGCATTCGAGCCAGTTCCTCCTGCCGATGCTCTGGGGTCTGATCAGTGGGCCACCTTTCCTTCTTGGCTTTTCCTGGCTGCTGCCGGCCTTTTCCTGTTGAGGGAGGCCCGGGGCTTAGGGAATGGCTTGGCCTCGGTACTGTTTGGAGGTTCCCGGTGCAGTATTGTGCTGGGGAAGCGGTTGACTTGGGGGGGGGGGGGTCCTTCGGCCGCCATTGTACCCCCACTTGGGTTTTTGTACTGTATCTTCTGCGCAGGGGCTTGTGTTGCATGGGGGGGGGGTGGTTTTCCTCCCCGCCCCTCCACGTATGAGTTGGATTGGTGTCAATACCTTTCTAGGTTCGGTTCTGTGTCCCTTCAGGTCTGTTGGTACCATCTTCCCGGTGGTTTTCGCGCTTCCTGCATCCCGCCTCATGTGATGGGCGGCTTACACTCCTGTGCGACCCGGATTTCACCTCTTTAATGGATCCGTCATTCAGGTTTGGCTCCGTTTCATTACTGGGTTCATTATGAGGTTTCCGGAGTATCTGGCTTGCGAACTGCGCTGTTTTTCGTTTTAGGTTTGGCATACTTTCTGTTGGTCCCGCACACTTGAGTGGCATGAGGCTTTGACGGTGGTACAGGTTAACCTGGGGGGGGCGAGTTAGAGTACCTCAATGCATGCTTGTTCGTCTCAGCCCTTCCTTGGGATGTCGAAATCGTGCAGGTACCCACCCTTTCGACTGCTCTGGTTGCTAAGGACTTGCGAGCTCGTAGCCTGTTGGCTTCGGTCTTGCATTTTTTTCCCCTCCTGAAGCTGTCCTCAGATTGGCTTGAGGAGGATGTGGAGGTGCTTGGGGCCATTCCTGGGTCTGGTGCCTTGGTCTCGGTGGCTCGTGTGTCTTCTGCCCTGTTGACACTGTTCGCCCCGCTCCTGTGGGATGCGGTGTTTCTGTTTTGTTTCTCGTCTACACATGGCAGGTGGTGCTCGCATCCTCCTTGAAATCTACTTGGGCCCTGGCTCCTTGGTTTTTGCCGCCTTTTTATCCTTGCTGTTTGCAGACTCTGTGGTAGGGCGGTTTCTGCAGGCAGCTTCTTGCAGTTGTCATCCAATCTTGGACATGTTAGTTCTTTGCGGATGCCTGTGGTGGGTCTTCCAAGACGGGTCACCCCATTGACAGGGCGATTGTGGCTCACTCTGTTTACTCACACCTGGTCCCACGATTTGTAGGCCATTTGCCTCATTTTGAGCGGCCTGCGGTGGCGTTGGATGGCCCCTTCTCCTCCTCCTTCAGGGGATTCTGGGCTGGCGAGGCAGGCCTCTTCTCCTGCACTCTGTAGGGGTCATCTCAGAGTGGATGCACCTGGGTGTGGTCAAAACGACAACGTCCCTCAGGTGGGTTTCCCATCTGTTTCCAGTTGCGAAATAGGACTGTGCGAACCTGAGGTTCATTCTGGACTTGTCCCATCTGAACCTCTGGGTCTCTTGTTCCTCTTTTTGGATGACTCCTCTGTCCCAGGTCCAGCTTCTCTTGGAGCCAGGCGCTTGGATGATGTCCCTGGACCTCCGGGACGCATATTGGCACGTCCTGATTCATTTGGGGTTCAGGGAATGGCTTGGTTTTGTTGTGGGAGGACAGAGTTACTCCTTTCATTACCTTCCTTTCAACTTACAACTGGCATCTTGTATTTTTTCATTCACTTTACCCGGGATATGGTGGTCCGTCTGCGTCTTTTAGGGGTTCGGGTTCTGGCCTATCTCAACGACTGGCTGGTGTGCGCTCCCAGCCAATCCGCGTGTCTGCTCACCAGGGTTTTCGTTCTTCCCGGCGTGATGGGGTCGGGTTCCTGGTGAACTGGAGGTTGTCCTATCTGGTTCCCTCTCAGGTTCGGTCTTGGCTAGGGTCATGTGTGGAACTCTCGGACCGCTACCTTCTCTCTCCCTCCAGAGTCTCTGTTTCGGCTGCAGTTCCGCCTTGGCCTGTTCTGGGGGCTCCCGAGTTACCTGGTAGTTGCTCGAGGGTGTGTATGCAAGAGCCTGAACTTTGCTGTGATAATCTACCTGCCAGGTTGGGTTTGGCTTTATCGACTGTTCTGGTTCCTTTTGGGACTTCCCTTCTGCCTCTCTTACGATCGCTGGGTTCGGCCTTGCATCAGCTGCTGCGTTGCCGTTTCCTCTTTGGGTTTTTCAAGGTTCAGTGCCTTGGCGCCTTCCCGAGCCCTCGTTCGATGTGGTCACTGATGCATCATCTCTTGGCTGGGTTTTGTGACCAGTACTCACTAGGCCGGCCAGGGGCGGTGGGGTCTGTCTTTCCGTTGGGCCTACAGCACAATGCGGGAGTTTTCGGCGGTGTGGGTGTCGCTTCGGAGGGGTTCGGGTCGCTCGCAGATCGAAAATCCAGCTCCATTCGGACTGCTCCCCAGTGGTTCATTGCCTGAACCATGGGGGTTTAGTGCAGTTTTTGGCTCTTTGGGGCTGGTCACTTCGGGTGACTTGTCTGCTCATAGCTCGCTTGGAGACTTACCAAGGAAGAGTAGTCCTTCTGGCCCCTTGGTGGTCGGCCCAGCCTTGGTTTTAGGCGCTGCTTGCTCAATGTCTGAACCCGAGGGTCTTCCTGCAGCTCCGCCTCTTTCAGCAGATAAGTCCGGTCCGTTACGTGGCTGGTTTGATCATCTTCTCGTGGCTTTGTGTCTGGTCTTTCTGACTCGAGTCAATTGTCAAACATGTGGTGATCAGGTGGATTCGTTAATTGTGTACCACCTGCATGATTCGTCTCAGTGGCAATGTGGTGTTTCCGGGCGATCCTTTCGTTGTCTCTTATCTCTTCATAGGTTTCCTTCTGTCGCAGGTTCAGTTGTCTTGTCTTTCCTTTCATTGTTGTTTCGGACCATCATCTGATGTCCAATACTGTTGCCTCGTTTCGTGCGGCACTGGCGGAGCCGGGGCAGCTTGCGTTACAGCATTGATGTTACTTCTGCACTGTTCTGCAAGCTGTCTTGTGTGTGGCTTCACCTCTGGCCTGCTCATGCACTGCCTGAGCAGTCCTGGTCGTTGGCCGAGTGCTCTCTTTTCTCTCTTCTCCTCGGTTTGTTGTGGCCCTTTCGGTTCAAAATTACTTTTCGATGACTCTTTTTTTTCCTTTTGGCATTGGCCTCTGGAGATCAGATCAAGGTGGTTCATGCACAGAGGTGCCTCCAGCACAGAGGTTTCTGTTCTTTTTTTTATTCTGGTGGCAGGTTTGTTCGTTTGCGGACGTCATCGTCTTTTCTGGCAGAGATTGGGACGGCTGCTTTCTGGAGGGGTCCTTGGGTTGTTGATGCTTGGTTGGTTTGGCCAGGGGTGCATCATGTGTTGTTTGGTTGTGGCTTTTCACTGTTACCTGCACGCCGCGCTGCCTCGGTGGCAATGGACGAGCTTTGGGTTGACCTGATTTCCCTCTTTGCCTGTTCCAGGGTTCAGGTCTCCCAGGTCGTCCCCAGTGTTCTTCGGTACAGCCAGCCTCGTGCCCTCTCTGTTCGTACGTTGCTGCTTTGGCTGCCGTCTTCAGTACCCTGTACCTGACATTCAGGCACAGGGTTTTTGGTGGTCAAACAGGGTCCTGACCACTCGCTTCGTTGTCAATGTGCCTGGCCCTAGCTGCGACCTGTTGTTTCGTTTCGAGTTGGAGAGCGAGTGGCATCCACCTCTTGGGTATATCCATCTTGCTTTTGTCTTTGGGTAAGTAGCTCCAGGGAGTCGAAGGGGCGACCCCCAGAAAACCAGCGTTGAACGTAATGAAACGCCATTTTCTGGGTGAGACCCAGAGACACCTTGGCAACTCTCCCTCGTGTTGGCGTGTTCACGTGTTTTTGACAGACAGTCTCAGAACTGGGGTGTGGATAGCCGCATGGGGATCTGGGGTTCCCCCTTCCCCTTCCTAGGGAGGGGAGAGCTGGGCAGATAGCAGTGTGGTGATGTGGTGATTACCTGGTTGATGGAGTTCTGGGAGTTCTTCTACTCCCCAAGCCCAGCCCGAGGCCAAGCTTGACTTGTGAGAGTTTGGTCCACTAGGCTGTTGCTTGGAGCGGCCCGCAGGCCCACATAACTACCACAGCCGGCACGGGGGTGATGTCATGCTCATGAACCTTGTGATGTCATGCTCGTTTGCTCGTTTTCATTTAAGGAGTTCTGTTTACTAGTTTGGATTTCAGTAGCAATTTCTTAACCAGAATAGGGATTTGTTTTGGGGCGCTTACCTTTCTGGGTGCCTGACCTGGTCGATGGCAAACATACATAAAATGCTTCCAACCACACGGGGGTTTCTATAGGCCATTACTCCTCATGCCTTTCTGGTCAGGTGGTCAAAACAGGTTCGGGCTCATGATCCTCGGTAGGCCTAAGAACTCCAGTCGCTTGACCGATGCCAGGGTCTAATACCTTCATGTCAGCCCAGATAGCTCCGGGGAGCCTCCGGTTCTCACCCAGAAAATGGCATTTCATTACATTCAATGCTGGTTTTTTGTACATAGTAATCATTTTACCACATTTTTCTTCTATCTTTCAGCTTTGCATACTGTATTTAATGCCTCCAGCCTCTCCTCATAGTTTGTATTTTTTTTTAGTTCTGGAAGCTATTTAGTGGCATGTCTTTGCATCATTCATAGTTTGTTTCTTGAGATATGGACACCACACAACTGCCACATATTTTAATTTCAGTCTCACAAATGTTGTGAACAGCTTTAGTATTACTCCATACCTTTACTGATTTCTACCAGCCAATTGTTGACACTGTCACAGCTTCAGTGAAAGTTGGTGCAGGACTTTAATTTCCCCAGCATTCATATCTGGTGCTTTATGGTACTGGATATGAATGTTATTCATAGTAAGTTAATATAACATAACCCTAGATAGTTATGTTATATTAATGGCGCCCATGCAATTATGATATATACTGTATGTGACCTATTGTGTGATGTAAGGAATGTTTTAGTTAAAGCCTGAAGGTGGTTATAAGTTGATTTATGAATTTAAACGGTTCCAATATAGCACCAATAGGAAGAAAGGCACCCATCCATGACAGGCAACTTAGGGTTCCCAAGGACTTTGTAGTCCTTGGTAAGGTCATTGCTCACCTGGCTGATTGTGCCATAGCTATCATTACTTTCAGCCAATTCATTTAATTCACTAGCCCCTGAGCTAAACCTTAATTGTAAGAGCTACTCAAAGCAGTATTTCCTTGCCTAATTGATGGTGAAAGCTTTACACTGTCTAATGTAGGTAAAAGTAGGCTCAAGTAAAAATTTCATGCTATCAATATAATACTGTACCAATATTGTTATATGTTAATATTAAGAATGAACAAATTTCCAAAGAAATATTTCAAAATCTGCAAAATCACACTAGTTGTAAAGCAAAATGGTCCTTCATTACTAGGCAAAGTAGTGCTGTTCTGGTCTAAAATTATTTATAATAAATTATTTTGCTGCATTGATCTTTTAAATTCATTTCCCCATGAGCTCTGAAGATGCTAAGTTTACACCTGGGAAAGCGCACCAAGCTCAGTACAAATGTAAAATGCACTTAGAAAGGTAATTTTTAAGTTTCCTTACCAAGTCAAGTACCTAAAATAAGACAATATTCACATCGGAATCTTCAGTCTAACTTTTCTTTGTTTATATTCAATAACACCAAAACAAACACACACACACACACACACACACACACCTTTATTTGCTATGGCTCCTCACAATTGCACCAGTGGTGGTATCCTCTTACGTGTGTGTGTGTGTGTAATTACCTAAGTGTAGTTACAGGATGAGAGCTACGTTCGTGGTGTCCCTTTCAGTGTGTGTGTGTGTGTGTGTATATGTATATATATATATATATATATATATATATATATATATATATATATATATATATATATATATATATATATATATATATATAATACTTATACATTTAAACTGCAATGTAGGCCTATTATTAAAAAAAAATATTTTTGTTAGATGCATTTGTTTGTTTAACCCTTTCACTGCAGCACATATTCTGGCCCTATATTTTTGGGGTCTTGAAAACATTTATAATCTAAGTAACTGCTGAATTTTTGTAAATATTTAATACTATGCAAATCATTAAAAATGTTTTATATGTACAGTAGTATAAAGAATTCTGTTTATATGCACTATATATTATTGCAACAGTCATAATGGTGAATGAGTCTGTAACAGAAACATTATTCTTGACAGTCTACTGCTTGGGTGACATTTTCCTCTTATCACTGCCAGACAGCAGCAGTTACCTAGTCTGTTTCTGATGGCTAGATGTCTGGACAAACATTACAGGCTCTTGATACTATTTGTTTTGTAACGTTGGTTTATCTCGGTGAATGAGTGGATTTATTATTACTAGGCACTCCTGCTTGTAAGTGTAAGGGTTAAGCAAATAATATGAAACTAATGTTATATTAGTCTTTTAAAAAGTTACGAAAATGTTACTGATACACAACAAGAATGATATTAATTTCAATATCAGATACACAGCCAGCTCTTTAAGGTATACGCACGCACACAGAAAAAGCATTCTATTAGAACAATTATTTGCATGGTACAACAATGATTGTTCATCAAACGTGTACACACCATCCAAGTAATGTACTAAAGTTTTATCAGACGACCAATTCAGTAAGCAAAGAACATCCAATGATATTTTACATAGGTAAATGCACGCAAGATATTAAGGATGAGCTGTGGTAAGTACTAAACTAATAGATAAATCAGCATTTGTTGTATGTTTAATTATATTAAGAATTAACACAGCAAAGATAAATATATTTTTTGTGAAAACGGGGGAAATGGCAGTAACAGCAACTAAGTGACAATTACATTAATTGAATAAATGGCAGTCAAAATAATTACATTAATGACAGTCTGTAATTAAATAAATGTCAGTCACATTAAATATATGAGTCAGCATAATTACATAAATGTGCAACTGGATTTCTGGAGAAGCAAAAAGTTTAGAACAAGTTTTATCAGTAAAACTTGGCCAACGTCACAGTCGTCCTCAATCAGTCTCACTAATCATAAATTTTGTAAATGAAATAGCTCAATTAATGAGGGTGTGGTTGTTAAGATTGGTTGCATTGTCAGCAGTATTATAGGTTATTAGAAGCATAATTACAACTGCTACTGACGTTAAAATTAAATTCAGTCTTGTAATAATCATTAATTCTACATGTGACTCACAGAATCGATCATGCACAAGTGAGGATAATGAAACATATTGGCATCATTCACAAATGCAATTGGACTGAATCTGAATACTGTATTGAAATAATAAATAGAACTAAACTTCTTGATACTGTCATATCCTTGCTGCACAGTGAGGAATTGTTCAGTCCTACATGCAAAAATGTCAAAGTATCCAACAGTATCTATGAATGCTACCTCTACCTCTATGCAATATATCCTCTACTAATTTTCTATCAAATGAAGGAAAGATAAAAAACTTATATTGCTTTCATAAAAACCTTTTTAACAACTCCACTGCGTAGAGACCAGTCCTGGTAAGATGTAAAGAAGAAAACAGAATGTTTAGAATAATTTTAGAGATTACTGAGATAAATTACCCACTGCATTTCTGCAGGTTCCTGAAAACCTTGTGGGAGGTGACAGAGGTTTAATACAATTATTATGGATTTAAAACATTGGAAAATGACACTTAATTCTAGCAGTTTGCACATAATTCTAACAGTAGTAAGGTTCTTATGATACTGCTGTGTAATAATTCCTGATATATCAGGGAAAATTTTGCACTACACAGGGTATTGGTTAAGCAATGATTCCATCACTCTTAACCATACATACAGTACATACATACATACATACATCAGAACAATAAAGCCCATTCCAAACATCCAACACAAAAAAGAAAGGGTGAAACTGAATCATTGTACAGTACTTGGTGTTGCAACACTTGCTGGCCTTGTGGACCTGTGATGCTTCAAGAATCATGTTTCACAATGAATTCCAAAAATATTTTCAAACACTATTGAGGTTAAATGCCACAACAGAAAAGCTTATAAACTGCAACAAATTATAGCAATTTATATTTTCTAGCATTTAACAGTAGTTTGTGTTAAACAAAAATATATTTGCTGTGGTGTTGCATATATTTTCAACATCCGTTTTCAAGTATATTTGACAAGTGGCAAGCGGCATTGCGAGCATTTCACGTAGCAGCAATTGATGACTCAAGCTGTCAATAAATGGAAATTCTTTCTCAATTTTCCCATAAAACACACAGGTGTATACCGTATCTTCACTTTCAATACAAATATTGTTCAATAAATCAGTTCTTGATGAGGCCTTTGGCAAAGCCTTATCAAAGAACTGAGAAAGGTCAGGGCAGAGGCTCTGGCTGGAAGATGATGATATGATGACCTTCCAATGGCAAAAGGAAGATGACCTTTTGCTGTTATCTCTCCACTAGTGTGTCTGGGATGCAGGGAATGTTTTGTGGATCCACTGTCTCTTGTTCCAAGGACCCATTTATTTTAGGTCGCTATATCGAGTTTAGCCAGCCTGCAGTCTACCCTTCAGCCCATGATCATGTGTACTTACCTAGTTGTGCTTGCTGGGGTTGAGCTCAGGCTCTTTGGTCCCGCCTCTCAACTGTCAATCAACCGGTATACAGATTCCTGAGCCTACTGAGCTCTATCATATCTACATTTGAAACTGTGTATGGAGTCTGCCTTTACCACATCATTACTTAATGCATTCCATTTGTTAAATACTCTGATACTGAAAAAAATCTTTCTAATGTCTCTGTGGCTCATCTGGGTACTAAGTTTCCACCTGTGTCCCCTTGTTTTTGTTCCACCCGTGTTAAAGAGTGTGTTAGTATGTATAATTACCTAAGTGTAATTATAGGATGAGAGCTACGCTCTTGGTGTCCTGTCTCCCCAGCACTCTTTGTCATGTAACACTTTGAAATTACTGATGGTTTTGGCCTCCACCACCTTCTCACCTAACTTGTTCCAACTGTCTACCACTCTGTGAAAGTTAATTTTCTTGCATTTCTTCGACAGCTTTGTTTAGTTAGCTTAAATCTTTAACATCTTGTTCTTGAAGTTCTTGGTCTCTGGAATTCTTCCCTATCAATTTTGTCAATTCCTGTTACTATTTTGTATGTATTGATCATATCACCTCATTGTCTTCTATCTTCTAAATTTGGCATATTTAATGCCTCTCCTTGTAGCTCTTGTCTTTCAGTTCCGGGAGACATTTAGTTGCATGTCTTTGCACCTTTTCCAGTTTGTTGATGTGCTTCGTAAGATATGGGCACCATACTACCACTGCATATTCCAGCTTTGGTCTCACAAAGGTTGTGAACAGTTTCTTTAATATTTCACCATCCATGTGTTTAAAAGCAACTCTGAAATTTGGAAGCGTAGCATAGGCTCTATTCAGGCAATGTTCTTTATGTAGTCCTCAGGTGATAGCTTTCTATCTAGAATCATCCCTAGATTTCTTGTATCAGAATTTTGTAAAGCCTTTTCACATAATTTGTAGGTTGTGTGTGGCCTATTTTCTAATACTCAACATTTTAGTAATAATAATAATAATAATAATAATAATAATAATAATAATAATAATATTTTATCTGTAAATGGTAATTTCATGTGAATAAATGCTAGGTAAGTGGTGCTTAATACACTTATTCTGTCCAGGTCTTCTTGAATGGCATGACAATTGTCTAAGTTTTTTATCTTCCCTAGAATCTTGGCATCATCAGTAAACATGTTCATCTACTTCTGTATTCCTTTTGGTAGGTCATTTATGTAGACAATGGACATTACTGATATAAGAACTGAACCTTGTGGTACTCCACTCGTGACATTTCTCCAGTCCGATACATTGCCTCTGATTACTCCCCTCATTTTTCTGTCGGAAAATTTTTCATCCATGTTAGTAGCCTACCTGTCACTTCTCCAATATGTTCCAGTTTCCAGACCAACCTCTTATGTGGAACTGTCAAAAGCTTTTTTTTAGGTCCAGATAGATGCAGTCAAACCTGTAAAATCTCTGTGGCTCAATCATAGAAACTGAGTAAATTCATTACACAGGATCTTGCCAGTCGAAAATCATACTGTTTGTCTGTTATTATATCATTCTTCTCCAGGTGTTCTACCCATTTAATTTTATTTTTTTTCCAATATTTTGACTATTACAAGTTAATGATACAGGTTTATAATTGAGGGGGTTTTCCCTGCTGCCACTTTTGTAGACTGGAACAGTTAAGCCTTTTTCCACATATCTGCTAGGACTCCTGTACTCAGTGATGCCTGAAAAAATCAACTGAAGTGGAATACTGAACTCTGGTGTGCATTCTCTCAGACCCCAAAGTAAAACTCTATGTGGGCCAACTGCTTTGTTTTTACTTATCTCCTTGAGCATTTTTTCCACTTTGTCTCTAGACACCTCTATATGCCTATACCTTACCTTGAGGATACCTTGAGGTGCTTCCGGGGCTTATCGTCCCCGCGGCCCGGTCATCGACCAGGCCTCCTGGTTGCTGGACTGATCAACCAGGCTGTTGGACGCGGCTGCTCGCAGCCTGATGTATGAGTCACAGCCTGGTTGATCAGGTATCCTTTGGAGGTGCTTATCCAGTTCTCTCTTGAACACTGTGAGGGGTTTGCCAGTTATGTCCCTTATGTGTAGTGGAAGCGTGTTGAACAGTCTCGGGCCTCTGATGTTGATAGAGTTCTCTCTCAGAGTACCAGTTGCACCTCTGCTTTTCAACGGGGGTATTCTGCACATCCTGCCATGTCTTCTGGTCTCATGTGATGTTATTTTTGTGTGCAGGTTTGGGACCAGCCCCTCTAATATTTTCCACGTGTAAATTATTATGTATCTCTCCCGCCTGCGCTCAAGGGAATACAGATTTAGGCTCTTAAGTCGGTCCCAATAGTTTAGATGTTTTACCGAGTGGATTCTAGCAGTAAAGGACCTCTGCACGCTCTCCAGGTCAGCAATTTCACCAGCAGTGAAAGGGGTTGTCATTGTGCAGCAGTACTCCACTCTAGAGAGCACAAGCGTTTTGAAAAGTGTCATCATCGGTATAGCATCTCTAGTGTGAAAAGTTCTTGTTATCCAACCTGTCATTTTTCTTGCAGTTGTGACGGCAACTTTATTGTGTTCTTTAAAGGTAAGGTCTTCCGACATGAGTACACCCAGATCCTTTACATTGCCTTTTCGTTCTATGTTATGATTTGCCTGAGTTTTGTACGTGGTTTCCGTTTTTATATTTTCATTTTTGCTCTATGTTCTCTGGAATTCTTATTGTGTCTAGTTCTCTTCCTTTCTCAAAATTTATTTCTGTCTCTCTTCTCAATGTACATAGTTGTTTCATGCTTCTTTGTATCACTATTATATTTTAGAGAGTGACCTTTTCCTACACTGAATCCATTTTTGTCTTTTTGTGTTGGGTTCTCTCGCAATTTCTGTTGAACCAATCCTGTTTCCTAGTTCTGCATCTGTTTTGGTATAAATTTGTTTGTGCCTTTATCCTATACAGTATTTCACAAAACTAGATGTACATCTCATTTACTTTTTTGCCTAACAGCAAGTCTTTCCAATCAAATTCATTAAAAGCTTGTACTTTGTGAGGAGGAGTGCATCCAAAACACCTATTCTTTCTTCTATCCTCCTCAGGTCGTTCAGTTTTTCTTTGAGAACAACATCAATTGGCATTTGAGCCTAAAAGTGCCCCTAGCTGGACGCTGTTGGCTGGAGCGATCACTGGGGCTCCTGGTTAGATGGTTTTGACTACATCTATGGTTGGCTAGATGAGATGATCTTGCACTTTAATGGATTTAGGGCGAGTCCTAACTCCTCTCACTTAGATTTCATCAGCAGTAGATCCCCTAGAAGGGACTCCTGTGTTCCTGTCAGAGTGCTATCATCCAGGAACCAGATGTTGAGCTCCTTTGGTCAACTTGCTTGTGACCTTTTTAGTAGCCGTAAAGAAATGGAAAGAGGCAAGTGGATCTTCCTGCTTGAAACTACTTCATGTTCCCCAAACAACAGTGTTGATTCCTTACTGTATCCTGCTGAAATAAGGGGAGTAGACAAGGAAAGTTTGTTCGAATTGCTTTCAGTACCACATCTCTAACTGATTGAAAGAATTTTTAAAATCTACGGTAGTTTTTAATTAATGCCTTATTTTCAGGGAGGTAATTAACCACTGCACTGCGCAACCCGACTCTGGAACGATTTTAGGATATCGTAAGGCTATAAACGCGTGCATGGTGGGTTGGTTAGAGATGGAGGGCTGAAGCCTCCAGTGAGCGGCAGCCATCTCGAAAAAATTTCCAGCATGCCCCAGGGCCATGGGTAGGTTCAGTTCTGATAGAGTAGTGGCTGACGCACACGCCTCCAGCTCCCAATGCTATGTCGGACCCGGTGTTGAAAGACCGTTGTCTGAAGGGGAAATTCGGACATTATTGTTTGAAGAAAAGAGTAGTGATATTGATGAACCAAGGTACGATAAAGACCTAACACAAGGTCTAATACAAGTGATACAGAGATGGCTGCAGACGATATAGTGAGCATGACCTGTACAGGGTGAGCACGAGGCATGCTGCGGCCTCACAGGTCTTGCCAGTCTTATCACCTGTGTCATCTCCCATTATTAACGAAAGGGTTATCTATCTTGAGGTTATCTTGAGATGATTTCGGGGCTTTTTAGTGTCCCCGCGGCCCGGTCCTCGACCAGGCCTCCACCCCCAGGAAGCAGCCCGTGACAGCTGACTAACACCCAGGTACCTATTTTACTGCTAGGTAACAGGGGCATAGGGTGAAAGAAACTCTGCCCATTGTTTCTCGCCGGCGCCTGGGATCGAACCCAGGACCACAGGATCACAAGTCCAGTGTGCTGTCCGCTTGGTCGACCGGCTCCCCAGATGAATCATTTTCTGGGTTCAGTAACACTGCTTATGATACAAGTAGCAGAGATGAACCTAGTGTAGCGGCTACCATGGTGGTGTTACTATGCGGAGATTTGCTGTCTCAGCAGCACGCCCTGCCAAGCGCCGCCGTGTCTCCACCCATGATGACACTGACGACAGCATCGCCTCTACATCTACTTTTCCTGGTCGCCCTACTAGTATAGAAGGTAGAAGAGCTTTATTTCCCCACCAACGGAGATTTAGTTCAAGGAAACAGACCTGTGGGTATGGCGGCCGTGTTGGTGGCGCCAGTACAAGGAGCACAGGTGAATTTGTGTGGGAGCTAGACCTGTGATAATTTTGTACCACACAAACCACAATTTGATGATACTGATGTTGGTGTTACACCCACTTTCCTGTATACAGGTGACGACATGACGCAGTGAATATTTTATGGCTTATTTTGACGAGCCATTCATGCAACATCTTGTTGACGAAACCAACAAATATGCAGCGCTACTTACTGCAGCTGGCTTCTTACCCGCTTCACGTGTGGAAGGACACCACCGTGGCTGAGTTGTGTGTGTTCTTAGCTCTGTGTATGCTTATGAAACATTCCATGACGTACGTCTTACACGACTACTGGAACAAAGACTGTGCTGTTCCAACCCCAGTGTTCAACAGGTATGTCACGAGACAGGTTCCTGATACTACTACTACTACTACGGTGCCTACACTTTGAAAACTTGAAAATGTTGATCGAAATGATTGCCTTTGGAAAGTGCGAAAAGTGTTTATGATATCAGAGGGATTTTTCTTATTACTTTGTAGCAGGACAAAATGTTGTCATTGATGAATCCCTAGTTCGTTTCAAGGGACGTCTTCTCTTTAAACAGTACATCCTATCGAAATGAAACGGCACCGTTTTGGCCTCAAATTCTTTGTACTGTGCGACTGTGAAAGCGGAATGGTGATGGATATGATATTATATTCCGGTACAGATGTCGACATACCCACTCAAGATCCTCACAGGTTTTATGGCAGTGTGGGGAAGACAATCATGGAACCACTGCTGAACAAGGGGCACATTCTGTACACTGACAATTGAGCCCTTTGCTAACAAAATTCCTGCTTGAGCATAACATGGGAGTGTGTTGCACTGTAAAGACACACAGGAAAAAAATGCCAGTTTTTGATACTAGTATTGCTGTGGGTGATTGTCATCTTAGAAAATGTGACAAGATTTTATCAGTCTGTTGGAAAGACAGACGTGAAGTGAATATGTTGACAACTATTCATACTGGTGAAATGCTTGACAGTGGTAAAATGATGTTCGGAAGAGACTGTAAATTGTTTAAGCCAGATTGTGTCATTCACTACAATACTGTATAGATAAATGTGACATGATACATAAATGTTACATGATGGTTGGTGCCGTCGAGTGTATTCGCAAAAGTATAAAGTGGACAAAGAAATTGTTCTTTCACCTTGTGGACGTAACAGTGCTGAACAGTTTCAACATGTATTTGGTGAAATCAGGCAAGAAACCATCAATTCGCATTTTTAGTCATGGTCTCTTGTTGCAATTATCGTCAAGTATGGCTAGGAAGACGGTGTAAGGACAGTTGTTCATGCGCCAACAAGACCACATGTAGCTCCCAACAGACTGGTTGGTAAAGACCTGTTTGCAATTCACAGGCATGGTTACATACCATTTACAGGAACTAAAGTCAGAGGTGTATGTGAGTGTGTTGTTTGCAAGAGCACACAGCGAAGAACCAAGAAGTGAAAATCTGTGTGTGTACCTGGTGCATCAAGTGCAAAGTCACGCTGTGTACCATGTACTGCTTGGGCTATGCTTATCCTTATACCATGTCATGGTCTAGTCACTAGAAGCGTGTGAACACCCACCTCCATAGTTTTGAACCCTCATCTTTGCTCCTACAGATTTTCTCACTGATGCAGTCACGTTAGTGTGATTACTCTTTGTACTGAAAGAGAAGTGTCAGAGGTAGAACATGTCCTAGATGACAGAGTGCATGGGGTGGGGGATTATACGAAAATCCTATTCTGGCTTCAGTAGAAGTCTCAGGAAACCTTTGTGTGTTTAGAAGAATTCCAGGCTGGAATCCTTATGCCATGTCGTGGTCTAGTCGCTAGAAGCGTGTATGTGGGAACATCCACCGCATAGATTCGAACCCTCATCACGGTTCCTACGGATTTTATCATAATGAGTAATAACACTGAGGAGGAAAAAAGGAAACTAAATGGTATGGAATCTCAACCAGGGATACCAAGTTGTTGTTATTAGTTTGATGATACTGTAATAATTGGTGGGGAGTATCTATGTTCTCCAGTGCCACCTATATACTAAACTCTATAGTGCTAATTAGCGTGGTAAATATTTGCACACTACTAGCGCTATAACCTAACGCTGTAATCTATGTGTTCTCGGGCATCTCGGGCATTTCGGGCAAGCTGCCCAAAGCACTTTGCGTAATAGTGGCTTTAGGCATTGTATGTACTAGCTCTATCTATAACTCCATCATTGTTTTGTACCTCACCTTGTATGTGTGTACTTTACCTGAATAAATATTTGAATTTGAATATGAATTTGAATGTAATCCACCATAGAATGGCAGAAAATTGTGTTGTTAGCAAGACTAAAAAGATGCAGCCACCTGCCACATTCCTTTTATTATTGAAAATTGGTAGAAACTGCCTAACATAGCCTAAAAGTAAGTATTTGCTCTTAAAACGAAAAGAAGCTTGGCGGTGGCAGAAGTGTTAGTCGTTATAGTCAATCATCGGTTTTCGTACACAACACCGACATGTAAATACTGGTGCCCGCCTTAGTAGGTCAACACTGGTCGCGACAATCTCCTCTCGTCAGTAGTTACCGTCATTACCATCAGCTCGGTATGTATGATGTTTGTCATTTCAAACAATTTTTACTTTAATATTAATACCGGATTGAATAGTATAGTATTTTAACATACTATTGTGAAATGTTAAATTATTTTGTATAAGAATATCATGATGTAGTTTTAACAATGATTCATTGTTGCTCATGAGTCTTTGGAGCACGAAAAGAGAGACAACAACGAGAAGCAAGCAACAGAAAGCCAGTGAGGAGACAAGCAGTCTCTCAAGGTGGGCAAACATTCGGCACTTGGACGAGATCATGCAGAAAAAACCAGCGTCAGAGCGTTGCTTCTTCACCTCCAAGGATCTACCACCTGTTACTAGGGTGGCTGGGTTAGTTTACCAACTCATATTTGAAAAGTTATATTGAACCGACTTGCGACTCATCATACAATGTGTGAAAACCTTCCAAGCTCTCATGGATTCCTGGAAGATCTTCTATCTAGAGTTGACTGTCCTGTCCTTGGAGGCTGAGAAACATCGTCACTACTCTAAAGCAACGTACTTACGAGAACTTGCTGCTTCTTCATCCTGTAAAACTGAACAGAAAGGAAAACGCAATGCAATTAGACAACATAAATATGGTCACCTTGGCCATCTGGAGGCAGCTGCCACCAACTGACATAAATCTATTTTACACTGCACTAAAGAACTGAAAAATCAATCAATAATCCTTGGAATTAAAGTAAACATAGGACTTAACATCACTAACAATATAATAAAGAGACTCACCTTTCGTGTTCACGATGCCAGCTACTAATTACAGGCAAGATGATCACGCAAATAAACAAAAATGTATTAAAAATGATGGCTTATCCTTTCATTGTAAATGTCGCCAGTCCACACCATAATGATTTGAGGGTGATCATTAGCAAAACATCTTTGACATTTTCTCACTAATAAAGGGGTGTTATATGTCATTAAAGCTTGTAGTGTGTGGTTCTTAGCAGTGCCCATGGCGTAACTACCAAGTAATTATAAAGCGGTCATTGGACCTGATGCTCGTTACCTACTACTACTGACATACTAAGCACTGCAATGATATATTGTGTATGTGTTTGGGGCCTTAATCTAATTATTTTAAAATTACGCATTCACATTGTGCCTACATTCAACGTGGAAGTCTGTCACACACTGAACCCTTGGTGATCACGGCAGTCCCCCCTATAGTAATAGTATTTATAGCAACTACTTGATCAAGCATACAAGAATGGATTGTTAGTCCCCAAAATGTTAAAATTTGTATTATTGAATTAAAGACCAAAAGGTATAGTAAATAAGGTAACTAAAGATCCTAACCTGTTCAGCTGTAAATAAGCAACATAGTCTAATAAATGCTATCTTAAGCCTAATATAGTGCACGTGCTATATTAGGCCTAGAATGTTCATTTTTGTTTTTTGTTTTTTCCGTTCCCTGTGCAACATTATTGTACAAAACGTGAACATTGATAGTTGCAGTAATCCATTCTTGTAGGTTGGAACAAATAGTTGGTATAAGTGGTAACAATGTAGGAGGATGGGGGTGTGGAGGAAGGGTGGGCTGGCGTCTCCTACATACAGAGGGTGTAGCCATGCAGTGTTGAGGGTGGTGTGGGTGCAGGTGTGTCGTCTGCCTAGACAAGTAAGGCGCAGCCAAGAGCACAATGCCAGCCACTAAATACAACAAGTGCAAGCCACAGCCAAAATCTGACATTAGAACAAACTACTGAATACTTTCATTACCACATCCTTAATGGTATAAGCAAATTATATAAGCTGCAATATATCATTACGCTTGTGTACTCGAAAACTGAATATCAGAGGAATGTATACATGTGGGGGTTATAAAAGCCACCATGTAGTGTGGAGGAGCTTGCCGGTGGAATAATAATTGTGGTGTATGCGGTCAGGACCATGATGTGGTCGTACTTCACAGCCACCAGCCTCGTGCTTCATCATAACTGATTTGAAACATTAAGTGCTGGCACCTGCTCCCCCCCCCCTCACACCTAGACAATCACTGTGGCCTGCCCCCCCCCCCCTCACACCTCGTCTCCGACAGTTATAAGCCACAGAAACCACTAATCGATGACCTCACATGTCACACGAGTAATAAGTAATTAATATCAAAAGGTACATATGAATAATAAGGAAACCATGGAATATACCACACGTAAATAGTGCAGAAGGTGGACACTGAAGATCATTGGTTATACGGGGTGTGAAACATAGGTTACAGTGGTCACGTTGCGGCCGAGGTTGAGGTCATTAGGCACTGATATCCTCGTACACGCTTTCAATTATGAGCAGAGGGATGGTACTCTTGGACAAACCACAGGCGTCATTCATGGTCAACTCAGTGTAACCGAATCTTTGCGAAGTAAAAAAATTTGCTTACTATAGGTGCAGCGTGCACATGACTGAAAAGCTGCTACCAGTTGGGTGGATGCCTTGTACAGTGACTGTTGTGAGCAAGACTAGTAACTGTGTGACTCATAATAGATGTAAAGTGCCTCGTACAGTGACTGTTGTGAGCCTCTTGTTGAATCATTGTTATATAAAAGATTTTGATATGTATATGTATTTGTGTACATGTATGTACATGTAATATAT
>WNGS01071298.1:0-15391 GCA_020271785.1 Procambarus virginalis | reverse complement strand
AGTTACCTGGAACAGAATGTATTGTGCTGGAAAAGTGAGGACATGAGTCTAGAGGCAGGTGTGGAGGACGTGGCAGTGCTCTCGAACACTGAGCTGAGCCTGAGTGTAGTGAGCACTGCCCCAGGAGACAGTACAATGAGCACCGGGATGCAGTGGTATGACTGGCTGTAACATTAAGGCAAACGAAAATTACTGGAAAGGGTGACAGAATAGCAACCACACATTATTGCAATGGCAGAAACGAAACTGATAAGTGTTATAAAAATTAAATCTTCCCACATGAATATCAATAAGGAAAAATAGAACGAAAATGTGTAGGGGTCGTTTAGCCTTGCTGCTGCACCTATTGGAGCTTAGAGGAAGTGAAATGGTTTGAGGAATGTGACCAGTAAGAGTACATACTAAAACAATTACATTTCCAACAAAAAGATCTTGGTAGCAGTGATTTACAATCCACCACTAAACACAAGGCATAGTGAAAGAATGATAAATGCAATGAGACTTGCCTGAAGGTGATTGAAAAATCAGCCAAAGTGGCAAAGAGGAGCGATAGCTAATAATTGAGGATTTAAATCACAAGGAAATTGACTGGATACATATCAATCCCTCAGTGGGGTGATGAGATATGGAGAGTGAAACTCGTAGAGGCAGCAGACAAGCACTTCATGAAACATAGTATTAAGCATCCAACAAGAGTAAGGCACGAGGACAACACTAGACTTTGTGTTTACTCTAAATGTGGCAGACGTTGAGATGATAGAATATGAGAAGCCAACAACGGTTAATGAACACTCATTATGATAAGACTAATTAACGAAGTGAAAGGAATCGGAAAGATCAAGAAACACGCTGAAGAAGAACAAGAAGAACGACTGTAGACATGGGCACTATAGTAAGGTGAGAGATTATCTGAGTGAAGATCAGTAAGAGTTCAAGTTCAACTGAAGGTGAACTCAACGAAGTAACAATTAAGACGATGGACGTTACTGCTCATAAATGTGCAGATATAATGGCGCTGGTCATTCACCTCAAGAAAGAGGTGGACGAGAAGGCCAACTTAGACCTCTGGTTTAAAAGCAGATGCTGAGAAGCAAAGGAGAGAACCAAAAAATCATGGGAAAAAATAGAGAGCTCAAGACAGACGAAACTAAAGAAGCATTTAGGAGAGATAGAAAGGAATAGACCAGAGTTAGGAGAAAGACTAGGAAACTCAAAACGACATAGCACCAAAAGCTAAGGACCAACCCAAGCTGTTGTATAGCCAGATAAGTGGGGAAAACATCAGTAAGCGACCTTATGATCAGGTTAAAGAGGCAAGAGGGAAGTCTCATAGAAAACGACAAGGTGAGGGAGAAACTCAACAAAAGATTTCAGGAGGTCTTTACAAACGAGTCACCATGAAGATCAGCGTTGAGTGATGAAAAGCCAGAGGAAACACTGGATGACATAGCAGTCACTGTCGTAGTGGATCAACGGCGGTAAGCCCTTTGCTTCGTTTTGTGGCTCCAGATATTTTGGAAAATCTGAGTATTCTCGCTGCACGTTAACTACAGTTCATTTGTCTCCTTTTTCACTTTATTCGTGTGTTTTTGTCACAATTTGCAGCTTCACAACAAAATAAAAGTTTCAAAAAGTCATTCTTTGTTTCGGTTCCCCAAAAAGTGGTTCTTTATTTTACCACAAAGAAGTCCTTTTGGTTCTTTCTTTCTGTTCCAGAAAGTTTCTTTTCGGTTCCAGCAGCTGAGCGATGAAATCTTTCTTACATTTCCATTCCGGCTGCTCCAGCTCTCATGACGTGTTGGGTGAACAATGGAACTCCAGAGAAAATGTTGAGAAGAGAGAGAGTATCTCTCCCCCTGGAAGGATCTGCTCTTATCTGCGTCCTCGGGTCCTGACACTCACAGTAAACTGCCCATTATATCATCTTGTCTCTACGGTGTGTGTGTGTCCTGCTATCTTACACTGTAACAACATGTCTGAAATGTTTACGTAAACTACTGATTACCTTACAGTGTGTGTGTCCTGCTATCTTACACTGTAACAACATGTCTGAAATGTTTACGTAAACTACTGATTACCTTACAGGACACAAGGCTACCATATACAGGCTACAAGGCTACCATACAGTGCACAAGACTACCATATACAAGCTACAAGGCTACCATACAGTACACAAGGCTACCATACAGTACACAAGGCTACCATACAGTACACAAGGCTTCCATACAGTGCGCAGGGCTACCATACAGTGCACAAGGCTACCATACAGTGCACAAGGCTACCATACAGTGCACAAGGCTACCATACAGTGCACAAGGCTACCATACAGTGCACAAGGCTACCATACAGTGCACAAGGCTACCATACAGTGCACAAGGCTACCATACAGTGCACAAGGCTACCATACAGTACACAAGGTTTCCATACAGTGCGCAAGGCTACCATACAGTGCGCAAGGCTACCATACAGTGCACAAGGCTCCCGTAGAGTGCACAAGGCTCCCATAGAGTGTACAAGGTTACCATACAGTACACAAGGCTACCATACAGTGCACAAGACCGCCATACAGTACACAAGGCTACCAACCAGTACACAAGACCGCCATACAGTACACAAAGCTACCATACAGTATACAAGGCTCCCATACAGTGCAAAAGACTACCATACAGTGCACAAGGTTACCATAAAGTGCACAAGGCTACCATACAGTTCATAAGGCTCCCATACAATGCACAAGATTATATATATATATATATATATATATATATATATATATATATATATATATATATATATATATATATATTGCAATTGACGATCACAAAACACTGATCATTTTATGTGGAAAATCCACAGAGAAATATGAAAGAAGGTGAACGTTTCGGCCTGTTAGAGCCGTTGTCAACACAAGACTGACTAAAGGAGATAGAGAGAGGATACAAGCCGACACCTGGAACCGGACCAATCCATCCCTAGGGAAAAGGATTAACCAGAGACAGGTATAGCTTAACTTAGAATGGTCAAAGAGGATTAAGCGGTCAGAGAATAAGGATGAAAGTTAAAGAAAAGCCTCATGAACACACAATATGTGAATATAAAATTGTAATGAGACATTGTAAGTCTATCAGAGTTTTTTTCTTAAACTGTTGTGCAATATTATAACTTAAAAATGGATCAAGTAATACTTGATGCAATATTATGACTTAAAAATGGATCAAGTAATACTTGATCCATTTTTTAGTTATATTATTGCACAACAATTTAAGAAAAAAACTCTGATAGACTTACAATGTCTCATTACAATTTTTTATTCACATATTGTGTGTTCATGAGGCTTTTCTTTAACTTTCATCCTTATTCTCTGACCGCTTAATCCTCTTTGACCATTCTAAGCTAAGCTATACCTGTCTCTGGTTAATCCTTTTCCCTAGGGATGGATTGGTCCGGTTCCAGGTGTCGGCTTGTATCCTCTCTCTATCTCCTTTAGTCAGTCTTGTGTTGACAACGGCTCTAACAGGCCGAAACGTTCACCTTCTTTCATATTTCTCTGTGGATTTTCCACATAAAATTATCAGTGTTTTGTGATCGTCAATTGCATAATATATATATATATATATATATAATATATATATATATATATATATATATATATATATATATATATATATATATATATATATATAATAACGATCACAAAAACACGTTTTCGGCTCAATTCGCCTTTATCAGAACAAGATAGAGAGTGAAGAGGGAAGCACGGTGGACAGATCTTATAATCATCCCCCAGAGAGAGACAGGTCATCTGTCAACCAAGAAATGTTTATGAAACCTTACTTTATGGAAAAATGGGGACTACAAAAGAGTAGGGAAGATTGAACTAAGGATAAATTTATACAAAATGCTTCTTTCTCTCATAGTGGAATTAAGGGAATCAAGAAAAACACGGCGAGTAGCATAAGTGCCGTCGGTTGGAAAAAACATTAAAATAAAAATACAAATAAATAATCAATAAATAAAATAGGTTAATGGAAGCTACATTATATTGACGTACTATATTGAAGGTTAAATGGGGCTAATTGTTTTGCCAGGGCTTACATTAAGGCTGTTGTTACATTGTTTGATCAGAGGACTCGATCACATTTCTTTCAACAAAACCCTTACTTTTCACAATACATTTTGCCCCTCTGAAGTCGATAGAATGATCACATAACACTGGAATGAAATATGCACTATAGTGTTGGATTGTATGAAAGCATGAATGTTGTTTTAAACGTGATAAAAGATTTTCCAGTTTGCCCGATGTAAACACATGCACACTCACTGCCAGGGATGGAGTACACACAACCTGCTACAGACGGGTGTGACTCTTAATTAAAATGGCCTAACTGTCTTATTAGTTTTGAACACTAGGTTAAATATTAAGTTTGTTGGGGTAAGTTTTACTAGTCCTTGAAAATAGTAAAATCAACGAGTTTAGACGCGGATCAGGTTTTGTAGAACGTCCTTTTGCTTGCCCAAACGCGACATCCAGAAGATTTTGGGCATTTTAGCTTCTTCCCAATTTCAAATATTTTTGTTATTCATAAAAAAAATTCCGAGCTACACCACATATGGTCGAGCTGTTCTATCAGGCCTGCCCTATGCCGCCAGACATCCACCAGCACCACATATGGTCGAGTTGTTCTATCAGGCCTGCTCCATGTTGCCAGACGTCCACCAGCACCACATATGGTCGAGCTGTTCTATCCGGCCAGCACTCATGCCGCCAGACGTCCACCAGCACCACATATGGTCGAGCTGTTCTATCCGGCCTGCACCCATGCCGCCAGACGTCTAACAGCACCACATATGGTCGAGCTGTTCTATCCGGCCAGCACCCATGCCGCCAGACGTCTAACAGCACCACCAGCATCAAACGCCCCCAGCTTGCCATCACACGCTGTCACCTCCTCTTCAGTGCCAATTAACGCACGGGCCACTTTCCAGTGCCATGGCACTCGACACTGTATCAACTTCAGTAGTGTATATATATTGGATTCCAGCTTACACATGATATTAAGTATCATATATATATGATAGTTATTAAAAGGAAAGCAGGACCGTACCAGTATTCTGGGTCACCTCGGGCACACATTACCATGAACCACGACATGCTCGTAGTTACTCCACCTGGAGTTCCCTCGAGGTCATTTGGGACTTAGATGCACCGAGCAGCTTATCTTGGCCCAGCACTATCATGCCTGACTCCGGGCTGCCTCCTGTAAGCTTATCTTGGGCCATCACTATCATGCCTGACTCCGGGCTGCCTCCTGTAAGCTTATCTTGGGCCAGCACTATCACGCCTGACTCCGGGCTGCCTCCTGTAAGCTTATCTTGGGCCATCACTATCATGCCTGACTCCGGGCTGCCTCCTATAAGCTTATCTTGGCGCAGCACTATCATGCCTGACTCCGGGCTGCCTCCTATAAGCTTATCTTGGCCCAGCACTATCATGCCTGACTCCGGGCTGCCTCCTGTAAGCTTATCTTGGCCCAGCACTATCATGCCTGACTCCGGGCTGCCTCCTGTAAGCTTATCTTGGGCCAGCACTATCATGCCTGACTCCGGGCTGCCTCCTGTAAGCTTATCTTGGCCCAGCACTATCATGCCTGACTCCGGGCTGCCTCCTGTAAGCTTATCTTGGCCCAGCACTATCACGCCTGACTCCGGGCTGCCTCCTGTAAGCTTATCTTGGGCCAGCACTATCATGCCTGACTCCGGGCTGCCTCCTGTAAGCTTATCTTGGCCCAGCACTATCATGCCTGACTCCGGGCTGCCTCCTGTAAGCTTATCTTGGCCCAGCACTATCACGCCTGACCCCTGGGCAGCGCTGTCACCAGCGAGCCGAACACACATCAAAGCTCTCCGCCATGGACCAACTTCCCTCACATTTCCAATAGTTTACACACACCAATAAAATACCAATAAATATTGCTTCTCTCTGGGTGGATAATTTTCAGAAATAAAATTATTTATGTATGGTCATAATACTTAAACTATGTTTATATTTTATAATAATATAAAATATAATATAAAAGGCATAGAGAGAGGTACCTATAAATGTAGGACATAAACAATGAAAATGTGAGTTTTCCTGGATAGATAATTGCTATAAAATAAACTTCTAAACACGATATCAAATAAAGTGCGACGTAAACTGTATGTGGTTACTGAACATATATGTTTAGATATGCAATTTTGTTAGAAAGGAACTTTGTTTATGAACATATTTGAACAATGAATTGTTTAGAGAGACTGAGCTGTGATCTTCAGGACAAGTTAGGAAAAATATCGATCATGATACTTTAAGACAATAGAACTGTGTTTATAATTATGATGTTAAGAAGCTGAATATTGTTGTATGATTAACTGTATGGAAGTAATGATTGGAGGTAATGAGAGGTGACCTTAGTGAAGAGGTAATGAGAGGTGACCTTAGTGAAGAGGTAATCAGAGGTGACCTTAGTGAAGAGGTAATGAGAGGTGACCTTAGTGAAGAGGTAATGAGAGGTGACCTTAGTGAAAGGTAATGAGAGGTGACCTTAGTGAAGAGGTAATCAGAGGTGACCTTAGTGAAGAGGTAATGAGAGGTGACCTTAGTGAAGAGGTCATCAGAGGTGACCTTAGTGAAGAGGTAATCAGAGGTGACCTTAGTCAAGAGGTCATCAGAGGTGACCTTAGTCAAGAGGTCATCAGAGGTGACCTTAGTCAAGAGGTCATCAGAGGTGACCTTAGTCAAGAGGTAATCAGAGGTGACCTTAGTCAAGAGGTCATCAGAGGTGACCTTAGTCAAGAGGTCATCAGAGGTGACCTTAGTCAAGAGGTCATCAGAGGTGACCTTAGTCAAGAGGTCATCAGAGGTGACCTTAGTCAAGAGGTCATCAGAGGTGACCTTAGTCAAGAGGTCATCAGAGGTGACCTTAGTCAAGAGGTCATCAGAGGTGACCTTAGTCAAGAGGTCATCAGAAGTGACCTTAGTCAAGAGGTCATCAGAGGTGACCTTAGTCAAGAGGTAATTACGCCACTTATTATTGTGCCTGACAACGTTTCAACAATGAGGTTCTATAAGATATCACATTTCGTCCAAGAATCAGACCATCACAAGAGATATCTTGACTAACAGCACTATCCAACAGGTACAACTAGGATAACAGATAGGATCAGATGGCCGTAGAGCTAGCAAGCAGAGACTACAAAGGGTACGTTAAGGAAATAAGAACCCAAGGTTTCAGATTGAGATAAACGTTAGTGACGACTTAGTTAAAGGTATTAACTCAACCACTTGGGATTTTCTGGTGATTTTTACACTGTGATGTGAGCTGTGTGATGTGAGTTTCAGTAAACATGAAATATTTGCTGTACTCGCTTACTTAATGGTGATTGTTGATGTAATTTTCTATGTAATGGTGGAGACCCAGTGAATAAATTATTATAGAAAATGAAAAATTAACCAGTGATGCAGCTTCACCAGAGAGGTAGTGATGTTGATCTTGTTGTGGAATTGATTTGATCTCGTTTACAGCTTGTGCCGAGAGCTGTGTTTTAGTGACGATTGTTTCATTGATTTCATTGATTATGTCTTGTTACTGCCATTTTAGTTTTGATTAGATAAGTGATTTGAATGTTGAATTACCTTTATTATTCTGATCTTTAACTATCAATTCAATGTTTATTTTGATTTTTTTGCTATTTCTTAGAACATTAACTGGTGTTATCTCTTGAGAAGTTTGTTGTTGAGCTTGTTCTTCTTGTTCATATTGTTCATCTTGTTCCTCATGTTCTGAACCTTCGTCTTCACTTGTAGTGCATTGTGAGATAGGCAAAATGCTGCCCTATTTGAGTAGCTAATGCTGCCCCATTTGAGTAGCAAATGCTGCCCCATTTGATTAGCAAATGCTGCCCCATTTGAGTAGCAAATGCTGCCCCATTTGATTAGCAAATGCTGCCCCATTTGAGTAGCAAATGCTGCCCCATTTGAGTAGCAAATTCTGCCCCATTTCAGTGGCAGATGCTGTCCCATTTGAGTAGCAAATGCTGCCCCATTTGAGAAGCAAATGCTGCCCCATTTGAGTAGCAAATGCTGCCCCATTTGAGTAGCAAATGCTGCCCCATTTGAGAAGCAAATGCTGCCCTATTTGAGTAGCAAATTCTGCCCCATTTCAGTGGCAAATGCTGTCCCATTTGAGAAGCAAATACTGCCCTATTTGAGTAGCAAATTCTGCCCCATTTCAGTGGCAAATGCTGTCCCATTTGAGAAGCAAATACTGCCCCACTTGAGTAGCAAATTCTGCCCCATTTGAGTAGCAAATGCTGCCTCATTTGAGTAGCAAATGCTGCCCCATTTGAGTAGCAAATTCTGCCCCATTTGAGTAGCAAATGCTGCCTCATTTGAGTAGCAAATGCTACCACATTTGAGTAGCAAATTCTGCCCCATTTGAGTAGCAAATTCTGCCCCATTTGAGTAGCAAATGCTGCCCCAATTGAGTAGCAAATGCTGCCCCATTTGAGTAGCAAATTCTGCCCCATTTGAGTAGCAAATTCTGCCCCCATTTGAGTAGCAAATTCTGCCCCCATTTGAGTAGCAAATGCTGCCCTATTTCAGTAGCAAATGCTGCCCCATTTCAGTAGCAAATGCTGCCCATTTTACTAGCAAATGAAGCATTCATGGGTTTCAGAGTTGGGATGATGCTGTAATATAATGTGATGTTCACCAACCATTGTGTGGTGAAGATGTTCGGGATATTCTGCCCATTCACTTATCGTTTTGTTTTTCAAAAAGATATATGATATTTTCGGAGACCTTTCTTTAACTGGACTTGAGAATAAACAGTTAGAGTGTCAACCTCTTGTCACGTGAATCTAATGAGGGAACTTTGTTATAAAATAAATTTTTCTTCAACCATCTGCTTTGTCGTTATTGGTGATAATTGTTTGTTAATTTAGCCTGTTAAGCTTCAGAGGAATTGTTGAACAGAGAGCACCTATGTTGAGTTAATGGGATGAACATTTGTCTTAATGTTTGCTTCGTATAATTCCTGGCCCATGCTAGACTAGGTCTGGTAGTGTTTGATCAGGCAAGTTACAATTGTTGCAAGTTAACATATTTCTTGTTTTTATAGTGGAGTGTCGTGGTTGGTCTCTACCTGCACTGTTGTTTGTTGTTTCTCAGTTTCCAGAGTTGTGTCTGAGTTGCTTGTACGGGGCTACCGGAGCCCTGCTTTGGGCTGGAGATATTCAGGTGGGAATTTGTGGAGTTGATGACATCAATTCATCAGGAATATCATCAGTTTGAAGGTTGCTTTTCTGTCAACAGACTGCTAGTGGCCTGAATGAACAAGATATGGTAATTTTTTCGCAAATTCTCTTTGCACTGGAAATAAGTATTAGTTCTTGAGTTGTTGAGTTGATAGTGGTTGAGGAGTTTGTCTGGGGCTGATCGTTGTGAGAGAGTTGTAGTTGACAAGACGTTGGATGGTTGTTGGTATGAAATTTGTTGTGGTACAAGTTGTGTTTGGTTGTTTAGGCTTGTTTGTGAAATTCGAACCCGCTCACATGGTACTGCCAAGTGAGCGGGTTGTAATATTTGATCACTTTTTTTCTGTCTCATTTTCTTATTAAGTTTGTTTCGATCGATAATTTTAGCGAGAAGCGTTTTTTTTATGTTTTGTTCATTTTGTATATAACTGCCGCCATAAGCACCACATCCCGCCCTACAGTGAGGCAAGTCTCCCTCTAACACACGGCTCTGTTTAGTCACCGCTCCTCTGTCTCCACCACAAGTCAACACACTTCAGACCTTGTCTCACTATCTCCACCACAAGTTAACACACTTCAGACCTTGTCCCACTATCTCCACCACAAGTCAACACACTTCAGACCTTGTCTCACTATCTCCACCACAAGTCAACACACTTCAGACCTTGTCTCACTATCTCCACCACAAGTCAACACACTTCAGACCTTGTCCCACTATCTCCACCACAAGTCAACACACTTCAGACCTTGTCTCACTATCTCCACCACAAGTCAACACACTTCAGACCTTGTCTCACTATCTCACCACAAGTCAACACACACACTTCAGACCTTGTCTCACTATCTCACCACAAGTCAACAAACACACTTCAGACCTTGTCTCACTATCTCACCACAAGTCAACAACACACTTCAGACCTTGTCTCACTATCTCACCACAAGTCAACACACACTTCAGACCTTGTCTCACTATTTCACCACAAGTCAACACACTTCAGACCTTGTCTCACTCTCTCACCACAAGTCAACACACACACTTCAGACCTTGTCTCACTATCTCACCACAAGTCAACACACTTCAGACCTTGTCTCACTATCTCACCACAAGTCAACACACACTTCAGACCTTGTCTCACTATTTCACCACAAGTCAACACACTTCAGACCTTGTCTCACTATCTCACCACAAGTCAACACACACACTTCAGACCTTGTCTCACTATCTCACCACAAGTCAACAAACACACTTCAGACCTTGTCTCACTATCTCACCACAAGTCAACACACTTCAGACCTTGTCTCACTATCTCCACCACAAGTCAACACACACTTCAGACCTTGTCCCACTATCTCCACCACAAGTCAACACACTTCAGACCTTGTCTCACTATCTCCACCACAAGTCAACACACACTTCAGACCTTGTCCCACTATCTCCACCACAAGTCAACACACTTCAGACCTTGTCTCACTATCTCCACCACAAGTCAACACACTTCAGACCTTGTCTCACTATCTCCACCACAAGTCAACAAACACACTTCAGACCTTGTCTCACTATCTCCACCACAAGTCAACACACACACTTCAGACCAGGTGGTTGCCAACACTGAGGCGTGAGGGTGACGCGCCTCTTAACAATAACACTGGTACAGTCACCGGCAGGATGAACACTTCAGGCAAACTGCACCTTCCATCATGAAGATGATGTTGTATATGAGAACTACGAGACACTAGTGAATATCTTTAATGAAGTCATCATCTGTGTTGCTAGCTGTCAAATAGTAGTCATTCAAGAGCAACTGTCTTCTCGGTTGTAACTCTTAATATTAGTGAGATGTTTGCTTGTAGTGGCCCATGCTGGAGGTCTGGGTCTAAGACGCTCAGTACATCGTCTTCATGCGAAAAGAGAATTATTGCTCCATTACTGGATGGGACGAATTCAATTGCTGCTACAACAACAACATTGCCTTGAGCATCACTGTTTTCCTGTAAGTTTAGCTTTCTAGTTTCTCTGAACCAAAATTTGATTTTAAACGTCATGCTAAAGGCAAAGGTGAAGGTGAATAGTGACCTGTGTAAGCTGTTAGTTACTAGTTACCTGATGAACGGAGATGATCTTTACTACAACAATTCCTAGTACAGCACTAGGGGTGCCCCCTAATACAGCCTGACCCTGCTACAAGGGCCGGGAGAAAGCTGTCCGGAGTTGTGTTCCTCCTGATATATTACTGATTTGTCGGGGCATTCACTACAGTCTGCTTGAGCGGGGATTGTTATATGGTTAGTGCCAGTGAGGGTGGTGGCGTGCAGGTAATGAAGGAATGAGGTGATTTAATGATAGGAGGGAGAGAGAAAGATAGAGAGGAAGGAGGAGGAGGAGGAAGAAGAAGGAAGCAATTTAGTGGGCGGGTTACTCTGAGTATGAACGTGTGGTTATTTTCTCTCTCTTGATGCTTCTTGCATCAATTTGAAGTGTTGGGAAGTAGATCTATGCCCTCTCCTGGCTCGCCTGGCTCGCCTGGCTCGCCTGGCTCGCCTGGCTCGCCTGGCTCGCCTGGCTCGCCTGGCTCTCCTGGCTCTCCTGGCTCGCCTGGCTCTCCTGGCTCGCCTGGCTCTCCTGGCTCTCCTGGCGACGTGTGATCCTGTGGTGCAGTGTTGAGAGACCAGCTCCTGGGGCATACGGCCTGTTTCGACGGCAGCTGGCCAGCGACACCTGTCTCGACGGTAGCTGGCCAGCGACTCCTGTCTCGACGGCAGCTGGGTGGCGATTACTGTCTCGACGGCAGCTAGGTGGCGATTACTGTCTCGACGGCAGCTGGCCAGCGACTCCTGTCTCGACGGCAGCTATGTGGCGACTACTGTCTCGACGGCAGCTGGGTGGCGACTACTGTCTCGACGGCAGCTGGGTGGCGACTACTGTCTCGACGGCAGCTGGATGGTGACTACTGTCTCGACGGCAGCTGGGTGGCGACTACTGTCTCGACGGCAGCTGGGCAGCGACTAAACAAAGGCCAAATAATCATTAATCCAGCCGCCAAACTCCCTGTTTATGAGCGAAAAACGGCTTACATACGAGTCGTCACTTGTTCGAACATTTCTCGAACAGTGCTTCGCTGACGACCTCTGTTCGAACCACAACGTTAAAAATGCTTCAACCACGTACTTCAAATACAAACACTCGCCAACAGAAACAATATATATAATATTTTTAATTTAAACATTAGAAGACAAAGCCAACAGAACACTCGGAATCTAAGCTCTGTATAAAGCTAGAGTAAAGTAGCTGTATCTCGCGCGGAAGCTTAACACTCGAAAGCTTCAAGTTTCAAGAGCTGTTGAGTGTGAGGTTAGTACCGAGGGACGAGTCGAGTTGAAGCTTTCCATCCGGGTTATGGGGCGGCAGCTTCCACCGTGTGGTTGTGTTTGTCAAGGTTTACACCTGACAGCCACCACCACCACAGTGTTTGTCAAGGTTTATACCTGACAGCCTCCACCACCACAGTGTTTGTCAAGGTTTATACCTGACAGCCACCACCACCACAGTGTTTGTCAAGGTTTATACCTGACAGCCACCACCACCACAGTTTGTCAAGGTTTATACCTGACAGCCTCCACCACCACAGTGTTTGTCAAGGTTTACACCTGACAGCCACCACCACAGTGTTTGTCAAGGTTTATACCTGACAGCCACCACCACAGTGTTTGTCAAGGTTTATACCTGACAGCCACCACCACAGTGTTTGTCAAGGTTTATACCTGACAGCCACCACCACAGTGTTTGTCAAGGTTTATACCTGACAGCCTCCACCACCACAGTGTTTGTCAAGGTTTATACCTGACAGCCACCACCACAGTGTTTGTCAAGGTTTATACCTGACAGCCACCACCACAGTGTTTGTCAAGGTTTATACCTGACAGCCACCACCACAGTGTTTGTCAAGGTTTATACCTGACAGCCGCCACCACCACAGTGTTTGTCAAGGTTTATACCCGACAGCCACCACCACAGTGTTTGTCAAGGTTTATACCTGACAGCCACCACCACAGTGTTTGTCAAGGTTTATACCTGACAGCCACCACCACAGTGTTTGTCAAGGTTTATACCTGACAGCCACCACCACAGTTTTTGTCAAGGTTTATACCTGACAGCCTCCACCACCACAGTGTTTGTCAAGGTTTATACCTGACAGCCACCACCACAGTGTTTGTCAAGGTTCATACCTGACAGCCACCACCACCACAGTGTTTGTCAAGGTTTATACCTGACAGCCGCCACCACCACAGTGTTTGTCAAGGTTTATACCTGACAGCCACCACCACAGTGTTTGTCAAGGTTTATACCTGACAGCCACCACCACCACAGTGTTTGTCAAGGTTTATACCTGACAGCCGCCACCACCAGTGTTTGTCAAGGTTTATACCTGACAGCCTCCGCCACAGTGTTTGTCAAGGTTTATACCTGACAGCCAGAACCACCACAGTGTTTGTCAAGGTTTATACCTGACAGCCACCACCACCACAGTGTTTGTCAAGGTGACAGCCTCCACCACAGTGTTTGTCAAGGTTTATACCTGACAGCCGCCACCACCACAGTGTTTGTCATGGTTTACACCTGACAGCCGCCACCACCACAGTGTTTGTCATGGTTTACACCTGACAGCCACCACCACCACAGTGTTTGTCATGGTTTACACCTGACAGCCCCCACCACCACAGTGTTTGTCAAGGTTTATACCTGACAGCCGCCACCACCACAGTGTTTGTCATGGTTTACACCTGACAGCCGCCACCACCACAGTGTTTGTCAAGGTTTATACCTGACAGCCACCACCACAGTGTCAAGGTTTACACCTGACAGCCACCACCACCACAGTGTTTGTCAAGGTTTATACCTGACAGCCACCACCACAGTGTCAAGGTTACACCTGACAGCCACCACCACAGTGTCAAGGTTTACACCTGACAGCCGCCACCACAGTGTCAAGGTTTACACCTGACAGCCGCCACCACAGTGTCAAGGTTTACACCTGACAGCCGCCACCACAGTGTCAAGGTTTACACCTGACAGCCATCAAGTGCGTTATGGGCAAGTAGCACCACCAATATAATTGCCCGAAGCACTACAAAACACTTGAACCTGCGTCAGTATCGTCTTATCCCGGCGCCTCGGCAGGTGTCTGATGGAGTAGGAGGGACAGCCTCTGACACGAGCTGACTAACCAGACGTGAGCGGCTCCAAGCCTCGTCTCCCATGTTGCAGAAAACGCCATTAACTGTAAACCAAACTATTGTACTGAAATCAAATCGTTTTGCAAATATATACAAAGTTTGCTCAGATTTAGTTACCTGAGTAATTGACGACTTCGGAAACTGGTCTGTAAATCTTGCTCGGTACCGATAAATATCCGATATGTCTCTTCCAGAGGGTAATGGGGCGACGAAGGCACGCAAGGCTCGGTGAAATCTCCAATATCTTTTCAGCATCACTTGGGTGAGATCGACTCCTAAATCTCCACTGGAATGGCGTCCATGACGTCGAGGGTGAGGTTTACTGCGTGGCCCCGACCACAGGTGTCATCCCCGGCGTCCGTGACGTCGAGGGTGAGGTTTATGCGTGGCCCCGACCACAGGTGTCACCCCCGGCGTCCATGACGTCGAGGGTGAGGTTTACTGCGTGGCCCCGACCACAGGTGTCACCCCCGGCGTCCGTGACGTCGAGGGAGAGGTTTACTGCGTGGCACCGACCACAGGTGTCACCCCCGGCGTCCGTGACGTCGAGGGAGAGGTTTACTGCGTGGCACCGACCACAGGTGTCACCCCCGGCGTCCGTGACGTCGAGGGTGAGGTTTACTGCGTGGCACCGACCACAGGTGTCACCCCCGGCGTCCGTGACGTCGAGGGTGAGGTTTACTGCGTGGCACCGACCACAGGTGTCACCCCCGGCGTCCGTGACGTCGAGGGAGAGGTTTACTGCGTGGCACCGACCCAGGTGTCACCCCGGCGTCCGGGAGCTGGCACAGGAGCCGTTGGTGGGGTGGGGTTGGGGGGAAGGGAGGGGGGAGGTCCGGGGCTGAATTCATGAAGACTCTTGCGT
>WNGS01071296.1:0-10437 GCA_020271785.1 Procambarus virginalis | reverse complement strand
TGCTGTGTTATGATCTCAGCCTGCAGGAGAAACGAGTCTCCCCTTGAGAGTTATTCAGCAAGCCTGACCTAACTGGAAGGTCCAGGAATTATAGAGGCGATAACACAGATGTAAAATAGTGTGTTGCATTTATATAAAAGTTTGAGATTATGGGCAATGGACTAGAAAAACAGATAAATGACTTGTTGGAAGATGTGGACAAGTTACTGGGGCGTGAGGCTCGCTTGTGGAGGGCGATGACCTCACTTGAGGCCAGACATCGCAGGGGAGAGGCCGCGCTTCGTCGAGCTCCCGCCAGAAGGGACCCCTAGCGATATTATCTCCAAGAGAAGAGAAGGTGCAGACGTTCCAGCTGTTGAGTCGAGCTGAGGACGTGTGGTCTCAAGTCCTGGACGGCGAGGAGAGAGTATTAAGCCGCCCAGAGACAGTTTTGTGGGCTGTGACAAGCGCCCTGGTCAGACGTTGTCAGAGGGAGAAGCGCCCTCGACCAGATAATCTGTGGTAAGCCCGATTTAAGCCAGTTCATAGTGTTTGCTTGTAGTTGGTCGTGTGCCCAGCGACAGTAGCGATGTTTATTTTCAATTAGAAATGTTTTGGTATGGCAGAAAGCCTAAATAAGAGAGTGAAGTGGGAGGAGCGCGGAGCGACGTCCTCTTCTCTGAGCGCTGGCGGGCAACTGAAGGAGCCCGGCTCCTGAGGGAGGAGGCCCTCCCAGCGTGAGTGAGGCTCGCCCAGCGAGGTGGCGCATGGACTCGCCCACGGGGGAGTCCACTCTCATTAAATGTAGAGGACAGATAGAGATTGGAGACAAAGATGTTGTATGATTAATTTTGTTATGTGTTAAAAAGGGAAACAATTATTGGAATGCAAATGGGTTGCAGGTTTGTCTTTGGGGAAGAAGTTGCTGAGGACTTGGAAGCCAGCACAGAGGGAGTGGTTGATGAGACTCCAAGGCAGGGGAGGAGAGGACCCCGAGCTATGAAGAAGCAGTGAGGAGGAGTGTCACGTGCTTCTGCAGAGGTGGTGAAGTGCCACAGTTATTCGAGGAAATTTATGGTGCAGCAGCCAGGAGAGCTGTGGATGACCCTAGTAGGAGTAGGGAAGCACCATAGTTGTTCAAGGAATCTTCATGGTAGCAGCCTGGAGGAGCTGCAGAGGATCCTGGTGTTTAAGCCCTGAGGAACCTGAAGTTGTCAGGGTAGTGAAATAGTTCTAATGATCACTTGTATGGAGGTGAGAGTGTTTGTCATTAGCGTGAACGACGCAGTGAGAGGTGAGTGATCGTTTGCTATTTATGTGCCAAGAGGTGTATATTGAAGTTTAGAGTTACAGACGTAGGCAGGAGTACCTACAGATATATATGTATTCTAAGACTGATAGAATGGTCGATTGATTCGTTGTGTGGCACGGATCATTTATACTGATATATATATATGTATGTTATTGCTTTCAAATGCTGATTTGCCTTATATGGTTTATAGGTATATATATATGTATACATTCTCTTGATGGTAGTGTAACATTATATTGTAAGACTTAATCTACTTGAGGAGGTTGATAATACCAAGAGATAGGATACCACTTAGCAAGCTGAGGATAGAGTTCTGATGGTGTTGGAGTGCAACCTGATTATAATAGTACAGAGTATAGGATTCATCATTATTATTATATGTATGCGTGTATTGTTATGTACTTCGTCCAGTAAATGTATTCAAATTTGCTGGTGTTTGCACTTGTCCCAGTGAGGCTTCCCAGGAAATAGTAAAGAGAGAGAGAGAGAGAGCAAGAAACAGGAACCACTGCTGTGGACAGGGTAAGACAGAAGTCTAGGAAGATAAAGGGGATTGAGGAGGTCATATTCCATAAGGAGAGAGTGGGGAGTCACAGCGGCTCGAGTGGGTGTGTGCACGTGACAACAAGGCTGCGTGTTGGAGCCGCATCCCCTAAACGTGTGACGTTGAGCCCCTCTCCAAGAGCCAGAAGTGCCTAGTGTGATCTCCTAGTGAAATATGAGCATTTGTCGAGTTGTGGGTTGGGTGGTCCGTCAGCGGTAACACCACCAAATCCACCACCGCAACAAATTGGGGGCCTGTGTCCGGGAGAGTGAACTGACACACCCACACCCTGTCCAAGAGTGGATTTGTACACCCTTGCTGAAATAGATAAACTGTGTGACCGCAGGTGTATATTTCTCTCTTGGGAAGACTCACAGGACAAGATGGATAAGGTGCAAGCATTTGTAGAATCAGGCAAGCCTGAGGACTTGGAAGGTTGCACGAGGGATCATTAAAACAGATAGCAGAAAAGTGTGGCTTTAGGTTGAAAGCATCTAAAGTGGCTGGGATGAAGGATGAGATCCTTAGGCAGTTAAGAGCCAAAAGCGAAGCGGCAGAGCTAGGAGCCCAGAGAGGAGCTGAAAGTGGAAAGGAGGATGATGGGCTGGATGAAGTGAGATCCCAGGGATCGAGTAGGAGCAGCAAGAGTAGCCGCAGTAGCAGGAGTAGCCGCAATAGGAGTTTGGAGAGATTCCAGTTAGAGCTCCAGATGCAGCGAGAGGACAAGGAGAGACAGTTCCAGCTGGAAAAGATGAAATTAGAACTCCAGATGAAAAATGAAGCCGAGAAAGAAAAAGAGAAACCAGGCTGGAAGTAGAAAAAGAGAAAACCAGGCTGGAAGTAGAAAAAGAGAAAACAGAGTGGACGAGTTGGAACAGGAAAAGAAAAAGAGAAAACCAGAGTAAGGGAACTGGAGTTGGAACAGGAGAAAAAGAGAAAACCAGAGTAGGGAAGGAGTTGGAAAGAAGAAAAGAGAAAACAAGAAAGAAAAAGAGAGAACAAAACAAAGGAAATAGAAGCGAATAGAACCTTGGCTGAGCAAAGGATCGAACATGGGTTGCCAGAGAGCACCACCCAGGTATCACTCACCAGATGTTAGGGTTAGGGAGAAGGACATTCCCTTGTTTGTTCCAGAAGAGGCAGAGAGTTTTTCGAGCACTTTGAGAAGGTGGCCAGCATCAAGGAATGGCCACAGGAGGAATGGGCCCAGCTGGTCCAGTTAAGATTGACCGGTGCAGCCAGAGAGGCTTACACCCAACTGTCTCTAGAAGAGTGCCAGGATTATGCCACAGTAAAGAGCAGCATATTGCGCTCGTTCAGTTAACCCCAGAAGCTTATAGGAAGCGTTTCAGAGAGATGATCAAAGTTGGAGCATGTACGTTTGCTGAGACAGCAAGGGATCTGGAAGACGATTCCAGAAGTGGATTGAAGCTGCTGGAGTTGGATCTTACGCTGACCTGAAGCAATTGATGGTCATGGAGAAGTTCTTGGAGATGATGCATCCCGAAACAAAGTTCAAGATCCAAGAAGCAGGGATAAAGGAGGTGAGAGATGCCGCAGATAGGGCGGACATGATTACGGAAGCATATAAGAGCTTGAGGGAGAACAGAGTGAAGAATGAGGTGAGACGCAGCAATGGCAGATCCAGTGGAGCCTGGGGAGGAAGAAATTACGAAAGACCCAGAAGAGTCTGGGGTGAGAAGAATTTTGATAAATGGGCGGATAAACGTAAGTACCCTAAAACTCAGAAGAGTAGGTCGCGCACTTCGTCTGAAAGTGAAGATGAAGGAGCTAAACGAGAAACAAATCATTATCCAGGAAATCAAGAGTCCAGTAAAGCCCACAGAGTGCAAGTAGTGTACCTGGCCCGAGGAACTCTCATGCGAGTGGACAAAGTCAGAACCACTCTGGTACATATAGAAGATACTTTTCCCAGGGCGATGTTACAACTGTAACGGATTGGGTCACGTGATGCGAGATTGTCGGCAGGGCAAGAGAATTGTGACCCTGGCCATGTGTGACCCCCGAAGTAATATACTAATGTGTTCCAAGACAAACCACAGATGGTGAACTTAGTGAACGAGAGGTATAGGCCGTTCATAAGTAAAGGTTGGATCAGTATAGGAGGCCAACCTGAGGTAGAAGTTGGTATCTTAAGAGATACCGGAGCTAATCAGAGCGTGATTGCGAGAAGCCTGATTGGGAATGATCGACGGTTAGCTGGCAGGAGAAAGATGAAAGTATATGGGTTATTGTCTGAGAGTGACATGCCCGTTTGTACTGTCCAGCTAAGGTCGGAATATGTGTCGGCGGAGGTGATGTTGGGAGTGTGCCCCGACATACCTGTTCCAGGAGTCCAATGATCCTGGGGAATGACTTGGGCGGGACAAAGGTGTTGCCAAGAGTCATAGCGGAGACTGTGCCAGAGGAGTGCCCAGAAGGCCACGGCACGGGTGGGACACCTGAGAGTGTGAACCTGACTGACATCCGAGGAGATGAGTCAGGAGACCGCCAAGCCATTGAGTACCCTGTCTCGGTAGTGATGAAGGCAGAGGTGGCCGACGAGGAAGACGCTGGAGAAGATGAGACAGTGTCTATTCAGCCGGTAGAAGATATCGACGTAGATATAGCGTGGCTGTTTGATGAAGGTCCAGCTCAGGAAGATGAAGTCTCGGTGAGGCCAAAAGTGAAGATGGCCCAGCCAAAGAAAAATCATGTGAAGAGAGCGAACCTGAGTAGACCCCAGCCTGCTGAAATTAAGGGTCGGAAGGTGAGTGCAACTGTGCTGAGCAGAAGTGAGGAAGGATGTGGACATACTGAGGACGGGAGTAGAGCGTCAAGTGGTCCACGAGCACAGAGGCATTTGGATAGTAGAGTTAAGTTGTTTGAGATGTCAGGAGTTGACATGTTTCACAGAAAACGCGGAGGAGAGATAGTGAAGAAGAATATAGCCGAGAAAATGGAAGGAGAAGAGACAGTATGTGTGGAGAGATGCTTACGAGCACTCTAGGAGAGGTAAAGCAACATGTACGATCGAGTGCTGTTGGATGTAGTACAGGGCTCGGAGAAACTTTAGGAACAAAGAAGAGTTGAAGGAGAAGAAATGGAGTTGTATAGAGGCGAGAAGTGGGAAGAGGATGATGATACAAGCATGGAGGAGTAGAAGAAAGCCGAGGACTCGATGGAAGTCAAACAGGATGAGGTCTCGGATAAATGAGAGACGAAAGGAGGATCGTCGGTGAAGACGAGGGAGTGAAGTATGATGGCAGGAGACGAAAGTATAATGGCAGTATATGGAAGTGTGAAGACGACAGAGGAGGTACAGACAGTAGATGTCTGACTCTGAACGTGAAGAGAAGAAGACAAGGAAACGGAGGGTGGAAACAATAAGTAGAGTTGACCGATGGAGTGCAGGCGTCCAAGGAGGACAGCCTAGCCAAGAGGTGTCAGGGAAGTCAAATCGTTTGTGAGAAGATCATGTTTCGGGCGAGTTGTGAGCCAGATGTTGCAAGGTGCAATGAAGTAGTTGTAGACTCTAAGAGTACGTAAGCAGATCAACCGGTCGAACCAATCGGTTGGAGAACGAGACAGTGTGGTGGCGGATGTATTATCCCGAGCTTTGCCACTGGAATAACTCTCAAAAATAAGGGGAGGGGAGTGTTATGATCTCAGCCTGCAGGAGAAACGAGTCTCCCCTTGAGAGTTATTCAGCAAGCCTGACCTAACTGGAAGGTCCAGGAATTATAGAGGCGATAACACAGATGTAAAATAGTGTGTTGCATTTATATAAAGTTTGAGATTATGGGCAATGGACTAGAAAAACAGATAAATGACTTGTTGGAAGATGTGGACAAGTTACTGGGGGCGTGAGGCTCGCTTGTGGAGGGCGATGACCTCACTTGAGGCCAGACATCGCAGGGGAGAGGCGCGCTTCGTCGAGCTCCCGCCAGAGGGACCCCTAGCGATATTATCTCCAAGAGAAGAAGGTGCAGACGTTCCAGCTGTTGAGTCGAGCTGAGGACGTGTGGTCTCAAGTCCTGGACGGCGAGGAGAGAGTATTAAGCCGCCCAGAGACAGTTTTGTGGGCTGTGACAAGCGCCCTGGTCAGACGTTGTCAGAGGGAGAAGCGCCCTCGACCAGATAATCTGTGGTAAGCCCGATTTAAGCCAGTTCATAGTGTTTGCTTGTAGTTGGTCGTGTGCCCAGCGACAGTAGCGATGTTTATTTTCAATTAGAAATGTTTTGGTATGGCAGAAAGCCTAAAATAAGAGAGTGAAGTGGGAGGAGCGCGGAGCGACGTCCACTCTCTGAGCGCTGGCGGGCAACTGAAGGAGCCCGGCTCCTGAGGGAGGAGGCCCCTCCCAGCGTGAGTGAGGCTCGCCCAGCGAGGTGGCGCATGGACTCGCCCAGGGGAGTCCACTCTCATTAAATGTAGAGGACAGATAGAGATTGGAGACAAAGATGTTGTATGATTATTTTGTTTATGTGTTAAAAAGGGAAACAATTTATTGGAGTGCAAATGGGTTGCAGGTTTGTTTTGGGGAAGAAGTTGCTGAGGACTTGGAAGCCAGCACAGAGGGAGTGGTTGATGAGACTCCAAGGCAGGGGAGGAGAGGACCCGAGCTATGAAGAAGCAGTGAGGAGGAGTGTCACGTGCTTCTGCAGAGGTGGTGAAGTGCCACAGTTATTCGAGGAAATTTATGGTGCAGCAGCCAGGAGAGCTGTGGATGACCCTAGTAGGAGTAGGGAAGCACCATAGTTGTTCAAGGAATCTTCATGGTAGCAGCCTGGAGGAGCTGCAGAGGATCCTGGTGTTTAAGCCCTGAGGAACCTGAAGTTGTCAGGGTAGTGAAATAGTTCTAACTGATCACTTGTATGGAGGTGAGAGTGTTTGTCATTAGCGTGAACGACGCAGTGAGAGGTGAGTGATCGTTTGCTATTTATGTGCCAAGAGGTGTATATTGAAGTTTAGAGTTACAGACGTAGGCAGGAGTACCTACAGATATATATGTATTCTAAGACTGATAGAATGGTCGATTGATTCGTTGTGTGGCACGGATCATTATACTGATATATATATATGTATGTTATTGCTTTCAAATGCTGATTTGCCTTATATGTGTTTATAGGTATATATATATGTATACATTCTCTTGATGGTAGTGTAACATTATATTGTAAGACTTAATCTACTTGAGGAGGTTGATAATACCAAGAGATAGGATACCACTTAGCAAGCTGAGGATAGAGTTCTGATGGTGTTGGAGTGCAACCTGATTATAATAGTACAGAGTATAGGATTCATCATTATTATTATATGTATGCGTGTATTGTTATGTACTTCGTCCAGTAAATGTATTCAAATTGCTGGTGTTTGCACTTGTCCCAGTGAGGCTTCCCAGGAAATAGTAAAGAAGGAGAGAGAGAGAGAGCAAGAAACAGGAACCACTGCTGTGGACAGGGTAAGACAGAAGTCTAGGAAGATAAAGGGATTGAGGAGGTCATATTCCATAAGGAGAGAGTGGGGAGTCACAGCGGCTCGAGTGGGTGTGTGCACGTGACAACAAGGCTGCGTGTTGGAGCCGCATCCCCTAAACGTGTGACGTTGAGCCCCTCTCCAAGAGCCAGAAGTGCCTAGTGTGATCTCCTAGTGAAATATGAGCATTTGTCGAGTTGTGGGTTGGGTGGTCCGTCAGCGGTAACACCACCAAATCCACCATCGCAAACAGATGTAACAATTCCCTCGAGAAGGGGTATGCAGAAACGACGGAACACTAGAGGCATCAAACTTTGCAGGGAGTCCCTTCGACGATATGGAAGGACGTGAAGTTCCTACTCATCTTAGGATATTGTTACATTAAAGCTAGAGGGGGTTGAATGTAGTAAAGTGTTATTGTATTATTGTACCGGATGAATGCTCGCTTGACTGTTTTGTTTGGATGCTCGCTTGATTGTTTTGTTGTTGTCAGACCAGCTGTGTCGTGCCTGTGTACAGGTTAGTTTATGTTCACTCCTAGTTAATTTCTATTTGTCTAGTGTTAGTCATGTGTACTTTGCTTATTATATTATATATCTTAAGCACTGTTAGTCTTTATAAGTTTTGTGTAATATATGGCTTGTGTATTGCAGGATGTAACTGTACTGTAATTATTTGTTCAATAAAGCCACATGTCTGGCAATGCTTCTCCTTTACCTCAGGGCCTAACTAGAGCAAGATATAGCTGAAGAACCACACCAGGTGTCTTGTTACTAACGCTTCGATTAATAAATCCGAGTGTCCGATTTGCCTTATTACGAACATTCATGCATGATCCAATCCTTTGACCATTTCAAAACCCTATTTAGATCAACTTGAAGCGATAGTGAGTCTTCTTCCGTGTTAATTTCCCTACCGACTTTTGTATCATCGGCAAATTTGCAAATTGCTACTCAAACCTGAATCTAAATCATTGATATATATTAAAAAACAGAGGTCCCAGGACAGAGCCCTGGCACACTTATCTAACTTATCTAATTCATACCCATTGTTTCGTGTTCTATCTTGTGTTAATAGGGTATTAAAAGTTTTTAAACCACGTGTGTGTGTGATCGTGAATAGAGGGTCAAAAGCCTTCTGCAGTTTTGTTTATTTGTATGGGTAGACCAGACAATATTTTACGGGTATTGTAACTGTTTTTGAGGTGAAATAGATTCTCGCAACTTTGCATGGGTCAATATACCTTCTGCATTTACCTTTATTCTACGAGTAGGCCTCAGCGGGGAGTTTGGGGAGGGTGACGTGAGTGAGGAGTGAGGCGGCCCATTGAGGACTATATGACCAAGAGAGCTGTGTTAGCAGTGTTCACATCAACCCTGACACAGTCCGTCACAAATTCCTCCAGCGACCATTCCCTCTTCCCTGCAGACAGCCACGATGGCCGACATGTTCCCAAACGAGATGATCATCCAGCTCTCCATCGTGGGAGGACTATTGTTGTTAGCAATACTCATGCGATTCCCGCAAGTTAGAAACCTTCCATATGAAGAGAGATCGACTGAGCTTAATTTACATTCAAATCCAAACAAATCCACAAGGTTGTTGTTGCTGTTACAGGTTTAGCTACTCAGAACAAAATGTCCATGTAGACACCAATGTCACTTGGTGTCCTTCTTCAGGGATTAACCCCTAAACACCAAATGCAAACCCTCATGTTCAGCTGGGGAGCAAGAGATCAGGGAAGAGAGAGAGTAGAGTGGGCACAGCCCCAGGAGGGCGGTGTGTGTGGACTCAGGGAGGGAACATCATCTCCAGGAGAACTGTGGAACAACATACGAGTAAGTACAGCTCTCTTGAACTAAAGCACCTCATTCAATACTCTTGGCCTCTGGTAGGAATTAGTTAGGGAAGTGCAGATTTAATCATTTTAAATAAAGTTATATATTATCAAGTGTTATTAAATGTGTATTAATGGTTCCTTGTCTTAGTGATATTGGGCCTACCGTCCCTTTTGACCTAGTGACCTAGTGTCCGTAATTATCCAGTACTCCTCCCCCCGTCCGCCCCGTGTTGAGGGTCTAGTATTGGGTGTGGCCCGCCTTATTCTTGTGTACTCTATAGTTCCCAAGTGGTCAGGATTATTCGAGTGTCAGGCCAGGATCCTTGTACCGTTCACTTGTCCCCTACACCTGTCCTAGTAGGTTATTCCATCTGCAAGACCTACGAACCTCACTCCGGTCCCCTGTCTGGTAATTCAGGGTGGTGGCAGCGTCACTCGGTAACTCATACGATAGGCTGTGACTACGAATATCTCTTATCTTTCTGTCTCACTCTCACTCACCCTCCCTCGCCCTCACTTGCTCTCGTTCTCCCTCCCTTGCTCTCGTTCTCGCTCTTCCTCACTCTTCCTCACTATCCCTCTCTCTCTCTCTCTCTCTCTCTCTCTCCCTCTCTCTCTCTCTCTCTCTCTCTCTCTCTCCCTTTACTGGTTTACGTCTTCGTATGACGGCCCGAGTGTTAACATCTTAACATCTTACATGATCGGTAGAGCATCCGTTATTACCATAGGAAGAGCGGAGATTGCGCGGTTAGCTCAGTGGTAGTAGCGAGGTGCGCGGTCAAGATACTACAAGGCGAGATAGTACTATACGGGTTATTACAAATACACATATAAACAGTGTGGATAGGGGCAGCAAGACGGAGCTCCTGCGGATCAAGACGTGTGCCTGTCGCAGACATAGGGACTGCCAAAAGGAAGTCCCCTGCATGGGGAGCCTGCACAGCTGTGAGGCGTGCACGATCACTGGGGGTTGTTGCTGCCTCCAGCAAAGCTGTGGCTTCTTTGTCTGCAATGGGGCTGTCCCAACTGGATTGATTCTTGGCTTTCGGCATGGCTGGTCTGAGTGCTGGGTCTGCCATGGCACCCCATTTCGTGTCGCATTCCGTGTAGTGGGGGTCCTGTATCCCCGCTACATCACTGAGGGTGTCAGGTAGAATTTCCTTAACCAGGTCATCTGATGCTGAGGAGGAAGACAGGAAGGCTGGGACAGCAATTTGGGTGGCGGTGCGGACACCCAAGCCACCGAGCCTAACAGGAAGAGTGGCTTGTTTCCACTGGCATTCGTT
>WNGS01071279.1:0-10561 GCA_020271785.1 Procambarus virginalis | reverse complement strand
CCTGATCACCCGGCACCACTCCTGTGCCAGGTAAGTCCACTACGGGCTTCACCATAGCCCGATGCCGGCTACTTGGAACTTGTTCCCAATAGCTGAATCTTATAACAACAACAACAACTGCTGGACCGGTGCGATGTCGCTGCCCTCCCTCCTCGCACAACTGAAGGCGGAAACGCTCGGGGGACATTGATGGGATTATTTGTTGGAGACGACTAGCACTCGAGGTGTTGATATCCGTCAATATCCGGGTCATCCTCGCGATCATAGGGCAGCAGCACCAGTCACCGCACTCAGGGAAGAGCACAGCATCAGTACCACTAGCACCCAGTCACCACTCAGACACAGTCACAGCACCCAGTCACCACTCAGAACCCAGTCACAGCACCCAGTCACCACTCAGAACCAGTCACAGCACCCAGTCACCACTCAGAACGCAGTCACAGCACCCAGTCACCACCAGAACCCAGTCACAGCACCCAGTCCACCACTCAGACCACAGTCACAGCACCCAGTCACCACTCAGAGCACAGTCACAGCACCCAGTCACCACTCAGAACGCAGTCACAGCACCCAGTCACCACTCAGAGCACAGTCACAGCACCCAGTCACCACTCAGACACAGTCACAGCACCCAGTCACCACTCAGAGCACAGTCACAGCACCCAGTCACCACTCAGAACCAGTCACAGCACCCAGTCACCACTCAGAGCACAGTCACAGCACCCAGTACCACTCAGAACACAGTCACAGCACCCAGTCACCACTCAGAGCACAGTCACAGCACCCAGTAAACACTCAGAACCCAATCACAGCAACCAGACACCACTCAGAACCCAGGATAGCCAGTCACCATTCAGAACCCAGGATAGCCAGTTACCATTCAGAACCCAGGATAGCCAGTTACCATTCAGATCCCAGGATAGCCAGTCGCCATTCAGAACCCAGGATAGCCAGTCACCATTCAGAACCCAGGATAGCCAGTCAGAACCCAGGATAGCCAGTTACCATTCAGAACCCAGGATAGCCAGTAACCACTCAGAACCCAGGATATTCAATCGCCATTTAAAAACAATAAATATATAAACAATAAAGATAAATAACTACCTTTCAGAATTCATAATGACTAATCACCATTCAGAGCCCAAGATAACTAATCACCTCCCAGAACTCTGGACAACTTGAGTTGTCCAAAAACCTGTGTAAGGAATCATTCAGAACCTTGTGTACCACATATGAAAGACCAATCCTGGAATATGCGGCCCCAGCATTTAGCCCGTACCTTGTCAAGCACAAGACGAAGCTGGAAAAAGTTCAGAGGTATGCCACTAGGCTAGTCCCAGAGCTAAGAGGCATGAGTTACGAGGAAAGGCTGCGTGAACTGTACCTCACGTCGCTGGAAGACAGAAGAGCTCGGGGAGACATGATCACCACATACAAAACTCTTAGGGAAATAGACAAGGTTAACAAGGATGGATCATTTATCACGGGTGGCACACGCACAAGGGGACACAGGTGGAAGCTGAGTACCCAAATGAGCCACAGAGACATTATAAAGAACTTTTTCAGGGTCAGAGTAGTTAGTAAATGGAATGCATTAGGAAGTGATGTGTGGAGGCAGATTTCATACACATTTTCAAATTAAATATGATAGAGCTCAGTAGGCTCAGGAATCTGTACACCAGATGATTGACGGTTGAGAGGCGGGACCAAAGATCCAAAGCTCAACCCCCGCAAGGTTACTAGGTGAGTACACATACTCTACCTCAACATCTTGGGCTCAGTCTTTACCTCCTTGAATTGACATAAACATTTATTACAACAAATTCATTTAAATCGAATTATTTGTCTCAAGCCAGAACAAATATATGTTTTTCGTAGAGTATATTTGACGGAGCATTGGAATTTAAAGTCCATTCATCGGAGCAACAAGATCGAAAGTCAGTGATTTGTTGCATGGGAAGAGAATGAAGAGAGTACAGTGTTCTTAGAGTGCTTCCACTCACACGCTTCACCTCTACTTCCTCACGGCTGTGAAGGAGTCGATCACGCCTCAAATTCTCTCCCCTGTTCGAGACCCTCAGCCAGGATATGAAACGATCAACGTGTCCTGAAATAAAATAATAACTACTCGTTGTAACTATTTGGTGGCAAGTACCCGTATGTAACCACCTACCACTGATTGTTCAAACCCTGAACTATATATTTAACTGATCTCTCGCCCTGTCCATGGAGGACAGGAGAAAATGTATGTATGTGGTTAGCATTGTAAATGTGTGGCCACGTCTGTGGTAGAAAATAATAATAATAAAAAAAATACACTAAACTACTTTTTTGTATAATATTACTTTCAAAGTCCGGAAAAGAATAAAGCGAGAAACCAAATTTAAATATTCCTAGCCTTAGTATAGCACATATATGTACTATATCAGGATTAAGATTACGTACATTAGGCCTATGATATTGGGAAGAGGCTCGGTTAGGTCTTCATGTTGTCATTACAAAAGTTTCCGGTTTGTCCATAATTCCAAACAAACAAACAAAATCAACGTTCTGGTGGTCCATTACTATATATATATATATATATATATATATATATATATATATTATATATATATATATATATATATATATATATATATATATTGGTAATTTCCATCAAGTATCTTTTACTAGTATTTTATTTTTTGTTTAGGAGGATGGCCTGGATTTGTTCGCAGTTACTTCGTATATTATTCAAGTTGTATAATAGTTTGTGCTTTGTGTTCTTCACTTGTGCTCATTTCTGTCACTCAGGCGTGATCTCACCTTCCGGGGAGTGAGCCCAGGCGACCAGGCTCTGGCTCGTATCCCAGCTCCCGAGGAGTGAGCCCAGGCGACCAGGCTCTGGCTCGTATCCCAGCTCCCGAGGAGTGAGCCCAGGCGACCAGGCTCTGGCTCGTATCCCAGCTCCCGAAGAGTGAGCCCAGGCGACCAGGCTCTGGCTCGTATCCCAGCTCCCGAGGAGTGAGCCCAGGCGACCAGGCTCTGGCTCGTATCCCAGCTCCTGAGGAATGAGCCAAGGCGACCAGGCTCTGGCTCGTATCCCAGCTCCCGAGGAGTGAGCCCAGGCGACCAGGCTCTGGCTCGTATCCCAGCTCCCGAGGAGTGAGCCCAGGCGACCAGGCTCTGGCTCGTATCCCAGCTCCCGAAGAGTGAGCCCAGGCGACCAGGCTCTGGCTCGTATCCCAGCTCCCGAGGAGTGAGCCCAGGCGACCAGGCTCTGGCTCGTATCCCAGCTCCTGAGGAATGAGCCCAGGCGACCAGGCTCTGGCTCGTATCCCAGCTCCCGAGGAGTGAGCCCAGGCGACCAGGCTCTGGCTCGTATCCCAGCTCCCGAAGAGTGAGCCCAGGCGACCAGGCTCTGGCTCCTATCTCAGCTCCAGAGGAGTGAGCCAGGCGACCAGCTCTGGCTCCTATCTCAGCTCCCGAGGAGCGAGCCCAGGCGACCAGGCTCTGGCTCCCATCTCTCCTGACCGGCGTTCAGCGTTACATATCACCCAATAAAGACCTCAGTTGGCATCATATAAATGAACCAGCATTGTGTTCCTGATCTCCAGGAACCCACTTGGAGAGCTTAACGGGTCTGATGAACTACCATAACACTACTGAACACGAACATTGCAACACTAAGTGTCTTGCACGATGAACAACCCGCCGCCAGTTGCAGAGATTAAAACAATGCACAAATAAGGCAGATCAATTAGCTCCAACATTATAATAATAATAATAATAAAACCATTTATCAGCAACTACTGGGAGCCCCATAAAATATAACGTAGACCATACGTACACGGAGAGCTAATGAGAATTAGGTCTTAGCTAATTCTCATGAGCTAAGAAGGGCTCAAACCCTAAAAATAGGGTGAGACCTATACCTATAAGCCCTATACAGAGCCCTAGACCTACCCAGACAAGGAGGACCCACAAAACCCACCAAACAAAGCAATTCAGGTCCGACACCTCCGAGGTCCGTCACAGTCTTTTGGTGTGTGGTTTTAGGGTTTTGTGTGACGCAAGTTGTGTGTATTTGTGGTTTAGGGGGCGTCACAGACCGTCACGACCGTTGTGTTGCAGGCTTCAGCAGCGAGGGGGGCGTCACAGACCGTCACGACCCTTGTGTTGCAGGCTTCAGCAGCGAGGGGGGCGTCACAGACCGTCACGACCCTTGTGTTGCAGGCTTCAGCAGCGAGGGGGGCGTCACAGACCGTCACGACCCTTGTGTTGCAGGCTTCAGCAGCGAGGGGGGCGTCACAGACCGTCACGACACCTTGTGTTGCAGGCTCCAACAGCGAGGGGGGCGTCACAGACCGTCACGACACCTTGTGTTGCAGGCTCCAACAGCGAGGGGGCGTCACAGGCAAGGAAGAAGATGCATGATCAACACTGGCAACAGTGTGTTTAAAATGTTGGCTGGGCCCTGACCCTGACCCTGACCCTGACCCTGACCCTGACCCTGCCCTCCTTTTGACGTGGGAGGGGAGGGTCGTGTGGAGGAGGGTGTGGGAGGGGTGGNAGTTTTTTTTTTAATTTTGCCCCGAGGGGCGAGTTTATTGGCAGCGCCACTCATCTTGTGAGTGGACACCGCCATAGCAGCATGTACAACACTCCCCAATAGGAAGAAAACCCGCTGGTTGTTCATCCTGTCACTTGTACCCAGACACAGCTGGACTTGCTTAACTGTCTCAAGTGAACAGCTCCTCAAACAAGAAGATTAACATCTATCAACCCTTAAAAGCTTACGTTATCTTGCGGGTGCAAAATGGGGAAATCTTTTAAGAACAGTATCAATATTGACAATAGTGTTTTCCTAACTCAAACAATGTGGGGTTTATTATTCTACCATATTTCTGATGTCTCTCAGGTGTTCACATTCACGTAGATAGTGGTCAAGGCGGTGTCCATCACTCTCACCACAGATTCTGCAACTTCGCTGATCAACTGTTGTTTCCATTCCATATCTCCATGGATATTTGTATCCAAGACGGATTCTCGCTATTACTGATTCTCTCCTCGTCCTCCTCCTCTTCGGCCATAATGATTGGGATTGCCAGCTGCAACCATGTTGTACCATCGTACAGATTCACTGGTTTGTGCTTCTATCCTCCTTTCCTCAGTTACCTTGTCACGGTGATGTTGCCTGACAATACCTCTAATTTGTAGTAGAGTCTTGGGTATGAAGTATTCAATATGGTCTCCTTCAGCGCCTTCAGCAGCCAGCACATCTCTGCTCGTTCCCACATATTCCAACATGGGAGGGGATCCACAGAAACTTGATGACTCTTCCCTGATTGGTAAGTACTCTCACAGCTCTCTTAATTTCAGCGACTATTGCAAGATTTTCTGCCCGATTTTTACTTAGGCTTTGCAGTGCTGCTTTTGAATCGGTGCAAATCACTGCACCATTAGTGTTCCGTTCAAGAAACCTTAACGCCATAACAATGGCAGTTAGCTCTGCTTGCGTTGAAGAGGCATAGTTCTCAATACGTGCTTTTTCTTCATTTCTGCGTTGGAAAGTATTATCCTTGATTACCGTGTATGCTGCACCAGCCCTGCCATTGACAGGATTAGATGACCCGTCAGTGTAGATTTGATCTAGTTCATCTCCGGCTTCTTTATAAATTTCCTCGAGATACTTGTGCCTCATTTCTTGTGGTAACATGTTGGATTTTTTCATTGCCATTTCATTGATGATGATCTTGCATGAGTCATCCTCCCAGGGAGGTAACCTCTCTACAGGCAGGAGCTCACGGGCTTGCTCAAGCAGGTGAAGCTCTTCGAGGTAGCAGACTGATCTGTGATGCCATTTTTGCTTCTGTTTCCCCCTGAAAGTAGCACAGAGCTCAGTTTCTTCTTAGCAATATCATTGTAATGGGGATCTCTGGCTATCCTAATTGCAAGCTTAGCATTCATCTCCTTAATTCTGCTTTTAACACTGGGAAGGGACAACTCCTCTCGTAGATTAGACGTTTTGGCAGTTCTTGGAACTCCAAGAATGATTGTCATGGCTTCATTTTGAATGCTTTCAAGCCTTTTCATATCGCTTTGGGAGTAGGTGCACAGAACTGGTGCGGCATAGTCTATGACGGAGCGCACATAGGCTGTGTACATCATTTTAAGCACGGCAATAGAGGCTCCATGTCCATTCCAGGTCATAGCTTTCAGTGCCCTGAGTCGACTTTTGCATGTTCCTATGAGTTGATTGAGCTCCTCTTTCTTCCCCTTGTTAGAGCCGACAGTGACGCCAAGATACCGATAGTGGTCAACCCATTCAAGTGTTACACCATTAATTTGCAGTTCTTCATTTGCTCTCCGCTTGTGATGGGAGTATGCCTTCGTCTTGTTTGTGGAGAGAGTGAAACCGAGCTCAATACATTTCCTTCCAAGGAGTTCAATGGACTGTTCAATTTTTCCCAAGGTGGGAGCTTGTATTAGGACATCATCTGCATATCCCACTTGTTGTGTTCCTTCCGGAAAATCAATATTTGCAATGGCGTTCATAAGTACATTGAATAGTGTAGGGCTTAAGACTCCGCCTTGGGGGTCCCGAGTTCCATATTCATTGTTCTGGAGACTGCTCCATTGAAGCAAACCTTGGCTTTCCTTCCTGTGAGGTAGTCTTCAACCCATTTCATGAGTCTCCCCTTGACACCCATGCATGCAAGCTCGTCCAGGATCGCAATCCCCTGTGCTTTGTCGAAGGCTCCTTTGATGTCAACAAATACAGAGTACCTAGCCGTGTCATTAGCCAAGTAATTAACTATACAATTTGCTGTGCTCCGTCCTTTAACAAATCCATTGACCCCCTCCCCTAACCTGCCTATTTTGTGCAACAGTCGGTTTAGGATGATCCTTTCAAGCATCTTGCAAGTGCATGACACGAGACTGATAGGTCTGTAATTACCAGGGTCATTGGGCTTCGGTATGGGAACAATTATTGCGTGTTTCCATTGTGTGGGCAACACTCCACTTAGGAATGACTTGTTAAACAGGTGGAGTAGTGGATTCCCAGACACTTCACACAGTGCATTGAGTATGTCGTAGGTGACGCCATCTTCACCAGGTGCTGTACTTTTACCCTTTTTCATAGCGCCCCTTACTTCTTGGGCTGTGATTGGTTCCCCATATTCGTCATCACTAGACAGTGCTCTTGTTATCCTAATTCTTCTGTCATCATGTCGCAGGAGCTGTTCCCTGCTGATTTCTGCAGGGAGGGAGGAGGAGGATGCTGCATCACTCCACTTGTGAATTAGTTCTTCAGCCTTACCCTGGGGGTCTTTGTGAGCCGCAGGCCGGGCTCTGCCACCCTTAGCTATCTGAATTTTTGCCCACACTTGTCTTGCAGATGTTTCCCGTCCAATAGAGCTAGTGAACTCAAGCCATTGTCTTTCCCGCTCTTTAATCTTCTCTTCCCTGGCTACTTGACACACAGTTTTAAACAACTCTTGGTTACTTTCAGTGGGATGTCTCCGGTACTCTCTACTCATGTCTCGTACATTTGCGTTAAGCATCTTTATGTAATCGTTCTCATACCATTTTATTTTCTTCCTCTGAGGGTTACTTCGCCCAGGCGTACGGCGCGGAACTCTTAGACAGCTCTCAATTTGGTGATTAAGGTCATCAACAAATGTATCAATGTCTTCTGGGATTTGGTATTCCGTGAACCAGTCACTCATCCTGTTTATGAAGTGCGGCCTCATATCTGGTCCGAGTGATAACCTTTTTTTTTATTTGTCTCTTTCCTTCTCTTGCTCATGTCGACGGTGGTAATTAGTGCCCAGTGGTCACTACATAAACTGTGCACAATGTGTGTACTGGCATCCGTGTCCTGTGCATTCAGCAGGAGAGCATAGTCTAATCTTCCTCCTCTGAGGTGAGTTGGCTGTTCATCACCCAGGACTAAGGTTTTCACTTCCCCTGACAAAGAGTGACAGTTTCCGTCCATTGACATTGGGCTGATGACAGTTGGCACCAAAGTGTGGGTGTCTGGCATTCAGGTCACCGACCAGCAGGGTAGGTTCTTCATTAACAAATTCAGGCAGTGTGTCAAGGTCAAGTTTACTCTGTGGCACATATAGGTTGATTATATGTAGGGCATTATTGTTTAAGTGAAGGGTTACTCCCAGTGATACATACTCTTCCCCATGTGGTCATCAATAATCTGTGCAGGAATGTTGTTACTTACAAAAGTGATGAGACCCCATTTTCTTTGCCCAGTGGGCAGGGAGAACTTGCGATAACCGCTGAACCTTGGGTTGAAGTCATCACCTACCATCGTCTCCTGTAGCACTATGACGTCAGTTTGGTGTTCACGAGCGTATTGTATGATGTCATTAATTCTATTGCGAACGCCATGGCAGTTCCATTGTAGGATAGTGAGACTTTTTTCACCGTGGTTATCCATCATGGAGGTGTTGGTCATCAGATGTGCTGTGTTCGGTGTTGCTGCTGGTGAGAGTGTGTGCACTGGTGGTGTTGTATGTGGTGTTGCCCCACCGTCATGTGCTGGTGGTACTGTTTGTATGGGTGCCAGTGGTCAATGGTGTTGTGTACACTAGTGTCGTTGTGTTCACTGCTGGTGCTGTTGTGTTCACTGGTGGTGCTGTTGTGTTCACTGGTGGTGGTGTGTTCACTAGAGGTGTTGCATTCACTGGTGTAGATGTGTTCACTGGGGCAGCGATAGCAATGAATCTGCTGCTGTGTGCCGTGGCTCGTGTTGTATCCTCATGCACCAAGTTGCAACCTGCTGAACTCTTCTGAGACAAGTTCAGGCCCTGCAGAATGTGAAGTATGTCCTCCTGGGTCTTCTGGATTGTACATAGGGTATTCTCAAGTTTATTTTGCTTGCTCATTAGTTCTTGCATGAGTGGGTGATTGTTTATCACGTGGGTAATCATTGCTTCCATATCGGGCGGCATTGTTTCATCTGGACCCAGTGAGGTGTTGGCTGGTGAGTGAGGAGGGGGAGTGGTAGGTTGGGAGGAAGGGAGGGTCGCCTGAGAGGCGGAAGAGCTGGTTGACTGGGAGGCGTTAGGGGGTATGGGTGATGAGGCAGGAATGGGGTTGATGGGTGGGGTAGGGTTGGGGTTAGTGAGTGAGGTAGGGTTGGGGTTAGTGAGTGGGGTAGAGGTAAGTGGGTTTGTGAGACTAAGGGGGTCTGGTTGGGCCTGTGTGGGGTGGTGGTGGGTTACTCCATCACTACCCCAGGCTGCTGTCTGCCTACCGTAGGCTGTACCCTGACTTGCTGTGGTACTGTTCACGGAGCCACTCCCGCCCCTGTTCACTGGTCCACCTGCTGTCTGCGTCGGCTTCCTTCTCAAGCCCTGCCAGTCAGGCCTTTTGCTGCAATACCTGTTCCAGGCATGGTGGGACTGCTTGCAGTTGACACATTTAGGTATTACCCCGCCACCCCCACCCAGTGTAAGCTTGGCCAGACACTGCTTGGTGTCGTGAGAGCCAATGCAACACCCACACCTAATTGGGCGATCACATTGCCGGATTTTCTGGGAACGATTGGAACAAAAATTACAGGTGGAAACAGGTGGCTGGGAAAGGTTGCTGGCCTAGAAAAAAATTTGTTGATGTAATTGGGACGAAATAATCCTAATGTACTCAAGAGGACATAGCTGAGGCACTCTAAGAGATAACGCTAAAGCACTCACATAGCAAGATGAAGGAGTTCTGTCTTTGGAACAGTAAGAAGACAAGCAGTATTACCTACACGACTGACAAAGATTAACGCCATCATTAGCAAACTTCAAGAACTGGGGTCCCAGTGTTAATACCTTGAAGCCTGATAGAATTTTAGGTTCCCTTGAGCCAACTAAGACGTCCCTCCAAGATACCACCGACAACTGTCGACCAACTCCAGGGGTACGTATCTATAGCTAGGTAAACACTGGCATCAAGCTTTCTGCGAGAAGTGCCGGACCAACCAGACTGTAGTGGATATGACACTTACATCACTTGGAGCTGAGGGCCGCTCCAAGCAACAGCCTGTTGGACCAAGCTCTCACAAGTCAAGCTTGGCCCCGGGCCGGGCTTGAGGAGTAGAAGATCTCCAAGAACCTCATCCAGGTACAAGTGTAAGGCAACATGCCCCGAATGTCTCGCTGTGCCCGGGAATCGAAACAGTCTATACAAAAATGATATCTATGGACATATTTATAATCATCGCAGGAAAAACAAGTACTTAACAGATCATATAAGGGTTTAGAAACCTTCAGTTGTCCCTCGAAATATGACACAAGCCGCCGTGCCAAGACAGGTCATTGCTCTTAAGTAATCCATTATCGTTCAGCTACTTTTACCTCCTTGAAAGGGGATGTAATTAATTTGATACGTCTCTGGGGATTATCTTATTATCGACAGAATTTTGTTTAATAAAGACGGTAACAGCAGAGTATAACAAGCTTTGGGAGATCGGGATTTTGCAGCAGACGCTACGTGGGATACAGTATTTACCTAATTAAACTTCATTTGACTAGCTCGTAAGCTTCAGGTCAGGCAGAACTACTTCATATTT
>WNGS01071272.1:0-10337 GCA_020271785.1 Procambarus virginalis | reverse complement strand
TCCTGGAATTTCTTATTCAGTTCCTCACACACTTCCTTGTCGTTTGTAGTGAACCCTTCTGCCCTATCCTTAATTTCATAACCTGTTCCTTACTGTTGTTTTTTCTGATGTGGCTATGCAGCAATTGTAGGCTGAGTCTTTGCCTTGCTTGCGATGTCATTTTCGTATTGTCTTTCTGCCTCTCTTGTCATCCTCACATATTCATTCCTGGCATTCTGGTATCTTTCTCTGCTCTCCAGTGTCCTGTTATTCCTATAGTTTCTCCATGCCCTTTTACTTTGGTGCTTAGCTAGCCGATCTCTGATTAAACCAAGGGTTTCTAATCTTCATTTCACTGTTTTCCTTTTGGACTGGGACGAACTTGTTTGCTGCATCCTTGCACTTCTGCGTGATGTAGTTCATCATATCTTGGGCCGTCTTTCCCCTGAGCTCTGTTTCCCATGCTATATCTGCTAGGAATTTTCTTATCTCCTCATAGTTTCCCTTTCGGTATGCTAACCTTTTGGTTTCGGTATCCCTCCTCGAGTTTGTGACGGTAAAGTAGTGGAGTATGGATGTTCAGCAGTCCTCCGATGGCAGGTGTCAAAGCCAGGTCACATATATCGTAAAAAATAGAATGACTGCTTGCCTGTTTGTGGTAAGGTAAGGGAAGACACACAAAACACAAAGTATGAACAATGAAATTTAATTACTCTAGAAAACAAATTTAAATAAAGACAATTTCTTGGCATTGAAATAGTGCAAAAAAATAACAAGTGAAATTAACATATAACAAAAATGATTAAGAGACTGGTTACGTTAACAGGAATACAAAGAATTAATAAATGGTGCTGGGAATATTAGCGCAAGCTAAGAACCGCTACTTGATACACTAGGTATATCAATTAGTTGTTCACAGCTTCGAGCACAAGAATATTCTGAGGAAAGTCTCGTGGCGCGACCTAGACGTTGACTTGGGTAGATGGCGTGCGTGGTGCGAAGCAGAAGTGGTGTGATCTTGACCAACCAATCAGAATGCAGGCAGCCGACACTGGTCGTTAGCTCGTTGAAGTGTCGCGCTGAGCCGGTGAGGAGAAGTGTGGGGGGTGCCGGAGTGGGGGGGTATGCAGGTGCATGGCTGCCTTGACAAACGTTTTGCTACTGTTGATCGTATCTTGAATGTAGCAATGAACGTGACGATGAAAGGAAGAGCAAGCTCAATCTCTCTTGAAAGAGATTATCGTCACAACTGTTCCCCGAAGCCTGTGGTTCCGGAAGAAGTCATGTTCTCGAGAGGTAGAGTGGTAGGTGGAGTTGCCTCTACCTCATGAACTCTGGAGAGGGCGTCGGCGATGATGTTATCAGGCCTCTTGATGTAACAGATTTTCAGATTGAAGCCTTGTAGATATAAAGCCCATCGCAGCAGACGTTGGTTATTGAATTGGGCTTGATGTAAGAAGCGTAGAGTGATAGGTGGAGTAGTCTCTATCTCAGTGACGCTGGAGAGGGCGTCTGATATGATGTAGTCAGACTCCTGGGTGTAGCAATCTCCAGGATGAAATTCTGCAGCTAGCAAGCCCATCGTAGACGTAGTCGATCGTTGAGTTGGGCTGGCTGCAGGAAGTGAAGAGGGTTGTGGTCCGTGTAGATGGTGGTAGACCGAGTACTTTGCAGGTATGGTGCAAAGTGCTGCCTGTTCAGGACGATGAGTAGCTCCTTTTTGATCGTGCTGAAGGTCCTGGTAGCTAGTAGATAGAATTTCTTCGCCTTGTTGTTGTATCAGGTCACCACCGATGCCGGTATCACTGGCGTTGACATGGAGGATGAAAGGCTTGGTGATATCTGGCGAGGCGAGAATAGTATTAGAACATGGTAAAGGAGCACTATTATTGTCCTGAAAGTAATTATGGATATCAGTAAGGATTTCCGAGTTGGAAAGCGCTGCCTGAGTGTCAGTGCTTTCGAGAGGAGAAGCAGGGAAGGTCTCACTGTGGCTGTATGGACCTGTAAAGGTGGAGTAGTTGATTATCACAGTGGGAGGAGTACCATGATACAGCTTCAGCAGGTTGACGTGGCACAACTGGGTCTTCCGCCGCCTATCGGGGGTCTCGAGAACGTAGTTGTGATTATTTCTGCACTCCTTGACACGGTAGGGTCCTGAAAACCTGTTCTGAAAAGGAGAACCTGGGATAGGGAAATAAGCTAGAACGAAGTCTCCCTGTTTAAATTTCCTTACTTGGCTATGCTGGTCGTAATGAGTTTTCATCCTCTCTTGGGCTTTCAGTAGGTTGTTTCTGGCAAAGGAATGCACCCTCTCGAGAATGTGTTGGAGATTTTGAAGAAACTGGGGCACATTCTGATGCTCACTGAAGGTGGCATCACGTAGAGAGTCCTTGAAAGCCTTGAGAGGAGTACGGCACTTACGTCCGTAGAGCAACTCATAAGGAGATACTCCTAGTGACTCATTGGGAAGATCCCAACCCTTAGAGGTCTCATTACAAAACTTTTTTAGGAGTGCTTTGATAGTCTGATGACTACGCTCAAGAGAACCCTGTGAAGCAGGATGATAGGGGCTGGACAGTGCCTGTTTGATGTTGAACTCCTCCAGTGTCCGTTTGAAGAGATCACTGGTGAAGTTGGTGCCACAGTTGCTCTGAATCTCACTCGGAAATCCATACTGGGTGAAGATCTTCAGCAAATTTTTCTCCATTGTAGCAGCCGTAATGTTCTTTACTGGAACTGCTATGGGGAATCTGGTGGTAGGACACAGGAGCTCAGTCCCCCAGGGTACTGTGCTTGCTCCAGTACTTTTTCTCATCCTTATATCGGACATAGACAAGAGCACAACCTATAGCACTGTATCATCCTTTGCAGATGACACTAGGATCTTCATGAGAGTCGGCAACATAGAGGACACGGCGAACCTCCAGTCAGATGTAGATTAGGTCTTTCTATGGGCTACAGAAAATAATATGGTGTTTAACGAAGACAAGTTCCAGCTCATGCGCTATGGAAAAAATGAAAATATAAAAACGGAAACCACGTACAAAACTCAGGCAAATCATAACATAGAACGAAAAGGCAATGTAAAGGATCTGGGTGTACTCATGTCGGAAGACCTTACCTTTAAAGAACACAATAAAGTAGCCGTCACAACTGCAAGAAAAATGACAGGTTGGATAACAAGAACTTTTCACACTAGAGATGCTATACCGATGATGACACTTTTCAAAACGCTTGTGCTCTCTAGAGTGGAGTACTGCTGCACAATGACAGCCCCTTTCACTGCTGGTGAAATTGCTGACCTGGAGAGCGTGCAGAGGTCCTTTACTGCTAGAATCCACTCGGTAAAACATCTAAACTATTGGGACCGACTTAAGAGCCTAAATCTGTATTCCCTTGAGCGCAGGCGGGAGAGATACATAATAATTTACACGTGGAAAATATTAGAGGGGCTGGTCCCAAACCTGCACACAGAAATAACATCACATGAGACCAGAAGACATGGCAGGATGTGCAGAATACCCCGGTTGAAAAGCAGAGGTGCAACTGGTACTCTGAGAGAGAACTCTATCAACATCAGAGGCCCGAGACTGTTCAACACGCTTCCACTACACATAAGGGACATAACTGGCAAACCCCTCACAGTGTTCAAGAGAGAACTGGATAAGCACCTCCAAAGGATACCTGATCAACCAGGCTGTGACTCATACGTCAGGCTGCGAGCAGCCGCGTCCAACAGCCTGGTTGATCAGTCCAGCAACCAGGAGGCCTGGTCGATGACCGGGCCGCGGGGACGATAAGCCCCGGAAGCACCTCAAGGTATCCTCAAGGTATGGTTAAGATATAGGCGTTGCCGGAACTGGTCCGAGGTAAAGGACCAACACAGTCAATAATAAGTCTGTGGAAAGGTTCCGCAGGCACCGGGATGGGTGTCAGTGGTGCTCTGGGGATAGAAACGTTCGGTTTACCTGCCATCTGACACACGTGACACAGTTTGACATGTTGTTTGACATCATTAACCATACCTGGCCAGTAGTAGTCTTGTCGAATTCCATGGTAAGTCTTGTTAAACCCGTAGTGTGATAGTGCTCCGTGGGCCAGGTGTAGAATAGTGGGCCGCAGGCTGGTAGGAATCACTAGTTGTTCAACGTTTGCCCAATCATCCTCCTCCTTCAGTTTACTGGGTCTGTATCTGCGATAGAGCAACTCGTTCTCTAAGAAGAACCCAGGAATACTGTCAGATTGAGTCTCAGCCTGAAAGAATAATGATGTCAAGGTAAGATCCTCCCTCTGTAACTTACGGAACTCTAAAGCGGTCAGATTTGGGGGTAGTTTCAGAGGGTCTTGAGGGACAGTGGTAGCAGTAGAGTCAGCTGGCTGTGGTCGTGCAGCTTGAGCACGGGTGGTCACCAAAACAGGAGGAGAAACTTCATCACTCTCTTGAACCAACACTGGTCGTTAGCTCGTTGAAGTGTCGCGCTGAGCCGGTGAGGAGAAGTGTGGGGGGTGCACGAGTGGGGGGGTAGGCAGGTGCGTGGCTGCCTTGACAAACGTTTTGCTACTGTTGATCGTATCTTGAATGTAGCAATGAACGTGACGATGAAGGGAAGAACAAGCTCAATCTCTCTTGAAAGAGATTATCGTCACAAGTTCAATAACCCTTCTTCACTTCACAAGTGTGTGTGTGTGTGTGTGTGTGGTGGGTGGAGTATGGTGAGGGGGGTGGGGGGGATTTTCAGTGTGGTCTAATAACACCCGGGTGAGAAGACATAGTGCCCAAATGTGCAATATATTTCGAGATTCTTTACGATCTTAAACTTATGTCCAAGACTAAATGGTATACCAAAAGCACTGCACACCGTTTGATTGACACAAGAGGCTCTTACCGGCCACCTCAACCACCAGAACTCACTAGGTGAGTATGAAGCGTTCAGTGGTCACTGTAGTTGTTGATGTCCACACCACTGCCAGGCTCCAAGTTTCCTCCCTCGTGGCACTGACGTCGTACTCCTATGGTAAATGTCTACTTTGCACAATCAGACACTGCCACTGAAATTGCTATTGCCTGTCCTTTGTGTTACACTTCGTAATATCACTACACAATGACTTTCCACTGTATCACTTTGACGCACAGTTATGAATACTTATTCGAGGAGCGCGGCCCACACGTGTTCCCTGTACCCTGTATACCCTGTGTACCCTGTGTGTTCACTGTGTTACACTTCACACTAACATTGTGAAGTGATAGTTTGGACTGTGAAGTGATAGTGTGGACTGTGAAGTGTTAGTGTGAACTGTGAAGTGTTAGTGTGGACTGTGAAGTGTTAGTGTGGACTGTGAAGTGTTAGTGTGGACTGTGAAGTGTTAGTGTGGACTGTGAAGTGTTAGTGTGGACTGTGTGGTGTTAGTGTGGACTGTGAAGTGTTAGTGTGGACTGTGAAGTGTTAGTGTGGACTGTGAAGTGTTAGTGTGGACTGTGAAGTGTTAGTGTGGACTGTGAAGTGTTAGTGTGGACTGTGTGGTGTTAGTGTGGACTGTGAAGTGTTAGTGTGGACTGTGAAGTGTTAGTGTGGACTGTGAAGTGTTAGTGTGGACTGTGAAGTGTTAGTGTGGACTGTGAAGTGTTAGTGTGGACTGTGAAGTGTTAGTGTGGACTGTGCAGTGTTAGTGTGGACTGTGATGTGTTAGTGTGGAATGTGAAGTGTTAGTGTGGACTGTGTGGTGTTAGTGTGACTGTGTGGTGTTAGTGTGGACTGTGAAGTGTTAGTGTGGACTGTATGGTGTTAGTGTGGACTGTGTGGTGTTAGTGTGGACTGTGAAGTGTTAGTGTGGACTGTGTGGTGTTAGTGTGGACTGTGAAGTGTTAGTGTAGACTGTGTGGTGTTAGTGTGGACTGTGTGGTGTTAGTGTGGACTGAGAAGTGTTAGTGTAGACTGTGAAGTGTTAGTGTGGACTGTGATGTGTTAGTGTGGACTGTGAAGTGTTAGTGTGGACTGTGATGTGTTAGTGTGGACTGTGTGGTGTAGTGTGGACTGGGAAGTGTTAGTGTGGACTGTGTGGTGTTAGTGTGGACTGTGTGGTGTTAATGTGGACTGTGTGGTGTTAGTGTGGACTGTGTGGTGTTAGTGTGGACTGTGAAGTGTTAGTGTGGACTGTGTGGTGTTTGTGTGGACTGTGAAGTGTTAGTGTGGACTGTGAAGTTTTAGTGTAGACTGTGTGGTGTTAGTGTGGACTGTGTGGTGTTAGTGTGGACTGTGAAGTGTTAGTGTGGACTGTGTGGTGTTAGTGTGGACTGTGAAGTGTTAGTGTGGACTGTGTGGTGTTAGTGTGGACTGTCAAGTGTTAGTGTGGACTGTGTGGTGTTAGTGTAGACTGTGAAGTGTTAGTGTGGACTGTGTGGTGTTAGTGTGGACTGTGTGGTGTTAGTGTGGACTGTGAAGTGTTAGTGTGGACTGTGTGGTGTTAGTGTGGACTGTGTGGTGTTAGTGTGGACTGTGAAGTGTTAGTGTAGACTGTGTGGTGTTAGTGTGGACTGTGAAGTGTTAGTGTGGACTGTGAAGTGTTAGTGTGGACTGTGTGGTGTTAGTGTGGACTGTGAAGTGTTAGTGTGGACTGTGTGGTGTTAGTGTGGACTGTGTGGTGTTAGTGTGGACTGTGAAGTGTTAGTGTGGACTGTGTGGTGTTAGTGTGGACTGTGAAGAGTTAGTGTAGACTGTGAAGTGTTAGTGTGGACTGTGTGGTGTTAGTGTGGACTGTGAAGTGTTAGTGTGGACTGTGTGGTGTTAGTGTGGACTGTGTGGTGTTAGTGTGGACTGTGAAGTGTTAGTGTGGACTGTGTGGTGTTAGTGTGGACTGTGAAGTGTTAGTGTGGACTGTGAAGTGTTAGTGTGGACTGTGTGGTGTTAGTGTGGACTGTGAAGTGTTAGTGTGGACTGTGTGGTGTTAGTGTGGACTGTGTGGTGTTAATGTGGACTGTGTGGTGTTAGTGTGGACTGTGTGGTGTTTGTGTGGACTGTGAAGTGTTAGTGTGGACTGTGATGTGTTAGTGTGGACTGTGAAGTGTTAGTGTGGACTGTGAAGAGTTAGTGTGGACTGTGATGTGTTAGTGTGGACTGTGTGGTGATAGTGTGGACTGGGAAGTGTTAGTGTGGACTGTGTGGTGTTAGTGTGGACTGTGTGGTGTTAATGTAGACTGTGTGGTGTTAGTGTGGACTGTGTGGTGTTAGTGTGGACTGTGAAGTGTTAGTGTGGACTGTGTGGTGTTAGTGTGGACTGTGAAGTGTTAGTGTGGACTGTGTGTGTTAGTGTGGACTGTGTGGTGTTAGTGTGGACTGTGAAGTGTTAGTGTGGACTGTGTGGTGTTAGTGTGGACTGTGTGGTGTTAGTGTGGACTGTGTGGTGTTAGTGTGGACTGTGTGGTGTTAGTGTGGACTGTGAAGTGTTAGTGTGGACTGTGTGGTGTTAGTGTGGACTGTGAAGTGTTAGTGTGGACTGTGTGGTGTTAGTGTGGACTGTGAAGTGTTAGTGTGGACTGTGTGTGTTAGTGTGGACTGTGAAGTGTTAGTGTGGACTGTGAAGTGTTAGTGTGGACTGTGTGGTGTTAGTGTGGACTGTGTGGTGTTAGTGTGGACTGTGAAGTGTTAGTGTGGACTGTGTGGTGTTAGTGTGGACTGTGAAGTGTTAGTGTGGACTGTGAAGTGTTAGTGTGGACTGTGAAGTGTTAGTGTGGACTGTGTGGTGTTAGTGTGGACTGTGTGGTGTTAGTGTGGACTGTGAAGTGTTAGTGTGGACTGTGTGGTGTTAGTGTGGACTGTGAAGTGTTAGTGTGGACTGTGTGGTGTTAGTGTGGACTGTGAAGTGTTAGTGTGGACTGTGTGGTGTTAGTGTGGACTGTGTGGTGTTAGTGTGGACTGTGAAGTGTTAGTGTGGACTGTGTGGTGTTAGTGTGGACTGTGTGGTGTTAGTGTGGACTGTGTGGTGTTAGTGTGGACTGTGTGGTGTTAGTGTGGACTGTGAAGTGTTAGTGTGGACTGTGTGGTGTTAGTGTGGACTGTGAAGTGTTAGTGTGGACTGTGTGTGTTAGTGTGGACTGTGAAGTGTTAGTGTGGACTGTGTGGTGTTAGTGTGGACTGTGAAGTGTTAGTGTGGACTGTGTGGTGTTAGTGTGGACTGTGAAGTGTTAGTGTGGACTGTGTGGTGTTAGTGTGGACTGTGAAGTGTTAGTGGGACTGTGGGTGTTTAGTGTGGACTGTGAAGTGTTAGTGTGGACTGTGTGGTGTTAGTGTGGACTGTGAAGTGTTAGTGTGGATGTGTGGTGTTAGTGTGGACTGTGAAGTGTTAGTGTGGACTGTGTGGGTTAGTGTGGACTGTGAAGTGTTAGTGTGGACTGTGTGGTGTTAGTGTGGACTGTGTGGTGTTAGTGTGGACTGTGAAGTGTTAGTGTGGACTGTGTGGTGTTAGTGTGGACTGTAATCACCTAGTTGTACCACCTAGTTGTGCTTGGGGGGTGAGCTCGGCTCTTTGTGTCCCGCCTCTCAACCGTCATCAACTGTGTACAGTTTCCTGAGCTAATGGGCTCTATCATATCTACATTTGAAACTGTGTATGGAGTCAGCCTCCACCACATCGCTTCCTAATGCATTCCATTTGTCAACCACTCTGACACTAAAAAAGTTTTTCTAATATCTCTGTGGCTCATTTGGGCACTCAGTCCACCTGTGTCCCCTAGTGCGTGTGCCCCTTGTGTTAAACAGCTGTCTTTATCAACCCTGTCGATTCCCTGAGAATCTTGAATGTGGTGATCAGTCCCCCCTAATCTTCTGTCTTCCAACGAAGTGAGGTTTAATTCCTGCAGTCGCTCCTCGTAGCTCATACTCTCAGCTCGGGTTACTGTGGTGGCAAACCTTTGAACCTTTTCCAGTTTAGTCTTATGCTTGACTAGGTGGGACTCCATGCTGGAGCCGCATACTCCAGGATTGGTCTGACTGTGTGGTGTTAGTGTGGACTGTGAAGTGTTAATGTAAACTGTGTGTGTTAGTGTGGACTGTGAAGGTTAGTGTGGACTGTGAAGTGTAGTGTGGACTGTGTGGTGTTAGTGGGTCTGTGAAGTGTTAGTGTGGACTGTGTGGTGTTAGTGTGGACTGTGTGGTGTTAGTATGGACTGTGAAGTGTTAGTGTGGACTGTATGGTGTTAGTGTGGACTGTGTGGTGTTAGTGTGGACTGTGAAGTGTTAATGTAGACTGTGTGGTGTTAGTGTGGACTGTGAAGTGTTAGTGTGGACTGTGAAGTGTTAATGTAGACTGTGTGGTGTTAGTGTGACTGTGAAGTGTTAGTGTGGACTGTGAAGTGTTAGTGTGGAATGTGTGGGTTAGTGCGGACTGTGAAGTGTTAGTGTGGACTGTGTGGTGTAGTGTGGACTGTGTGGTGTTAGTGTGGACTGTAAAGTGTTAGTGTGGACTGTGTGGTGTTAGTGGACTGTGAAGTGTTAGTGTGGACTGTGTGTGTTAGTATGGACTGTGGTGTTAGTATGGACTGTGTGGTGTTAGTGTGGGACTGTGTGGTGTTAGTATGGACTGTGAAGTGTTAGTGTGGACTGTGTGGTGTTAGTGTGGACTGTGTGGTGTTAGTGTGGACTGTGTGGTGTTAGTGTGGACTGTGTGGTGTTAGTGTGGACTGTGTGGTGTTTGTGGACTGTGTGGTGTTAGAGTGGACTGTGTGGTGTTAGTGTGGACTGTGTGGTGTTAGTGTGGACTGTGTGGGTTTGGGGACTGTGAAGTGATAGTGGGGACTGTGTGGTGTTAGAGTGGACTGTGTGTGTAGTGTGACTGTGAGTGTTAGGTGGGACTGTGTGGTGTTAGTGGACTGTGTGGTGTTAGTGTGGACTGTGAAGTGTTAGTGTGGACTGTGTGGCGTTAGTGTGGACTGTGAAGTGTTAGTGTGGACTGTGTGGTGTTAGTGTGGACTGTGAAGTGTTAGTGTGGACTGTGTGGTGTTAGTGTGGACTGTGTGATGTTAGTGGGGACTGTGAAGTGTTAGTGTGGACTGTGAAGTGTTAGTGTGGACGTGAAGTGTTAGTGTGGACTGTGTAGTGTTAGTGGGACTGTGTAGTGTTCGTGTGGACTGTGTGGTGTAGTACTCACCTGTTGTACTCACCTAGTTGTGCTTGCGGGGGTTGAGCTCTGGCTCTTTGGTCCCGCCTCTCAACCGTCAATCAACAGGTGTACAGTTTCCTGAGCCTAATGTGTCTATCATATATACACTTGAAACTGTGTATGGAGTCAGCCTCCACCACATTACTTCCTAATGCATTCCATTTGTCAACCAGAGAGTGTGGTTAGTGTGGACTGTGTGGTGT
>WNGS01071264.1:0-5000 GCA_020271785.1 Procambarus virginalis | reverse complement strand
GCTGGACATATATATGTGCTGGACATATATATATATATATATATATAATATATATATATATATTATATATATATATATAATATATATATATATATATATATATATATATATATAAGGGGTACCACCTCTGGTGCAATTGCAGGGACCCACATCCTCGAAGAAAGAAACAAAGAGCATTCAGAGAAGATCTGTGGATTCTCACCTGAATACTTAATTCTTTTCTTCTCCTACCACCCCTATTATTTTTTTGTTGTTTTGTTTTATTTTATTGCAATGCTACAGTTTACAGAGAACACACACACACACACACACAAATATATAACAATTAAACAATCAGCGTTCGAAGACCTCGTCCAGCTCCTCGGAGGTGGGTGCGTACCCAGGATACAGCACGCATTTCCCCTCTGCACTGCGACACTGAGGCGCTGGAACAGGAAACTGGCTGCTCGTGGGTCTCTAGTTTTCCCAATGAGTTCCTCACCAACCTCCTTTAAAAACTTGAGAGCACATTTACCACAGGCGCCCAGAGTCTCTGAGCCTATCGGCACGAACCTGTAACAACGTTCTAGGTCTCTGTACTTGTGGATTTTCTGGGTCTCCCTGAAGGTGGCTGCCCCACCTCCCTCCGTGAGCTGTAACGTAAATAGGTATCAGCCAATGTAGATGCACAGGTGTAATCCCATACGACCTGTTTACCTTCCCTCCATGGCTGCAGGGTGACTCCATCTGGGCGTTTTTGGCTGTTGTCAGGTCTGCACAACTGGGGTTCCCTTTGTGCTGGACACCCAGCTGTAGCCAACTTCTCTTGATGATGTCATTGACTGCCTCGTGTCTGGCAATCTTTCATTGTGTCTTACGACAGATGAGACCATGGCTGCCGTATTGGTCTGCCCGTGCCTGGCCGCAAATACACCGGTGCTCGGTGGAGATAGGGGCGGCAAGGCGCAGAGCAACAGCAATACTTAGGGTCCCGATGATCCAGGCGGGTGCCCAAGGCGGAATTAGGGACTGCCAACAGGAAGTCCCCAGCATGGGGGGCTTGCACAGCTAGGAGACGCGCTCTGTCCTTCTGAGAAGCAACGTCCAGCAATGCTTTGGCGATGTTCTCCACTATAGGGCTATCCCATTTGGCCTGTTTACCGTCGTTTGGACAAGTTGGTCGGGTGTGTGAATTGGCGAGTGTGTCCCACCGACCAGCTCCTTCCACAAATTTGGGATCACGAATCCCAATGGATTTCCTTAGGTATTCTGGTAGTATTTCCTTCACTAATTCACTTGTAGCACTGGTCGAGGAAAAGAATGCGGCAATGCTAACTGTGTCGCCTTGCGAATACCTATACCCCCGAGTCTAACTGGGAGCGTTGCTTGGTCCCACTGGTCATCTTGCAGGTAGAGGTTTAACGCTTTCATAGTTATTGTCTTTAGGAGTGAGTCGTATTCTGTTAATTTTGGGCTGTCAAAAGAAGGAAGGAGCACACCTGAGGAAATAGTTAAGTCTGGGCAAGGCCAGGCACCTTGTAAGAAGGTACAACGCATCATGAGCATCCAAAGCCCTATTCGCGCCTCCATCCTCCTCAGGTCTTTAAGCTTTTCTTCGAGGACTAACTCAATGGCGTTCGAGACCAGAGGTGCCCCTAGCAGCACAATGTCGGTGGGAGCGATCACTTGTGCTCCTGGCAATAAGATTTGTACTGCATTTATGATTGATTGGTTGGACAAGATGATTTCACACTTTGATGGATTTAGTGTAAGGCCTAACTCCTCTCCCCTAGATTTCACTAGCTGAAGATCTCCTAGCAGGGATTCCTGTGTCCCTGCCAGGGTGCCATCGTCCAGGAACCACATGTTGAACTCGCTGGACAACCTACTTGTGACCTCCTTAGCTGCCATGCAGAAAAGAAAAGGGGCAAGTGGGTCTCCCTGCTGCTGGACACCTTCTGCAGAAACAACTTCATGTTCCCCAAACAACAGTGTCGATTCCCTACTGTACCCTGCTGAAACGAAAGGAAGTAGACAAGGAAAGCTGGTTCGAACTGCTTCCAGTACCACATCCCTTTTTACCTGGTTGATGGCATTTTTAAAGTCTAATTTAATTAATGCCTTATTTACTGGGAGGTCCTTGATATAGGCTCGTGCTGCAGGAGCAGCTGCTTCACAGCCATGGGGGACACCAAATCCTAGTTGATGGGGTCGAAGCATCGTTGCAGCGTCTATGCTGATTTTTCTGATAGCTGCCCTAGCAACAAGGCGCCGAAGTGTGTTGCCCACGGCAATGGGTCTGACTCCACCATCCTTCTTCTTAAGGGCACAAAGGGATGCTCCGAAGAAGAACGGTTTAATTGTGTCTGGGATCAACCCAGAGAGACAGTCGATGACAAACTTCGTGATCTCTGACAGTAGTGTCTCGGCAACTTCGCCGAGAACTGGGTTTGTCATCTCCATAAGGTGCTGAGGTCTTACTCCAGTGTATCCCCTGCTGAGCCTGGTGGAAATGACATGATGGCTTTGTATACCTCTGATGCTTGGAGGAATAGAGGTCCCATGTCTGGGGCATTTGTGTCCCGAGCAGTGGGTTCCCATGGTACTCTGGGAGGGTGCTTCTCTCTCAGTGAGTCGGCAGTTGCTGTATCTCTAGGGGCGATTGTTTCTTCACTGGTAAGTACCTAATTGCCCCTACTGTGTTGCCCTCTTCAATTTTCTTGGTCACTTGTGTTCCAAGCTTAAAATTATGAACTCTTGGGTCTTCCACGACGGTTTTTGCGTTGAGGAGGGATGGGGATCAAGTTGTCAGCTCTGGGAAATTATTTATTGCCCTAGTGACTGATGAGGCTAGTGACCTGCCGCCTCTTGCAGGTACGCCTAAGCAAATATTGCCAAACAGGAGCAAATTATGCCATGCTTTGATGGTGGCTGCAGCATTAAGATTTTCAGACCGTTCATTCACTTTCCTTAGAAGGTCTGTATATTTCCCTGCTGCGAATGGGCGCGCAGCTTTAGGAATGTTGGGAAGAGTTCTGGTGGTGGATGCTTTGATGGCCCCAGGAGGTCATCTGATGACGTGAAGTTTGCTGGGATGTGTGGGGGTGCCGGGGGGCCTGTGGGCCTTCCCTCTCTACCTCTACAGGTAACGTCCATGAACCCTCACAGCGGTTGTGCTGACGTAGGGTTCCATCTTTTCTAAGGCTGTGAGCTTCCTCACAAACCCGACACGTTCCTCTGAGTCTGGGTCCCCCCTCTGGGTGCGCCTCTTGGTACATTGTTCCCAGGACCGTGTTCTTGGCTGAGTGGTTCCTGGTTAGTTGGGGGAGTCCCCTCCGTCCCCCGGGCGGCCTGTGACATAGGCGCGGCGAGGGAGGGTGGACACAGGTGGTGGCGGCAGGGGTAGTTAGCTGTCCCTCGCACTCACCACTCATGTGGGCACTTGTGTCTCCCTCACTTTTGGGAAGAACCTGAATGCTTGCTGTGACCTGTGCCAGATCTGGGTGCATGGAGGGTGACACATCTCTGCAACAGGCACTGTGTGGGCGGTGAATAGGTGGGTGGGAGACGTCCAGCCGCAGGGTGGGTGGGGTGGGATGGCAGGAGGTACAGTGTGCGGTGAGGCCGGCGCGCGGGGAGGGGTGGGGGTTGACCGGACACCGCTCGCCTTAAGGGGAGAGGGGGTCTGGGTGACACTTAAACACTGGTACAATTTCCTTGTATATCACTGCACAGTGGTGAATGAATCATACACTTGTAGACTGACACACTGTGAGTTCCATTAACACTAAACATGATATATATATATATATATATATATATATATATATATATATATATATAGATATATATATATATCTATATATATCTATATATAGATTATATATATATAAATTATATATATATACATATATATATATATAGATATATATATAGTATATATTAATACCTAGTATATATATATATATGTCGTACCTAGTAGCCAGAACTCACTTCTTTGCCTACTATGCAGCCCGATTTGCCTAATAAGACCAGAGTTTTTTGAATATAATATATTTTTCTAATTTTTTCCTTATGAACATGATTAAGCTACCCATTCATTATGGATGAGTCAATTTTTTTTCATTGGAGTTAAAATTACGTGAGATATTATTGACCGAACCTATCCAACCCTACCTAACCTAACCTAACCATCTTTATAGGTTAGGTTAGGTAGGTACCGAAAATAGTTAGGTTAGGTGAGGTTAGGTAGGTTAGGTTAGGTCGAAAATAATTAAATTCATGAAAACTTGGCTATTAGCAAATCGGGCCCTTCGCATAGTAGGCCTGACGAAGTGCGTTCTGGCTACTAGGTACGACTATATATATTATATATATATATATATTATATATATATATATATTATATATATATATATATATATATATATATATATATACTATATATATATGTCGTCCTAGTAGCCAGAACGAACTTCTCAGCCTATTATGCAAGGCCCGATTTGCTTAATAAGCCAAGTTTTCATGAATTAATTGTTTTTCGACTACCTATCCTACCTAACCTAACCTAACCTAACTTTTTCGGCTACCTAACCTAACCTATCCTATAAAGATAGGTTAGGTTAGGTTAGGTACGGTTGGTTAGGTTCGGTCATATATCTACGTTAATTTTAACTCCAATAAAAAAAAATTGACACCTATACATAATGAAATGGGTAGCTTTATCATTTTATAAGAAACAAAATTGAGAAAATATTAATTCAAGGAACTTGGCTTATTAGGCAAATCGTGGCCTTGCATAGTAGGCCGAGTACGACGTTCTGGCTACTAGGTACAACATATAATATATATATATATATATATATATATATATATATATATATATATATATATATATATATATAATATATATATATATATATATACATACATATATATATACATATATATATATATATATATATATATATATATATATATATATAAATATATATATATATATATATATATATATATATATAT
>WNGS01071263.1:0-10953 GCA_020271785.1 Procambarus virginalis | reverse complement strand
TGACGGTGAAGGCCAAGTCGCCGTCAGGGAAAAGCCTTTCCCATGCCTGGAGTGCAACTTCTCTGGGCAACGACTTGGCAGAGAAACCACAACCCAAACAACTGATCGTCAAGGACATATCCGAGGTAAGCAACTTGTGTTGGATAACCGATTTTTGAGCATGTTCCAGCAAAGGTTCAAGAGAGTGATGAAGGTTCTCCCCTGTTATGGTGACCACCCGTGCTCAAGCTGCACGACCACAGCCAGCTGACTCTACTGCTACCGCTGTCCTCAGGAACCTTCGAAACTACCCCTAATCTGACCGCTTTGGAGTTCCGTAAGTTACAGAGAGATGATCTTACCTTGACACCATTATTCTTTCAGGCTGAAACCCAATCCGACAGTGTTCCTGGGTTCTTTATGGAGAACGAAATACTCTATCGCAGGTATAGACCCAGTAAACTGAAGGACGAGGACGATTGGGCAGACGTTGAACAACTAGTGATTCCTACCAGCCTGCGGCCCACGATTCTACACCTGGCCCACGGAGCATTGTCACACTACGGGTTCAACAAGACTTACCATGGAATTCGACAAGACTACTACTGGCCAGGTATGGAAACGACGTAAAGAATATGTTCAAATTATGCCACGTGTGTCAGTTAGCGGGAAACCGAACGTTTCCATTCCCAGAGCACCACTGATACCCATCCAGGTGCCTGAGGAACCGTTCCACAAGCTTATTATTGACTGTGTGGTCCTTTGCCTCGGACCAGTGCAGGCAACGGCTATATCTTAACCATCCTGTGTCCTACCACCAGATTCCGATAGCAGTTCCAGTGAAAAATATTACGGCTGCTACAGTGGTGAAGAATCTACTGAAAATCTTCACCCAGTATGGATTTCCGAGGGAGATTCAGAGCGACTGTGGCACCAACTTCACCAGTGATCTCTTCAAACGGACTCTGGAGGAGTTCAACATCAAACAGGTACTGTCCAGCCCCTATCATCCTGCTTCACAGGGTTCTCTCGAGCGTAGTCATCAAACCATCAAGGCACTCTTAAAAAAGTTTTGTAATGAGACCTCAAAGGATTGGGATAGGCAAATTGATCTCATCATGTGTATTTTCAGAAGTCTTCCCAACGAGTCACTAGGAGTATCTCCTTATGAGATGCTCTACGGACGTAAGTGCCGTACACCTCTCAAGGCTTTCAAGGATTCTCTACGTGATGCCACCTTCAGTGAGCATCAGAATGTGCCCCAGTATCTTCAAAACCTCCGACACATTCTAGAGAGGGTCCATTCCTTTGCAGCAACAACCTACAGAAAGCCCAGGAGAGGATGAAGACTCGTTACGACCAGCACTGCCAAGTAAGGAAGTTTAAACCAGGAGACTTAGTTCTTGCCTATTTCCCTATCCCAGGTTCTCCTTACAGAACAGGTTCTCAGGACCCTACCGTGTTAAGGAGTGCCGGAACAACTTCAACTACGTTCTCGAGACCCCCGATAGGCGGCGGAAGACCCAGCTGTGCCACATCAATCTACTCAAGCCCTACCATGGGGTTCCTCCCACTGTGTTAACCAATTTCACCTCATTTACAGGTCCATACAGCCACAGTGAGACCTTCCCTGCTTCTCCTTCCGAAAACACTGACACTGAGACAGCGCTTTCTAATTCGGAAATCCTTACTGACCTTCACAATCATTTTCAGGACGATAATAGTGCTTCTCATCTCAGAGAACATCAGGAGTTGTTTCGAGATGATCCCCAAGAGTGTACTGTGACTCGGCACGACATCCAACTGCTACCTGACACCCAGCCGATTCGCCAACCGTTCTACCGAATCAGCCCTAGCAAAACGGAAGTCATGCGTGCTGAGGTACAGTATCTCTTGGACCATGGACTGGCTACCCCCTGTGAGTCCCTGGGCCTCACCATGCATCCTGGTACCCAAACCTCACGGCAAAATCCGTCTTGCACGGATTATAGGAAGTTGAACCAGGTCACAGTGAAGGACGCCTACCCAATACCCAGGATAGACGACATACTTGATGCCATTGGTAATGCCCGCTACCTGTCTCAGGTAGACTTACTCAAGGGCTACTACCAGGTGAGTTTAACGGAGCGAGCTAAGTACTGTCTGCCTTTATAACCCCGTTCGGGCTTTTCAGGTACAATCGCCTTCCCTTTGGACTCTGCAATGCCCCGGCCACCTTTCAGAGAGCTGTCAACCGCGTCATCCAGGGCTTGGACAACACCTACGCCTATTTGGATGACATCGTGGTAGCATCCAACACTGGAGCGAACACCTGCTCCAGCTACAACGATTGTTCTACAAGCTCCTGAAAGCCGGCCTCACCATCAATCTGGGCAAGTCCACCTTCGCGAAAGGTAAAGTGCGGTACCTGGGTCATGTTATAGGGAGTGGCAGCCTGGCTCCGTTAAATATCCACATTCAAGCAATCCAACAGTATCACAGCCTACTACCAGGAAGCAGCTCCTGCGCTTCCTTGGTCTTGCTTCCTATTACCGTAGGTTTGTGAAGAATTTTAGCACTGTTGCAACCCCCTTAATCACCTTAACCAGTCCCAAGCAACGGTATAATTGGACCAGGAGCAAACCGTTGCCTTCGAACAACTCAAATTCCTCCTCTGTTCTAATCCTATTCTCGCCTCACCAGATATCAAGAAGCCTTTCATCCTCCATGTCGACGCCAGTGGTACCGGCATCGGAAGTGTCTTAATGCAGCAGCGAGGCGAGGAGGTTCTACCTGTCAGCTACTACAGTTGCAAGTTGAAGCCTCATCAGAAAAACTACAGTACTATAGAGAAGGAACTCCTCTCCATCGTCCTGAGCTTACAACACTTTGCACCATATCTGCACGGTGCTAGGTCCACTACCATCTATTCGGACCACAACCCTCTGAGATTCCTACATCAAGCCCAATTTATAACCAACGTCTGCTGCGATGGGCTTTATATTCAAGGCTTCAATTTAAAGATCTGCTACATCAAGGGGCCTGATAACATCATCGCTGACGCCCTCTCCAGAGTGCATGAGGTAGAGGCAGCTCCACCTCCCACTCTACCTCCCGTGAACGTGACTCTACCAGAACCGCAGGCTTCGGGGGAGAGTTGTGACGATAATCTCTTCCCAGAGATTTAGCCTGCTATTTCCTTCATCATCCCGTTCTCAACAATATGCAAGATACGTTTATAGTGGCTTAACGTATATATCAAGACAGCCACACGCACCTGCAACTCCCTCCTTCCCCCACTTCTGCACACCTGGTCGACCTGCCAACTGCTGCTCCCAGCCAAACTATCGACTTGCGGCCGTCCTGCATTTTCATTGGCCGTTCAACAACACACCACTCCCGCTCCACGCCAATCACATTCCTCGCCAGTCAATGTTGGAGTCCCTAGCAGCCCTACCAGTCAGAATATATCTTGTGCTCTTGCTGTGAACACCTAAGTTGACTCACCTCGTGTGATCAAATAGAGGTTATAGCTAGCGCATATATTCCCAGCACTAATATTATTTTACTTGTATTTCATGTCACTTCTCCTCCTTTAACGTAATTCAGTTTTATGTTCAGTTATTTTTCCACTTGTTGTTCTGCACCATTAAGCCAAGATTTGCCTTTATTTCAATTGTTTCTAGTGTTATTAAAGAGCATTGTTTATTATTGTGTTTATGTCTCTTCCCTTACCTTACCACAGATTATCCAACATGCAGTCATTCTTTTTTTCCTTTTTTTTTTACTTGTTTTTTATATGTGGCCTGGCCTTAACATCTGCCAGTGGAAGACTGCCGACCACCATACTCGACTACTTTACCGTCACACCGCATATTCTGTATTTACTATCTTCTGATTTAGGGCTTGTATCTCTCTAGCTATTTTCTTAGCATCAGGGCTTAGCTGAAATAGGAGTTCTCCAAAACTGATTTTCGTATTTCAAGGTGAAGAAAAGAGGTGAATTACTATAGAATGTATTACACTTATTTATACAATTTGCACAACGTTTCGAACCTCCATGGTTCATTCTCAAGTGAAGTGATTTTACAATTCTGGTTGATTTTATACCCACTCTAGGTCAGGTGATAAGACAATAAAGGTGAAAATGTGGGGTGAAACATAAGAACATAAGAATAGAGGTAACTGCAGAAGGCTTATTGGCCCATACGAGGCATCTCGTATCTACATACAAAGATTAATCCAGTGTAATTGGCCTCTTATGTTGAACATTGTCTTCTGTGTTGGCATCGTTATGTTCTGGTCTTGTCCTTACTCTCATGGTGGGTAGAGAAAATAGTTCCGTGATTTGGGTGTTCATGGTAGGTTGTTCTATTCTTATGTGAATTGCTTCAAGAATTTGTAATCTTCTTGCATCTTGGATTTAGTCTATTATGCATCAATTTTTGTTCAACATTTCTCTTGTTAGGGTGATATCATGGGCTTGTCTCATGTGATTCCTAGGGGCACCGGATTGAAGATGGCATGTCAAACGCCTCGTCAGCTTGGTCGACGTCATACCTATGTACTTAGATTGAAGGTTACATCCTTCGTGGGGTCAAGTGTACATGTATACAACGCTTGACTGCTGTAGAGGGTTCTCTGTCGGCTTCGGGCTGTTTTTGATAAGGAGTTCGGAAGTCTTCTTGGTTTTGTAGAATATTATCAGGTATATGTTTTGCTTAGGAGTAGTGCTTTTTAATCCTTTACGGATTATTTCTTTCATTATTCTTTCCTCTTTTATATGTTCACTGTGCATGGTTGATTTGTAATATAATTTTATTGGAGGTATTGTGGTTTCTGTTCTAGGTTCAGGATTATACCAGCGGTCCAAGTGTCTTTTTATAGCAGCGTTTATTTCCGCGTTGCTATATCCGTTGTTCACCAATACCTGAGTTGCTCTTTCAAACTCTCTACTCGCATTGCTCCATTCAGAGCAGTGAGTAGAGCTCGACGAATATAAGCATTGAGAACACTGGCTTTGTATCTTTGGGGGCACTCACTTCTACCGTTCAGGCATAATCCTATGTTTGACCTAAAAATGACTAAATGACCTAAAAAGACATCTAGAGAGAGAGTCAGTACTCCGATATACACATGAAAATTGAAAATAGTGAAAATAACATTGTCATTCTTGGATGTAATAATAACAAAACAGGAACCTCTTTAAGCACCAACGTATATACCAAGCCCACCAACATAGGATTATGCCTGAACGGTAGAAGTGAGTGCCCCCAAAGATACAAATATATATATATATATATATATATATATATATATATATATATATATAACTGAAAACTCACACCCCAGAAGTGACTCGAACCCATACTCCCAGGAGCAACGCAACTGGTATGTACAGGGACGCCTTAAACCATTTGACCATCACGACCGGACATAAGGAAGTGATAGCCGAGGCTATATGAACCACTTCCCCGCCGGCACTCGGATAGTAATCTTGGGCATAGCATTTTATCAAATCACCTCATTTTTTGGGGCAACACGTGAGGAACACAAATGCAAACAAGCCTGAATGGTCCCCAGGACTTGATACAGCTGAAAACTCACACCCCAGAAGTGACTCGAACCCATACTCCCAGGAGTATGGGTTCGAGTCACTTCTGGGGTGTGAGTTTTCAGTTGCATCTAGTCCTGGGGACCATTCAGGCTTGTTTGCATATATATATATATATATATATATATATATATATATATATATATATATATATATATATATATATATATATATATATATATATATATATGTATATATATATATATATATATATATATATATATATATATATATATATATATATATATATATATATATATATATATATATATATATATATATATATATATATATATATATATATATATATAGGAAATGTTCGTTTGTGTTGTGAAGATTGGTGCTTAGAATTTGCGAACATTCGGAAATGCCATCACCGAATCGATCTGCTGCTGCTTCATTCGATGTAGGGTTGCGTCGTGAACAAAATTGCAACACGAGTGGTCTGTTGTCGTATGTGCAATCAAATATTCCTAAGCTAACGCTTGAGCAAAAAGCATTTACAATCAAATAATTCAAACTGTCAATAACGGGTTTCGAGAAATTTTCTTAGATGCGCCAAGAGGAACTGTAAATCCTTCCTAATTAGACTGATTCTGGCAGTATTTCGATCCCAAAATGGCATAACCTTAGCTTTTGCATCGCCCGGAATAGCTGCGACATTGCTGCCTGGGGAAGAACTGCTACTTCGGCTTTGAAATTGCCATTGAACATGCAATTCATTGAAACTCCCACGTGCAACATTTCCAAAGCATCCGGCGTGGGAAAAGTATTGCAGAAATGTAAACTTACCGTTTGGGATGAATGCACAATGGTCCACAATAAATCGCTCGAGGCTCTTGATCAATCATTGAAAGATTTGTGAGTAAACATCAGACCATTTGGGAACGCATTAATATTGCTTGCAGGAGATTTCAGGCAAACAGTACTTGTAGTTCCTAGACACAAGTCCGTCGACACTGTTGAGAAAGCAGATGAAGCTGTTAGTAATCCAACAGAGTTTTTGAATTCACTCAATTAACTGCCAGGAATACCATCACACGTACTGCCACTGAAAATCTGCGTGCCAATTATCATGTATCGAAATATCAATCAGCTGAAGCTTTGCAACGCCACACGCCTTGCAGTAAAAAATTAAACAGCAACGTCATAGATGCAACATTCCTGACAGGAACTTTCAAAGGTGAATATGTCCTCATTCCTCGCATTCCTATGATTCCAACAGATATGCCATTTCAATTTAATTTAAGATTTTGTAATTTCCAATTCAAGTGGCGCTTACAATCACCATCAACAAAGCTCAGGGCCAATGTTGCGTGTTCTAGACTCGGCAAACCAATCAATCTCTAAATCTCCACAGACAATGGAACAACAAAACATATTGCATACCCACAATCATTGTGAAATTAAACATATTAGAATCATGCACTTTCTCTTTTCTTTCTTTTCCATTTAACCAGACTGAGTTACAGCAACGCATGGCGGGTACAGCTTGTATATACATTGTATCATCTGTATCATCAGTTGTATCTTCTGATTTTTGTTGATTTACAAAAATCAGAAGATACAACTGACGATTTACTATAAAATCAAGAAAACGGCCAGCCTACTCATGAGAAACTCTCCAGACACTGAGCGGAACGCTCTAAAAGAGACCAACGTCGTCTATGCCTTCAAATGCCCTCTTGGGAACTGTAAGCCTCAAAAAACTCAGTATATAGGCAAGACAACAACATCTCTTTCCAGGCGTTTAACGATGCATAAGCAACAGGGCTCCATTAAGGAACATATAATCTCTTCCCACAACCAAACCATCACCAGAGAAATCTTAGCAAACAACACAGAAATCATTGATAGATACAGCGACAGCAGGCGGCATGACATCTGCGAGGCACTACACATCAAGAAGTCAACACCAGCAATCAACAGCCAATTAATGCACAACTATATTCTACCCACTTCAAGACTCCGCTCCAATATAGAAGCATCAAGAAATATGGGCCAATAGGCCGTCTGTAGTTACAAGTCTGCCCTTTAACTTATACCCATTGTTCCGTGTTCTGTGTTTGTTGAAAGTTTGTTTTCACCTTACTATTGTATTACATCACCTCACCCAAATGCAGGTATAAAAGACCCAAACAACAACAACATTCAGTTATAAGTTGTGTGTGTGTAAACTAAAGTCTTTGAAAATGTAATAAGTTTTACGAAACGCGCTCAAGTGTCGCGTCAGACTAGAAATAAAAATGAATTTTGGAGAATTGATTTTTCATTTACCGTCGACAGTAAAAATAAATATATAATATATATATATATATATATATATATATATATATATATATATATATATATATATATATATATATATATATATGTCGTACCTAGTAGCCAGAATGCACTTCTCAGCCTACTATGCAAGGCCCGATTTGCCTAATAAGCCAAGTTTTCATGAATTAGTATATTTTCTCTAATTTCTTTCTTATGAAATGATAAAGCTACCCATTTCATTATGTATGAGGTCAATTTTTTTTATCGGAGTTAAAATTAACGTAGATATATGACCGAACGTAACCTACCCTACCAAACCTAACCTAACCTATCTTTATAGATTAGGTTAGGTTAGGTCGGTTAGGTAGTCGAAAAACAATTAATTCTTGAAAACTTGGCTTATTAGGCAAATCGGGCCTTGCATAGTAGGCTGAGAAGTGCGTGCTGGCTACTAGGTACGACATATATATATATATATATATATATATATATATATATATATATATATATATATATATATATATATATATATATATATATATATATATATATATATATATATATATATGTTGTACCTAGAAGCCAGAACGTCGTACTCGGCCTACTATGCAAGGCTCGATTTGCCTAATAAGCTAAGTTTTCCAGAATTAATATATTTTCTCAAATTTTTTTAAAAAGAGAATCTGAGATAACATGGATTAATTATGAAGAAATGCTTTGAAAATTATATCTCAAGTCTCTGGAGAATAGAAGTTCTAGGGTAGACATGATTACATTTTGTTAAACATTCAGGGAAATTGATCATGCAAAGACAAAATATTTTTGAAATGATTAGTAACGCGAATGGGAGACACACGTGGAAACTATATTATTAAATGATATTTAGTGTAAGAGAAATGAACAAGTGAAGTGAACGTGAATTGAGGAGGCAGACTCCATACACAGTTTCATATTTAAATATAGTACAGCCCAAATGGTTTAGAAACCTGAACACCAGATGATTGAAGATTGAAAAAAGGGACGAAAGATCCGAAACTCAATCCTCTAAGCCAAAATGGAGAGTACAAACACAAAATTACACACCTACAGGGTCGAGTGGTCAGCATTCACAATTTCAGTCCATGAACCCGGGTTCAATTACCGGCCTAAATAGAAAAGTTGAAAGTTTCTTTTACTTTAAGCTCTGTTCACGTTGAAATGAGTAGTTACTTGGTAGTTAAACAGCTGTTGTGGGCTACATCTTGGGGATGTGAAGGTCTTTGACAGAGGATGATGAATATATTTTAGAAAAATAATGATTGGGAGTCAGAACATATTGACTGACTCGTGCCAGTGAATGGAATAGTTAGTGCGATATAATGAAATTTCATGACTGTCATTCACTCACTCAGCACTCTTAAGAGTGCTGTCGGAAAACCCGACACCATTTAATAATATTACATTCAACAGGCAGATAATATTGCTGCTGTTGTATACATAAGTTACCCTTGAAAATGTAACGTAGTAGAATTTTCCTCAATAGAAAACGGGATATCATTGCCACGTAGTACTATAAATTCACTAGCTATTTGTTGGGAATTATTCTTAAATACATTAGTCTTTCGACTTTTATATCATAAAAACATCTCATTTGAATTAACTTAATTATCAGTACCAAAATAGAGTAAATGTGACCCTTCTATCACTTACTGACATCTGAACAAAGTGCCAATGCTTCAGTAGTAGGGAGTGGTCAGCCATTGTTTGTAAGACCAGAGTCGTGGAGCAAATTCACCTCCTATAATTTCTCTTGGACGAAGTGTTATGGAGATCTGAGTAGTGTTCTGCCATCATCATCACACTGTCAACACCACAAGGGAAGTGTTTTCCGAAACCCGTTTATCTAATCATTTTTGGCCATTAATGTTAGGTAGATAATGGGCAACTGGTGAGAACACAAATAATCGACTCAATAAAGGTAATTAAGCCTTGGTCCTTATCTTATCTATTATACAGTATTTTCTCTGATATAGCTGTCATTATTAGGATTCTGGCTTTACAGCTAGTGCCCTTTGACAGGAACAAGAAAGGAAGCATGGCTTGATACATCAGTTACTGGGTGATGGAAGCTAGCCTCAAACGAGGATAATTTGGTGTCTACATCCTAGTTATACCTGGTGGACTAAGCCTGCTGAACAATAAGATAAGGAACCTCATCAATGTATACCAATATGTGTAGTTAATACTGTAGTTTGATTGACTGCATGAATATAAATTTAATATAAACCCCCCTAATGTATAAGGATCGATTTGTGAGATTATTGCAGAAATACAGTCCACTTAAGATCATACAATTACTATCGAAATATATAGATTAACGTAAATATAAATTCTATATAAATTCATATAAATTAAATATAAATCTCATAGGTCACTTCCCACAAGTGCAGAGTGAGTGCATGACGAGTAATAGTCAGCATGTAATCCCAGGAGTGCACACGCAACAGTGTACTGTCTTAAAACCTTTGGTCTGGGACCTAGGTTTGACTTTATTTATTTATTTATTTATTTATTACTTATTTATTTATTTAATTTATTTATTTACAAGAGGGTATACTGGGGGTTAAAAGAGACCATAGAAATGAAGTTGATTTTACATTCTTGTAAAGCCACTAGCACGCATAGCGTTTCAGGCAAGTGTATTGCAAACTTGTTGGGTATATATATTGTGACGTGTTCTGTGACAGCACAGTTACTGTCCTGGCAGGTGCTTTGCCAAACGAACATTAAATTAATGATAAATAATTAAAGACAAAAAACCCTTGACCACTTGCCTTTTACACAATCAAAGAAAAAACTGTGAATTTTACGTTAATACAAATGTGCACACACACTTTAACAAAATGCACTGAGCGTCTGCCATCAGCCGCAGTAAGAACGTCTAGGGGAGGGCAAGACGTGAGAGCTCTGACCACCAGAAGAATAATTTGGTGTTTGCTGATTGATTGATGAAGATTAAGCCACTCAAAATGTGGCACGGGCATGAATAGCCCGTAAGTGGTGGTCCTTTGGACCCATGACCAGTATCATTAGTGATACTGAAGATCTGTGGAGGTGCGACTGCACCTGCGTGA
>WNGS01071249.1:0-21690 GCA_020271785.1 Procambarus virginalis | reverse complement strand
CTTCTCAGTCTACTATGCAAGGCCCAATTTGCCTAATAAGCCAAGTTTTCCTGAATTAATATATTTTCTCTATTTTTTTTCTTATGAAATGATAAAGCTACCCATTTCATTATGTATGAGGTCAATTTTATTTTATTGGAGTTAAAATTAACGTAGATATATGACCGAACCTAACCAACCCTACCTAACCTATCTTTATAGGTTACGTTAGGTTAGGTAGCCGAAAAAGTTAGGTTAGGTTAGGTAAGTTAGGTAGTCGAAAAAACATTAATTCATGAAAACATTGCTTATTAGGCAAATCGGGCCTTGCTAGTAGGCTGAGAAGTGCATTTTGGCTACTGGTACGACATATATATATATATATATATATATATATATATATATATATATATATAATATATCTATATATATACATATATCTGAAAACTCACACCCCAGAAGTGATTTGAACCCATACTCCCAGGAGCAACGCAACTGGTATGTACAGGGACGCCTTAAACCACTTGACCTTCACGACCGGACATAAGGAAGTGATAGCCGAGGCTATATGAACCACTTCCCCACCGGCGCTCGATGGTAATCTTGGGCATAGCATTTTATCAAATCACTTCGTTTTTTGGGGCAACACGTGAGGAACACAAATGCAAACAAGCCTGAATGGTCCCCAGGACTAGATACAACTGACAACTCACACCCCAGAAGTGGCTCGAACCCATACTCCAAGGAGCAACGACACTGGTATGTACAGGACGCCTTAAACCACTTGACCATCACGCCCGAACATAAGGAAGTGATAGCCGAGGCCATATGAACCACTTCCCTGCCGGCACTCGGATGGTAATCTTGGGCATAGCATTTTATCAAATACCTCATTTTTTGGGGCAACACGTGAGGAACACAAATGCAAACAAGCCTGAATGGTCCCCAGGACTAGATACAACTGAAAACTCTCACCCCAGAAGTGACTCGAACCCATACTCCCAGGAGCAACGCAACTGGTATGTTTGCATTTGTGTTCCTCACGTGTTGCCCCAAAAAATGAGGTGATTTGATAAAATGCTATGCCCAAGATTACCATCCGAGTGCTGGCGGGGAAGTGGTTCATATAGCCTTGGCTATCACTTCCTTATGTCCGGTCGTGATGGTCAAGTGGTTTAAGGCGTCCCTGTACATACCAGTTGCGTTGCTCCTGGGAGTATGGGTTCGAGTCACTTCTGGGGTGTGAGTTTGGTCTCACAAACAGTGAGACCAAGCAGGTGAGGCGTTGGTCAGGACATATGCTAACATCAGTAGAAGACATCTTCAGCGTTTGAAGTCCCTCCATCATCCCAGTCAACGGTATTTTACAATTTTCTCCGGCTTGCCAAGCTTGAACTCACCAGCAACAGTGCCAGTGAGGGAGGCCTACCACCTTAACGGCCGGGGCGGGATGGGGGAAGGGCGGGGGCGGAGGGAGGCGCGTGAGGGAAAGTGAACCTTAGAGTAAGGCGTCACTAAGAACACCCGCTCACCGGTCAGGCGGAGGAGGCTGGTAGTGGCCGCATTTCAAACTCCCCTCACCACCACCCACCCCTCCACCTCCCTCGTGGGCTCAGTGAATGATAGTGAACAATTTGTGTCTGTTTAGTGTATCCTTTGCAGCCCCACATACAAAGTGCATACCATGTATATATAGTGCCATAGTGATATATACATCTCAAAGTGCCAACTCCGATACTCAGTGCCATACACACCACAAAGTGTCAACCCCAGTTTATAGTGTCATACACATAACACAGTGCCAACCCCATATTCTCAGTGTCATACATATACCCTGGTGTGCATATATATGAATGTATATTGTGTGTCATGTATATAGCCCACTCGATACTACGCCTCCCCCCCAAACCGACCCCATCCCCCCCCCCCGCACCTCACTACCTGAGCTGACCCTCGCCCCACCGGCCTCCACACCCAGCCGCGGCCTCCACACCCAGTTGCTGGCTCCACACCCAGTTGATGCCTCCACACCCAGTTGCTGGCTCCACACCCAGTTGATGCCTCCACACCCAGTTGCTGGCTCCACACCCAGTTGCTGACTCCACACCCAGTTGCTGGCTCCACACCCAGTTGCTGGCTCCACACCCAGTTGCTGACTCCACACCCAGTTGCTGGCTCCACACCCAGTTGCTGGCTCCACACCCAGTTGCTGGCTCCACACCCAGTTGCTGGCTCCACACCCAGTTGCTGGCTCCACACCCAGTTGCTGGCTCCACACCCAGTTGCTGACTCCACACCCAGTTGCTGACTCCACACCCAGTTGCTGACTCCACACCCAGTTGCTGACTCCACACCCAGTTGCTTTCTCCACACCCAGTTGATGCCTCCACACCCAGTTGACACCTCCACACCCAGTTGCTGGCAGTTGCTTGGCCATGACCCAGTGTGTTTGCCCCCTCTAAAGAACAATGCACAGTTTAACTCTCCCAACTGAGTTGAAATGGAAGGGGTCCCAGCGGTCGGGCAGGACTCCACAAGCCTTGAGGTGCCAACAACTACTCCTAAAAGAGGTTTTTGTCGAGTATGCAACAAAAACACCGCCATAAACTCCAACGGTGGTGTCATCCGCTTTCATACCTTCAACGAGGTAAGATGCAGTGGTTCCCACCAGCTTCCAAAGGGAAGCAATGGCCAGCTGCCATTGACAGTTAGGGAAGAGACTCCCATTAACCTAATCTCATCTGCAAACCTCACCCAAGCAATCATAGCGACGTCTGCTAGAACATTACCACACATCCCAAAAGCAGCCCGCCCAAATGCAGCAGCCAAACTCTGTAATCTTCTGAAAAGGGTTAATGATGCCCCGGAAAACATTCAAGCGTGGCATAATGTCCTTCTGTTTGGCAATGTATGCCTCACCGTCCCTCCAAGGAGGGACAAATCACTTGCTTCCTCGGTCCAGAGGGCGATAAATGAATACCCAAGGGGGGATAACCTAGTTCGCCTGCCTCTCCGAGCAAAACACACCCACCGCAGAAATGGTAACAACAACATACCGGAAACAAACAAAATCAGAGCACAAATCACCAAGAAAATTGAAGAGGGAAATACCGCAAGTGCTATTAGAGTCCTCACCAGTGACGAGAAAATTGCTCCTCGAAACTCAGCCACAGCGCGGGCCCTGCAAAGCAAGCACCCACCCAGAGCCCGACAAGGTGACAACAGCAGCCGACACCATTGCAGACCCATTAACCGTTGGTGAATCTGAGGTCTACAAAGCAGCCCTTTCTTTTCCACCTGGGTCAGCAGGAGGCTTTACAGGGTTAAAACCTCAACACATCAAGCAAATGTTAAATCCTGCGGTTGGTGATGCTGCACAAGATCTTCTTATGGAACTAACAAGGTTCGTTAACATGTGCCTGGCTGGTGATATACCTGAGGTCATAAGGCCTCTCTTTTTTGGTGCCTCCCTCTGTGCTCTCAAAAAGAAGGACGATGGAATCAGGCCAATCGCTGTTGGCAACACTCTCCGACGCCTGATTGCCAAGGCTGCTACGAGGGTTGTCAGCCAGCAAGCGGCTGAATTGCTGAAACCAATCCAGCTAGGATTTGGAATCCCCCAAGGCTGTGAAGCGGCTGCCCATGCAGCACGAGCATACATCACCAACATTTCTGATGAAAAGGCCCTGCTCAAACTGGACTTTAAGAATGCCTTCAACATGGTCAGAAGAGATGCAGTACTTTGTGCCGTACATCGCCATTTCCGGCCCCTCTACCCGTTCATACTATCGTGCTACAGTGGTGAGTCAAAACTGCTCTTTGGTGAACATGAAATCAGATCATGTGAAGGTGTTCAGCAAGGTGATCCTCTTGCTCCCCTTCTTTTCTGCTTAGTCTTAAAAGAAATCACCGAAAGCTTGTCCAGCGAGTTCAACATCTGGTTTTTGGATGATGGCACTATAGCTGGCACCGTAGACGACCTCTTGGCAGACATCAGGAAAATAAGGGAGCAAGAAGTAAGCCTGGGTCTCGTCCTGAACCCTTCCAAGTGTGAAGTAGTCTCCTCCAACCCAGACATCGTAGCTAGAATAAGGTCTGCCTTGCCTGGAGCCCATGTCATTAGGGCCGAGAACAGCACCCTCCTTGGAGCCCCCCTCGGGTCTAATGCCATTGAGGAGATCCTTGACAAGAAAATCGCAGACCTTAGGAGGATGGAAGACAGAATAGGTGACATCGATGCCCACGATGCTTTTTATCTCCTCACCAAATGCCTATCCCTTCCGAGGCTAACCTACTTTCTGAGGTGCGCCCCATCTTACGACAACCGAAAGCTTGAAGAGTATGACCTCTTACTGAAGACCATGCTGGAAAAAGTTGTTAATCTCTCCCTCAACGAGTGCCAGTGGAAACAAGCCACTCTTCCTGTTAGGCTCGGTGGCTTGGGTGTCCGCACCGCCACCCAAATTGCTGTCCCAGCCTTCCTGTCTTCCTCCTCAGCATCAGATGACCTGGTTAAGGAAATTCTACCTGACACCCTCAGTGATGTAGCGGGGATACAGGACCCCCACTACACGGAATGCGACACGAAATGGGGTGCCATGGCAGACCCAGCACTCAGACCAGCCATGCCGAAAGCCAAGAAACAATCCAGTTGGGACAGCCCCATTGCAGACAAAGAAGCCACAGCTTTGCTGGAGGCAGCAACAACCCCCAGTGATCGTGCACGCCTCACAGCTGTGCAGGCTCCCCATGCAGGGGACTTCCTTTTGGCAGTCCCTATGTCTGCGACAGGCACACGTCTTGATCCGCAGGAGCTCCGTATTGCAGTCGCTCTCCGTCTTGCTGCCCCTATCCACACTGTTCATAGGTGTATTTGCGGCGAGGCAGATGCTGACGAATATGGATTGCATGGCCTGCACTGTGGAAAATCTGGTGGTTGGCACACTAGACACGACGAAGTCAACGACATCATTAAAAGAAGCCTTGCCTCTGCCCAGTGTCCAGCGGAGAGAGAGCCCCGCAACCTTCTGAACCGTGACTCTGTTAGCTTTGCCGGCCGACCAGACGGAATCACACTGCGTCCGTGGAAGGGTGGCAGACAGTTGGCATGGGACTATACTTGCGTATCCACCCTGGCAGCCACATACATCAACCTCTCTGCCGGCACAGCAGGAGCCGCGGCGACACACAGAGAAAGAGACAAGTCAGCCAAGTACAGGCAATTAGATCATCGGTACAACTTCGTTCCAATAGGGTCTGAGACCCTAGGCCCATGGGGAGAGAGTGCAAGAAGGTTTCTAAAGGATCTTGGTTCCAAGCTCATTGACACCACAAGAGACCCTAGAGCGGCAAGTTTTCTCTTTCAGCGCCTCAGTGTCGCGATCCAGAGGGGGAATGCTCGCTGCATCCTCGGTTCCTGCCCAACGTCGGAGGAGTTCGAGGAAATCTACAGCCTCTAGGAAGCGAACTATTTTTGTGTCCTCTTAATGTTCATTTTTTGTATACAATCAGATATGTAACTGTATAACCTTGCTTAATAAAGTGTACACCATAAAAAAGGGGGTGGTAGGAGAAGCGAACACCCTTATGTATTCAGAGTTAAATGGCAAGTTTTTCCCTGAATGCTCTGTGTTCCCTTCTCTGAGGCTGTGGGTCCCTATAATTGCACCAGAGGTGGTACCCCCCTATATATATATATATATATATATATATATATATATATATATATATATATATATATATATATATATATATATATATATATATATATATATATATATATTGTGACGGTAACATGTTGGAAATGGTGGTCGGCAGTCTTCCAAATAGCAGATGTCAATGCTGGGCCACATACGTGTAAGTTATAAAAAAAAGGAAAAAAAAAGAGTGACTGCTTGTCTGATAATCTGTGGTAAGGTAAGGTAAGATACACGAAAACACAAATATAAAAAAATGCACTTTACTTAATCTAGAAAACAAAATAAATTAAAGACAATTCCTTGGCATTTAAAATAATGTAAAAGTAAAACATGTAAAAATATATATAACAAACTGAAAAGGGGGGAACTGGTTACGTTAATAGGAATACAAAGATAAATGGTGCTGGGAATATATGCGCAAGCTATCAACCTCTATTTGATCACACAAGGTGGGTCAAGTAGGTGTTCACAGCAAGAGCACTAGATATATTCTGACTGGTAGGGCTGCTAGTGACTCCAACATTGGCTGGCGAGGAATGTGATTGGCGTGGAGCTGGAGTGGTGTGTTGTTGAACGGCCAATGAAAATGCAGGACGGCCGCAAGTCGGTAGTTTGGCTGGGAGTAGCAGTTTGCAGGTCGACCAGGTGTGCAGGAGTGGGGGGAGGAGGGAGTTGCAGGTGCGTGGCTGGTCTTGATATATACGTTTAAGCTGCTGAAAACGTATCTTGAGTATTGTGTTCAACGTGATGTTAGCAGAAGGAGCAGGCTAAATCTCTGGGAAGAGATTATCGTCACAACTCTCCCCCGAAGCCTGCGGTTCTGGTGGAGTCACGTTCACGGGAGGTAGAGTGGTAGGTGGAGCTGCCTCTACCTCATGCACTCTGGAGAGGGCGTCAGCGATGATGTTATCAGGCCCCTTAATATAACAGATCTTCAGATTGAAGCCTTGAAGGTATAAAGCCCATCGCAGCAGACGTTGGTTATTGAATTGGGCTTGATGTAGGAATCTTAGAGGGTTGTGGTCCGAATAGATGGTAGTGGACCTAGCACCGTGCAGATATGGTGCAAAGTGTTGTAAGCTCAGGACGATGGAGAGGAGTTCCTTCTCTATAGTGCTATAGTTTTTCTGATGAGGCTTCAACTTGCAACTGTAGTAGCTGACAGGTAGAACCTCCTCGCCTCGCTGCTGCATTAAGACACTTCCGATGCCGGTACCACTGGCGTCGACATGGAGGATGAAAGGCTTCTTGATATCTGGTGAGGCGAGAATAGGATTAGAACAGAGGAGGAATTTGAGTTGTTCGAAGGCAACGGTTTGCTCCCTGGTCCAATTATACCATTGCTTGGGACTGGTTAAGGTGATTAAGGGGTTTGCAATAGTGCTAAAGTTCTTCACAAACCTACGGTAATAGGAAGCAAGACCAAGGAAGCGCAGGAGCTGCTTCCTGGTACTGGGCTGTGGATACTGTTGGATTGCTTGAATGTGAATATTTAACGGAGCCAGGCTGCCACTCCCTATAACATGACCCAGGTACCGCACTTTACCTTTCGCGAAGGTGGACTTGCCCAGATTGATGGTGAGGCCGGCTTTCAGGAGCTTGTAGAACAATCGTTGTAGCTGGAGCAGGTGTTCACTCCAGGTGTTGGATGCTACAACGATATCATCCAAATAGGCGTAGGTGTTGTCCAAGCCCTGGATGACGCGGTTGACAGCTCTCTGAAAGGTGGCCGGGGCATTGCAGAGTCCAAAGGGAAGGCGGTTGTACCTGAAAAGCCCGAAAGGGGTTATAAAGGCAGACAGTTCTTTAGCTCGCTCCGTTAAGCTCACCTGGTAATAGCCCTTGAGTAAGTCCACCTGGGACAGGTAGCGTGCATTACCAAAGGCATCAAGGATGTCGTCAATCCTAGGTATTGGGTAGGCGTCCTTCACTGTGACCTGGTTCAATTTCCTATAATCCGTGCAAAGACGGATTTTGCCGTGAGGTTTGGGTACCAGGATGCATGGTGAGGCCCAGGGGGACTCACAGGGGGTAGCCAGTCCATGGTCCAAGAGATACTGTACCTCAGCACGCATGACTTCCGTTTTGCTAGGGCTGATTCTGTAGAACGGTTGGCGAATCGGCTGGGTGTCAGGTAGCAGTTGGATGTCGTGCCGAGTCACAGTACACTCTTGAGGATCATCTCGAAACAACTCCTGATGTTCTCTGATGAGTTTGATGAGTGAAGCACTATTATCGTCCTGAAAATGATTGTGAAGGTCAGTAAGGATTTCCGAATTAGAAAGCGCTGTCTCAGTGTCAGTGTTTTCGGCAGGAGAAGCAGGGAAGGTCTCACTGTGGCTGTATGGACCTGTAAATGAGGTAAAGTTGGTTAACACAGTGGGAGGAACCCCATGATAGGGCTTGAGCAGATTGATGTGGCACAGCTGGGTCTTCCGCCGCCTATCGGGGGTCTCGAGAACGTAGTTGAAGTTGTTCCGGCACTCCTTAACACGGTAGGGTCCTGAGAACCTGTTCTGTAAAGGAGAACCTGGGATAGGGAAATAGGCAAGAACTAAGTCTCCCGGTTTAAACTTCCTTACTTGGCAGTGCTGGTCGTAACGAGTCTTCATCCTCTCCTGGGCTTTCTGTAGGTTGTTGCTGGCAAAGGAATGGACCCTCTCTAGAATGTGTCGGAGGTTTTGAAGATACTGGGGCACATTCTGATGCTCACTGAAGGTGGCATCACGTAGAGAATCCTTGAAAGCCTTGAGAGGTGTACGGCACTTACGTCCGTAGAGCATCTCATAAGGAGATACTCCTAGTGACTCGTTGGGAAGACTTCTGAAAATACACATAATGAGATCAAGTTGCCTATCCCAATCCTTTGAGGTCTCATTGCAAAACTTTTTTAAGAGTGCCTTGATAGTCTGATGACTACGCTCGAGAGAACCCTGTGAAGCAGGATGATAGGGGCTGGACAGTACCTGTTTGATGTTGAACTCCTCCAGAGTCCGTTTGAAGAGATCACTGGTGAAGTTGGTGCCACAGTCGCTCTGTATCTCCCTCGGAAATCCATACTGGGTGAATATTTTCAATAAATTCTTCACCACTGTAGCAGCCGTAATGTTTTTCACTGGAACTGCTATGGGGAATCTGGTGGTAGGACACAGGATAGTTAAGATATAGGCGTTGCCTGCACTGGTCCGAGGCAAAGGACCAACACAGTCAATAATAAGTCTGTGGAACGGTTCCTCAGGCACCTGGATGGGTATCAGTGGTGCTCTGGGAATGGAAACGTTCGGTTTCCCGGCTAACTGACACACGTGGCACAGTTTGACATGATTCTTTACATCGTTAACCATACCTGGCCAGTAGTAGTCTTGTCGAATTCCATGGTAAGTCTTGTTGAACCCGTAGTGTGACAATGCTCCGTGGGCCAGGTGTAGAATCGTGGGCCGCAGGCTGGTAGGAATCACTAGTTGTTCAACGTCTGCCCAATCGTCCTCGTCCTTCAGTTTACTGGGTCTATACCTGCGATAGAGTAATTCGTTCTCCATAAAGAACCCAGGAACACTGTCGGATTGGGTCTCAGCCTGAAAGAATAATGGTGTCAAGGTAAGATCATCTCTCTGTAACTTACGGAACTCCAAAGCGGTCAGATTAGGGGGTAGTTTCGAAGGGTCTTGAGGGACAGCGGTAGCAGTAGAGTCAGCTGGCTGTGGTCGTGCAGCTTGAGCACGGGTGGTCACCATAACAGGAGGAGAACCTTCATCACTCTCTTGAACCTTTGCTGGAACATGCTCAAAAATCGGGTTATCCAACACAGAGTTGCTTACCTCGGATATGTCCTTGACGATCAGGTTGTTCGGTTGTTGGTCTTCTGCCAAGTCGTTGCCCAGGAGAAGTTGCACTCCAGGCATGGGAAAAGGCTTTTCCCTGACGGCGACTTGGACTTCACCGGTCACGAAGGGACAATCTAGGTAAACTCTGGCAAGAGGATAAGGAGTAGTATCAGTAAGGTCAGTGATGAATACAGTCTCTCCTGTGTAGGCGACGTTGGGCACAGCTGATTTCAAGACGATCGATTATAGAGCCGCTGTGTCCCGCAGGATTTTAAGTCCAAAACGTCCCTCTGAATCTGGACCGTGGGTAGTGATAGTTCCTGGATACAGATGCTTGCTAAAGAGAGAGAGATCATTACATGAACACCAACATTCATTACAGGCTTACCGGACTTGGGTGAGTAGGTTTAGACTTAGGAGGTTCGATGTTACCTTTAGATTGGGACTTACCACATTTCTCTATGGTATGTCCATAGAGTCGACAATACCTGCAGTACAGTTGAGAGGTACCTTGATCTGGGCTTGCTTTCTCGTAACTGTACCAAGACTTCTTACTGGTAGGTTCTGGTGTCAGCCGGTGGATGAAGCTGTAAGTGTCAGCTGGTGTGCGAGTATGTCTCCCAAGATGCTCCCACAGCTGACTTGAATGGCATTGCAGTGCACAGATCTTCGTGCACAAAGCCTATCTCTCTTAATCCTGGATAGTGACCTAGCATGTTGGGTATCTCTAGAATGCCCACTTAACCAGGAACACTGTTAAAATACGTAGGCCGCCGTATGTCTAGGCAGGAAGTAGATACAGGGAGCTAAGTATACTTGCTACCAAAGGGTCAGTGAGTACATGGCTGGTGCCCGCTGAGACAGAGGGGAAGGCGCCAGCAGCGTCTGACCTCTGGGGTCAACCGGCGCGATGTTGAATAACAGCTATGACGTGTTCATGACGTCACTCCTGCTACTGCTCATCGAACGAGCTAATATGATTGGTTCCCGCTCATTTGCTGCAATGCTATTGGTCAAATTGTAACTCCTTTTGTGTTGTGTGCCACGAGATGCCCGGCACCCTTGCAAACTCATTCACGTGAGAGAGACCATACCCAGAGGACGTGTTCTGTTCTACCGGCCAATAGACTGATCACCGTCTATCCCTCACCGTCAAGTTAACTCAGCGTCTTTGCGATATACCACACACTCGCCAGAATCACGAGTGGGAATATATTGTTTAGAAGCCTAAAGTGACAAATCTCCAGAGCGAAACAGACTGGTATCAGGTAACCCCTGGTGACAAAGATCGTCGTGAGTGACCTAGAGTGAACTAAGGCAGTGCCGCCGCCTAAGTAACCTGTGTGTGTGACCTTACCATAAGTGTACCTGCATGGTGTACCACAGCAGCCGCCAGCCGCCACTCATCCTGAGCGTGTACCTCGGTACCTCGAGCGCCCGCCGCTAGCTGTCGCCAGCCGCCGCCGCCCTCACTCCTACGTGACGTCACCACCGCCAGTGCCAGTGTGTGTGCGTGTGTCTGTCTGTTAAGCATACAGCACGCCCTACTTACGAAATCATCTCAAGATACTGCGAGTACCCTCCGTGTCTACGAGCGAAACCAGCTGTCAGGCCACCTATGAGTGCTTGTATAAATGTGCCTGACTGAGTGAGTGAATAAGGAAAGGTACCTTATCTGTAAGTACAAGATCTTGTCATTGTTTTATTGTGTCTGTGTTGATCTGAGGGATCAACCACAGTTCTCACCTTCTTATACCTGTCGCAGGTTATAGGTGAATCGACGGTGTATGCGTGTTTATCTGTGTGGTATCACAGCATTTCACTCGTCTGTGGATGTGAGCTTCACATACACCACACATTTAGTTATTGTGTGATTATTATTGTGTTTATTGCATATCATCATTACCGAGTATCCGGTTGGAACTCTTGTGATCCCTTTGCATACCGGCAGTTAGGTTGCCGTGTTAGTGATTGGCTGTCAACTGTGTTAAGTTAGGTGTTTCTCCACGAGTGGATACGAGTCGATTAGCCAGACGTCAAGAGTCTCGCTAATGCAACCATAGCTTTGCTGACGCCAATCGAAAGTAAATCAAGCACCCTGTGTATTAGTGGTTAAGTTAGTAAATAAACTACTGTTAAGCTTTATGCGGTGTTTCCGTTGAACCACTTCTGAATACTGCCAATATTACTCAAGCCTTCAGCTCTAAGTGTCTTCAACACCGAGTTGCCTGTAAGTCACTAAACTATAAATTTGATGAGGACCCTAGGAGTCCCTTAAAGTGTTACATCATTGAGGAGATTCCAACGACCAACGTGGAGCAGGACCAGGTGAGGCTAGTCTGAGAAGAGACCCACAAGGACTCTAACTCGACCTTGCTCCCAGGCCCTGTACGGTTGCTCTCGTATTTTCTATTTTGCTAATTCCGACAGCTTCGTGAAGCGTCTGCCACATGTACATTGGCGACGTACGCATTGCAGTCGTGACAGCAAAAAAAAAAAAAAACCCACATCTGGCGCCCAACGTGTTAGGCTTAGTTGGAACCTATGAGCTAGGTTGTACAGTAAAATTTCGCACTTAAATTTTCCCTGAAAATTCAAAAGTGACGAGCAGTATTCAGAGGATGTTTAACACCCTGTTAGGTACACACACCACCAGTATGTCTGAGTGTGTAGAGTACAAACAGCGCTACCTGCATCTTCACCTGGCCTTGACCGCTCGTAGACCTGACGACTACGACACTCTTACTGAACAAGAGTGTAAGGAACGAGTGGAACAGCACATGAGGGCCGTGGAAGAGGTGATGCTACAAGCACACATGCAGGGTAGTGCTGAGGTGGCGTGCACGAGTCTCATCACACTGGATGAAGCTATCGGTGGTGAGACCCCAGTGAGAGATAACACAGTGGGAGAGACCCCAGTGAGAGACACTTGGAGGTAGAGACCCCTGTGGGTGACGTCACCGAGAATGATGTCACTAGAATCACGCGCGCTGCGGAAGAAAACGGAGTCACGCGGGAATCTAGCCCTTTAAATACTCCGTTGGGGGGATTCTATGGGGAAGAATCTCGGCCCAAAAGGTCCTTGTGGACGACACCAACTCAAAGAGTAGGTATTACAGGCTCGCAATTATTCACCTTAGAGGAATACCGTAACCAAGTTAGGGAGTTGGGATTCGAAGGGAATAAAGTAGCAGAGCAAGCTATGAAACTCTGGACTGATCAGCAGGACAGAGAAAGCAAACTGTGGACTGATCAGCAAGAGAGAGAAAACAAACGCTGGACTGATCAGCAGAACCGAGAAAGTACTGAACGCATAGCTCGCATGCAGTTGCAAGCAAGGCAGGATGACCAGACAAGTGGTCGTTCAACGGAGACTAACGTTGAACAAGGTAAGACTGTCAAACTACCTAAACTAGCTAACTTTGATGAGAGGGACGACTCGATGGATGCATACATCAAGCGTTTCGAAGGTCACGCCGCTGATTGCGGGTGGGAAAGATCAAAGTGGGCACTCGCTCTTAGTGCATTGTTAAAGGGTAGGGCATTAACTATCTACCACAGTCTGGGTCCGCACCAGCGCGGAGATTACGAGGCATTGACAACAGCGCTGCTGAACGGTTTTGGCATAACTGCAGACCGGATGCTAGAGAATTTCCGTAGGGCTCAATTGCAAAAAGGTGAGACATATGTGCTCATGTTACAGCGGTTAGAATCGAGTCTAAACCGTTACTGTGAACTCATGGAGACTGCTCCTGGGAGCATGGAGTTCTATCAACTGATGATTCGTGAACAGTTCTTAGAAGCATGCGAATCGTCTCTGCGTGTCAAGCTCAAAGAGCAAGAAATTGTGTCAAATCTGTCTATGGCCAAGCAAGCTGATCTGTGGGCTGGGGCCAGGAGACAGGTGAAAGGGGTGAAGCCGCACGAGAAGCATCATGCTACAGGTATTGGCGATAGAGCTAAGCTTAAGACTGGTGTGTCGGGGGAGCAGGGAAACTCCTCCAACAAGCAGGTGCACAAGTGCTACACCTGTGGTAAGCCAGGTCATCGTGCAGCTGATTGCAAGGTAAAACCGAAATCAGGTTACATAGCAGGTGTGAGCTCAAGTGGTAAGAATCATCCCAACGTCAGAAAGGATCCACTAGCTTGGACCCTTGAGGTGGTGGACGGAAATGTTAACGGAAAATCGGCGAAAATCTTCCGTGACAAAGGCGCCACTACTCACATGGTAAGAAAGAGCCTAGTACAGCCAGGATCTGAGACAGGTAGACATATCTATGTCAAATTCCCAAATGGCTATACTAAAGAGATGGTGGAGGTGTATGTGTGGGTCGACACACCTTACATCAAAGGTAAAATCCGTGCCGTTCAACAGGAACGTGCTGTATATGGACTTTTATTGGGAAATGTTCCGGGAGTCTCTGATTGCCCAAGTCCGCCCTCAAAGAAAACGGGGGAGAGTAAGGCGCGCAGCCACCGTCGGTCAGCTGATCCCAAGGGCGACTCGCCCGGGGATGACGTCACAGGGAGTGCCCACACCCTCACCCAGCTGAAGAGTAAGGGAGAGAAGGTAAGCTGTGAAGTTATGGAGAAAGAAGCAAAACCTCTGGTTGAAGAAACAGCAACTCCATTAACAGGTAACTCGCTCGTGGCAGCTGTCACTACGAGGTCACAGAGCAACAAGCCGACTCGCCCAGAAAAACCTTTGAAATTACGAGACATTCAGGGAGTGTCTGCAAAGGAGTTTATTGATGCCCAAGGGAGCGACCCAACACTAGCCCAGATACGTAAGTATGCTGAGGAGAAAAGGGTTTTCCAACACCAGGAACGCAAGTACTGGTACTTGCACCATAATGGGAAACTCGTGCGCAGAGTTGAGACGCCCCACGATACTTGGGATCAACTCGTTGTTCCACAGGAGCATAGACTGGCTGTGTTTCGCTTAGGTCATGAAGCTCTGATGGGAGGTCATATGGGTCACGCAAAGACCAGTGCGAGGATACAAGCTGTGTTCTACTGGCCAGGAATTACTGGGGAAATACAGCGTTACACTCGCTCGTGTGACACCTGTCAGCGCACCACTGATCGAGGACGGGTGAAGCCCGGGAAGCTTCAGCCCTTCCCCATCATTGATCAGCCGTTCAAGCTGGTCAGCATTGATCTGGTTGGTCCGATCATACCGAGTGCAACGGACGGCAGTAAGTACATCCTGACCATGGTCGATCACGCAACAAGGTACCCAGAAGCAGCTGCCCTGAAGAACATCGAGACGTCAACGGTAGCGGAAGCCTTGGTAGGTTTTTTCAGTCGCCTTGGTATACCTGAGTGGATCCATAGCGACCGAGGGACACAGTTTACCAGCGAGATGATGGACCAAGTCAGACGTCTGCTCACAGCGAGAGCATCCCTCACCACGCCTTATCATGCTATGGGAAACGGTTTGGTAGAACGCTTCAATGGCACTCTCAAGAAGATGTTGAAGAGAATGTGCATCGAACAGCCTCGGGAGTGGCCCAGGTATATCAACCCTTTGTTGTTTGCCTACAGGGAGGTGCCACAGGCTAGCACAGGGTTCTCACCCTTCGAGCTTTTGTACGGTCGCACAGTTAAAGGCCCTCTGCAGGTACTGAGGAACCTGTGGGAAGGCGATGACTGTACCCCTGAAACCAAGACGACGTACGAGTACGTCATCGATCTACGGGAACGGCTGGAGAACACCTGTCAGCTGGCCCGAGAACAGCTAGCAAAAGCAAAGGAGTACCAGAAGCAAACATACGACAAAAAAGCAAAAGAACGCAAGTTCAGTGTAGGTGACAAGGTACTTTTGTTACTTCCCACCAGCAGGAACAAGCTCTTGCTGCAGTGGAAGGGCCCATTCACGGTAGTGGAGTGCTCGCACTCGTTAAACTACGTGCTCGACGTCGATGGTGCCAGGAAGAAGTACCACGTCAACATGCTCAAACGCTACGAGGACCCTCCTGTAGATGTATCAACAAAGCCGAAGAAGCATGTAAGACGAAAAAACAGGAGAGGACCACGGGCCTCGACATCGACAGAGCTGATCGACAACCCACTGCTCTCAGCCGTAGGTGCTGACTGGTTGAGTAGGTCAGGGGTGATTAACGAGACGTCGAACGAGGGAGACATGAGCGAGGAAACGCAACGCGCATCACCGGACACTGGTTCCCAGTGTGTGTCTGATGTTTCAGGCATGACACAGGTGGAGAGAGGCAGTGGACAGACCAGCGCCACTCAGGGTTTCGAGGCGTTGAGCCGACCCAGACCTGGAGCTACGTCCAACCACAGTGCCTGCTCAAGACCTGAACAGATAGCCACATGTGATCCGGTGACTGAAGAAATTCCTCACTTACCAGAAGAGAATAGTCTAGACGAGGCCCGCCTCGCCTAGCTGTATAGAAAACGGGGTCCGCTGGACCCGGCCGCGCAAAGTGCACTCAGTTTGTGCACATGTTGTCAGCGGTGTGAGTTGAACGAGCGCCACGCTGTGGAGCTCGATCTTTGTTGGGGGTGATGTGGGAGTATGTCTCCCAAGATCCTCCCACAGCTGACTTGAATGGCATTGCAGTGCACAGATCTTCGTGCACAAAGCCTATCTCTCTTAATCCTGGATAGTGACCTAGCATGTTGGGTATCTCCAGAATGCCCACTTAACCAGGAACACTGTTAAAATACGTAGGCCGCCGTATGTCTAGGCAGGAAGTAGATACAGGGAGCTAAGTATACTTGCTACCAAAGGGTCAGTGAGTACATGGCTGGTGCCCGCTGAGACAGAGGGGAAGGCGCCAGCAGCGTCTGACCTCTGGGGTCAACCGGCGCGATGCGGAATAACAGCTATGACGTGTTCATGACGTCACTCCTGCTACTGCTCATCGAACGAGCTAATATGATTGGTTCCCGCTCATTTGCTGCAATGCTATTGGTCAATTGTAACTCCTTTTGTGTTGTGTGCCACGAGATGCCCGGCACCCTTGCAAACTCATTCACGTGAGAGAGACCATACGAAGAGGACGTGTTCTGTTCTACCGGCCAATAGACTGATCACCGTCTATCCCTCACCGTCAAGTTAACTCAGCGTCTTTGCGATATACCACACACTCGCCAGAATCACGAGTGGAATATATTGTTTAGAAGCCTAAAGTGACAAATCTCCAGAGCGAAACAGACTGGTATCAGGTAACCCCTGGTGACAAAGATCGTCGTGAGTGACTTAGAGTGAACTAAGGCAGTGCCGCCGCCTAAGTAATCTGTGTGTGTGACTTTACCACAGAAGTGTACCTGCATGGTGGTACCACAGCATAGCCGCCAGCTCCACTCATCCAGCGTGTACCTCAGTACCTCGAGCGCCCGCCGCTAGCTGCGGACCCAGACTGTGGTAGATAGTTAATGCCCTACCCTTTAACAATGCACTAAGAGCGAGTGCCCACTTTGATCTTTCCCACCCGCAATCAGCGGCGTGACCTTCGAAACGCTTGATGTATGCATCCATCGAGTCGTCCCTCTCATCAAAGTTAGCTAGTTTAGGTAGTTTGACAGTCTTACCTTGTTCAACGTTAGTCTCCGTTGAACGACCACCTGTCTGGTCATCCTGCTTTGCTTGCAACTGCATGCGAGCTATGCGTTCAGTACTTTCTCTGTTCTGCTGATCAGTCCAGCGTTTGTTTTCTCTCTCTTGCTGATCAGTCCACAGTTTGCTTTCTCTGTCCTGCTGATCAGTCCAGAGTTTCATAGCTTGCTCTGCTACTTTATTCCCTTCGAATCCCAACTCCCTAACTTGGTGACGGTATTCCTCTAAGGTGAATAATTGCGAGCCTGTAATACCTACTCTTTGAGTTGGTGTCGTCCACAAGGACCTTTTGGGCCGAGATTCTTCCCCATAGAATCCCCCAACGGAGTATTGCAAGGGTTAGATTCCCGCGTGACTCCGTTTTCTTCCGCAGCGCGCGTGATTCTAGTGACATCATTCTCGGTGACGTCACCCACAGGGGTCTCTACCTCCAAGTTGTCTCTCACTGGGGTCTCTCCCACTGTGTTATCTCTCACTGGGGTCTCATCACCGATAGCTTCATCCAGTGTGATGAGACTCGTGCACGCCACCTCAGCACTACCCTGCATGTGTGCTTGTAGCATCACCTCTTCCACGGCCCTCATGTGCTGTTCCACTCGTTCCTTACACTCTTGTTCAGTAAGAGTGCCGAAGTTGTCAGGTCTACGAGCGGTCAAGGCCAGGTGAAGATGCAGGTAGCGCTGTTTGTACTCTACACACTCAGACATACTGGTGGTGTGTGTACCTAACAGGGTGTTAAACATCCTCTGAATACTGCTCGTCACTTTTGAATTTTCAGGGAAAATTTAAGTGCGAAATTTTACTGTATAACCTAGCTCATAGGTTCCAACTAAGCCTAACACGTTGGGCGCCAGAAGTGGGGGTTTTCTTTTTTTTGCCGTCACGACTGCAATGCGTACGTCGCCAATGTACATGTGGCAGACGCTTCACGAAGCTGTCGGAATTAGCAAAATAGAAAATACGAGAGCAACCGTACAGGGCCTGGGAGCAAGGTCGAGTTAGAGTCCTTGTGGGTCTCTTCTCAGACTAGCCTCACCTGGTCCTGCTCCACGTTGGTCGTTGGAATCTCCTCAATGATGTAACACTTTAAGGGACTCCTAGGGTCCTCATCAAATTTATAGTTTAGTGACTTACAGGCAACTCGGTGTTGAAGACACTTAGAGCTGAAGGCTTGAGTAATATTGGCAGTATTCAGAAGTGGTTCAACGGAAACACCGCATAAAGCTTAACAGTAGTTTATTTACTAACTTAACCACTAATACACAGGGTGCTTGATTTACTTTCGATTGGCGTCAGCAAAGCTATGGTTGCATTAGCGAGACTCTTGACGTCTGGCTAATCGACTCGTATCCACTCGTGGAGAAACACCTAACTTAACACAGTTGACAGCCAATCATTAACACGGCAACCTAACTGCCGGTATGCAAAGGGATCACAAGAGTTCCAACCGGATACTCGGTAATGATGATATGCAATAAACACAATAATAATCACACAATAACTAAATGTGTGGTGTATGTGAAGCTCACATCCACAGACGAGTGAAATGCTGTGATACCACACAGATAAACACGCATTCACCGTCGATTCACCTATAACCTGCGACAGGTATAAGAAGGTGAGAACTGTGGTTGATCCCTCAGATCAACACAGACACAATAAACAATGACAAGATCTTGTACTTACAGATAAGGTACCTTTCCTTACGCACTCACTCAGACTCGTTTATACAAGCACTCGTAGGTGGCCTGATAGCTGGTTTCGCTCGTAGACACGGAGGGTACTCGCAGTATCTTGAGATGATTTCGTGAGTAGGGCGTGCTGTATGCTTAACAGACAGACACACGCGCACACACTGGCACTGACGGTGCGTGAGGTGGTGACGTCACGTAGGAGTGAGGGCGGCGGCTGGCGGCGCTCGCGGCGGGCTCGAGGTACTGAGGTACACGCTCAGGATGAGTGGCGGCTGGCGGTGCTGTGTACACATGCAGGTACACTGTGGTAATGTCACACACAGATTACTTAGGCGGCGGCACTGCCTTAGTTCACTCTAGGTCACTCACGACGATCTTTGTCACCAGGGGTTACCTGATACCAGTCTGTTTCGCTCTGGAGATTTGTCACTTTAGGCTTCTAAACAATATATTCCCACTCGTGATTCTGGCGAGTGTGTGGTATATCGCAAAGACGCTGAGTTAACTTGACGGTGAGGGATAGACGGTGATCAGTCTATTGGCCGGTAGAACAGAACACGTCCTCTGGTATGGTCTCTCTCACGTGAATGAGTTTGCAAGGGTGCCGGGCATCTCGTGGCACACAACACAAAAGGAGTTACAATTTGACCAATAGCATTGCAGCAAATGAGCGGGAACCAATCATATTAGCTCGTTCGATGAGCAGTAGCAGGAGTGACGTCATGAACACGTCATAGCTGTTATTCCGCATCGCGCCGGTTGACCCCAGAGGTCAGACGCTGCTGGCGCCTTCCCCTCTGTCTCAGCGGGCACCAGCCATGTACTCACTGACCCTTTGGTAGCAAGTATACTTAGCTCCCTGTATCTACTTCCTGCCTAGACATACGGCGGCCTACGTATTTTAACAGTGTTCCTGGTTAAGTGGGCATTCTGGAGATACCCAACATGCTAGGTCACTATCCAGGATTAAGAGAGATAGGCTTTGTGCACGAAGATCTGTGCACTGCAATGCCATTCAAGTCAGCTGTGGGAGGATCTTGGGAGACATACTCCCACATCACCCCCCAACAAAGATCGAGCTCCACAGCGTGGCGCTCGTTCCACTCACACCGCTGACAACATGTGCACAAACTGAGTGCACTGAGCGCGGCCGGGTCCAGCGGACCCCGTTTTCTATACAGCTAGGCGAGGCGGGTCCTCGTCTAGACTATTCTCTTCTGTTAGTGAGGAATTTCTTCAGTCACCGGATCACATGTGGCTATCTGTTCAGGTTTTGAGCAGGCACTGTGGTCGGACGTAGCTCCAGGTCTGGGTCGGCTCAACGCCTCGAAACCCTGAGTGGCGCTGGTCTGTCCACTGCCTCTCTCCACCTGTGTCATGCCTGAAACATCAGAGACACACTGGGAACCAGTGTCCGGTGATGCGCGTTGCGTTTCCTCGCTCATGTTTCCCTCGTTCGACGTCTCGTTAATCACCCCTGACCTACTCAACCAGTCAGCACCTACGGCTGAGAGCAGTGGGTTGTCGATCAGCTCTGTCGATGTCGAGGCCCGTGGTCCTCTCCTGTTTTTTCGTCTTACATGCTTCTTCGGCTTTGTTGATACATCTACAGGAGGGTCCTCGTAGCGTTTGAGCATGTTGACGTGGTACTTCTTCCTGGCACCATCGACGTCGAGCACGTAGTTTAACGAGTGCGAGCACTCCACTACCGTGAATGGGCCCTTCCACTGCAGCAAGAGCTTGTTCCTGCTGGTGGGAAGTAACAAAAGTACCTTGTCACCTACACTGAACTTGCGTTCTTTTGCTTTTTTGTCGTATGTTTGCTTCTGGTACTCCTTTGCTTTTGCTAGCTGTTCTCGGGCCAGCTGACAGGTGTTCTCCAGCCGTTCCCGTAGATCGATGACGTACTCGTACGTCGTCTTGGTTTCAGGGGTACAGTCATCGCCTTCCCACAGGTTCCTCAGTACCTGCAGAGGGCCTTTAACTGTGCGACCGTACAAAAGCTCGAAGGGTGAGAACCCTGTGCTAGCCTGTGGCACCTCCCTGTAGGCAAACAACAAAGGGTTGATATACCTGGGCCACTCCCGAGGCTGTTCGATGCACATTCTCTTCAACATCTTCTTGAGAGTGCCATTGAAGCGTTCTACCAAACCGTTTCCCATAGCATGATAAGGCGTGGTGAGGGATGCTCTCGCTGTGAGCAGACGTCTGACTTGGTCCATCATCTCGCTGGTAAACTGTGTCCCTCGGTCGCTATGGATCCACTCAGGTATACCAAGGCGACTGAAAAAACCTACCAAGGCTTCCGCTACCGTTGACGTCTCGATGTTCTTCAGGGCAGCTGCTTCTGGGTACCTTGTTGCGTGATCGACCATGGTCAGGATGTACTTACTGCCGTCCGTTGCACTCGGTATGATCGGACCAACCAGATCAATGCTGACCAGCTTGAACGGCTGATCAATGATGGGGAAGGGCTGAAGCTTCCCGGGCTTCACCCGTCCTCGATCAGTGGTGCGCTGACAGGTGTCACACGAGCGAGTGTAACGCTGTATTTCCCCAGTAATTCCTGGCCAGTAGAACACAGCTTGTATCCTCGCACTGGTCTTTGCGTGACCCATATGACCTCCCATCAGAGCTTCATGACCTAAGCGAAACACAGCCAGTCTATGCTCCTGTGGAACAACGAGTTGATCCCAAGTATCGTGGGGCGTCTCAACTCTGCGCACGAGTTTCCCATTATGGTGCAAGTACCAGTACTTGCGTTCCTGGTGTTGGAAAACCCTTTCTCCTCAGCATACTTACGTATCTGGGCTAGTGTTGGGTCGCTCCCTGGGCATCAATAAACTCCTTTGCAGACACTCCCTGAATTTCAAAGTCTCGAATTTCAAAGGTTTTTCGGGCGAGTCGGC
>WNGS01071246.1:62765-85584 GCA_020271785.1 Procambarus virginalis | reverse complement strand
CCATTATTTGTATTAGTGCAGGTGGAAACTATGTTGGAAGAGTTAGGAGTGAGGAAGTGATACAGAGGTTTAAAATAGCCATGGAATTAAGAGCAAGGGAGGAATCCCGATCATATGTGGCATTCTTCCAAGAAAGGGAGTTGGAAATGAATGGTTGTTGAGGGCACTTGGTATCAATTACCGGCTGGAAAAATATTGCAAATCAAATGAAATATATTTCATAGATAACTGGGAACACTTCTATGGAAGAAATGAAATGTGTGCTTGGGATTGGGTGCATCTATCGAGGGCTGGGGTTGTTGTTGTTGCGAACACATTGTAACCAGTGGTTGGAGGCGTTTGTTTGGGTTTAAACTGTTAGTTGACAGTGGTATGGGAATCGATATGGACAAAGGAGGTAATAAAGTACGTGATTCGGGGGTAAACCAATTGGCAAAATGTTCAGGGAAAGAGAAGGGCCTCAAAATAACAATGAACTTAGGGTATATTATACAAACAGTAAAAGTTTAAAACAAAATAAACGATTTAAATGATCTGTCTGCACTGAAAAACTAGATATTAATGCACGTACCGAAACGTGGATGAATGTAGAAAATAGAGAACTATTAGCTGAATATCAAATTAATGGATTTAAACTATTTCACACACATAGATATATTAGATGAGGACGGTTGTTTTGTTGTTAAAGATTCGCTACCTAGAACAAAGTTCCAAGTAGCACGGGCTATGGTGAGCCGTTTTGATGAGGAGGGGTAGTAGCCATATATGTTAGGGACAATTTTAAATGTAGTCTCAAAGAGGGAATCAAAACTGAGCCACATACAGAAACTATTTGGATAGAATTAAACGAAAAATCAAATAATCTTATAAGAGTTATAATAATAGGAGTTACATACAGGCCACCAAACTTTGACAGGACCGAAGCAAAGCATCTGTGGGATCAAATATCTAAATCATCTAGGTCTAGCAGTATTTGTGTCATGGGTGACTTTAATTTTAGTGGAATATATTGGTTTAACAGAACAAGGAATAATGAAGCACAAGATTTTCTAGAATTAATTGACGATTGTTTTCTTACGCAACACATTAAGGAACCAACGCGGGAAAACAATATTTTAGATTTAGTGTTAACTAACAGGGAAACACAAATTATTGACATCGAAATAGGGAGTAAGTTAGGGAACACTTTCGCATGCCACTGTCTTAAAAGTGCGTCATGTTTCGTCTACCCGCTCATGCACACCTGACACAAATTTATGTCTTCGTAAAAAATATTTGTATAAAATTCAATTTTTATCCGATTTACTTCTGGTTTGTTTCAAACTGAGCGCCATGAAGTTCTCTTTCTCACTGCTAGGGCGCATGGCGCGTCGGCCTACCCGGTCACGTGACAGGCCCAATGTTTTCTCGTCACGTTTCGTGAGTCGATCACGTTTCCCTCGCGCGCCAAACTCGAACGGTTTTCTGCATTTATACCCGTTTCCGTGTGTTTTATACCCAATACATTCATCAACAATGGATCCAGGTCAAGGCCCAAGCCGTTCTACGCCCAAGGAAGTGTCCAAGTCCTCGAAAGAGGACAGAATAACTATGATTTATCAAAAGTTCAAGGGAATGAAACTCACACCCACGAAAATTCCTGAAGTTGTGGCAGCTTTATCAGAAGCTGAGTATGATGCAGGTGATGTTGAAGGACTTGAAGATGATTTGGATGACTACAACGATTATAGTGGCGTCCAAAGAGCGAATGATACATCAACGAGTGATGAGGAGACCGAGCACCTCACAGAGGAGGATGAGGCACCGCTACTCCCTCCTCCTCCTCCATCTAGGCGCACACGTGGTGCATGTAAACCACCTAGAAAACTAACTTGGGGTGTACACATGTGGCACAATTAGACTGCTACGCAGCGCCCCAAAGGAATTGCAAACTATAGCCAAGGCTAAATTTCCACTGGATACCACCATATACCGCCGCAAAGATAACACCTTCATTCTACTGTGGAAAGACAAGCGAGTGGTCAATTTGGGATATAGATAAATAGGCAATTTGGGCCCTATTGCACTGGGACACGGAAGATTGGCCTGAAATAGCAACAGTATCTCATCACTTGCAGCACGCTCCAGACATAAATGATGACACAGGTCCTGCCTATGCTGACGCCGTGCAAACTCCTGGACCATCTGGTGTGAGGCGGCCTTTATTTACTTCAACACCTCAAGCTGACGCAGGAACGGACTCAGAACCCGAGATGTCTGGCACACTGCCATTTGACGAGTCGGTTTTGTCAGATGACTCTGACTCAAATGCTCAACCAACACCGAGAAGACGTGGCCCTATTGTTGATTCTGAACATCGCCTGAACTACAAACTGAAACATGAACTTTACAAACTGCCAAAACGTCTCAAGTGTCATGTCTGTGCACGGTCCGGTAAAAGGAAGGACACCAACATTGGATGCAAGACCTGTAACGTTGCACTCTGTGTTATTCCCTGCTACACCAGTTACCACCGGAAAAGAGTGTATTGGGTGGTGAAGAAGTAACCACCCGCAACAGCTTCACTCCACCTACAAAACATCTGTTGAGCAACTTCAGGAATGTTGTCCTGAAGAAGGTGGAGTGAAGAAAATTTGCTCAACTTACTCTTCCACAACCAGTTTTTTCTTGGTAAGTACACCTATTTTGTCCAATTTCTTGTAGTATAACTTATTGGGAGTATTTTGATACCAGAATGAACACTGTATCCCATAAACTGCCGTAAGTAGACTCGAAACTTCATAGATTTTTTTCGGGGTGTTGCGTGTCTGCAAGAGTGTCCCAAACGGGTTGCAGGTGGGGTGACTTTAGCCGTTTATACTGGGCATGTTTACACCTTATCATTTATTATATGCATATGTCTGTTTAGGGAATTTTATTCCGATCCATGTACAACCAAAAATAACTGTGTGCAACAAGTATAAACTTGAAAAACATAACAATAGTATAAACATTTCGTGTGTGTTTGACGCTCACTGATATGTTCCAGCGTTGTTTTATATTTGGCGCTATTCTAACTTACGCTTTGTTGATCTTTTTACCTACGTGCTTATAGAACATTCTATTGGGAACACATTGACACAAAAACGAATGACGTACATACAAAAATAATGTCAGGACAGTCAAATAAGTATATACTTTCGAAGCACCGTATCGCGCTTGTGTCGTTGCGTCACCGATACCGGGTAACAGTTCCACCACTTCCCACACTCTTGCGGGTGGGCCGCGACTATGATTCTACGTTTATATTCATATCTCTGTGTTGGGAATTTCATTGCGAATCCATTGATACCAAAATTAACGCTGTAGGACAAGTGTGGAGTTGACAACAATCCCAAGAGTAGAAACATTTTGTTGCCGTTTTGCGCTCACGGCGAGTCATCTACGTAGTTCTTTATTTGGTGCTGGCCTCCGTATACTTTTAGTGACCTTTTTTACTGATGTTCTTCTAAAGAATTTTATTGCGAACACATTGGTACCAAAATGAAATACGTAGCTCGAGAACTAACGTCAGAAGAGTAAAAAGAGTATACACATGTTTGTTTGGCCGCTTAAGCGACAAAACCGCCGGGAGCACTTACGGTTTTTTTTCCCTCGTTCGCCGGGCGGCTGAAAGTGTTAGGGAACAGAGATCACAAAGAAATCAGATTTAGCATATAATGGAACAAATCTGTAGGAAAAAATTCTGTCAAAGTGCCAGATTTTCGAAAAGCTGATTTTAATAGCCTAATAATTTTTGGGGGACACATAGATAGAAAAGTCTTGGGCATGGCGGATGGGCTGGTCTTGGAGCGAAACGTGAACCCAGCGATAGACGACGTAAAAAGGGATTTCGAAGTGGATTCAAAATATAACTTATTTAAAAATATTTTAAGGAATGCAAAGGAACGTAGTATACCATACAAATTGAACAGATCGAATACTAATGACCCAAAATGGATAACAAAGGAACTGAATAACCTTATAGGTAAAAGAGAGCTTGGTACAAAAGGATTAAGAATGGGGAAGTCAGTTTCGAACAGGAATTCATACAACTGATCAGAAATGTTAAAAAGAGATAAGGAGGGCAAAAAGAAACTACGAATTTCGCATAGCAGGGCAAGCAAAGACAAATCCTAAAAGTTTTTTTCATTTGTATCGAACAAAGATTAAGGAAAGGATAGATCCATTAAAAACTGAGACAGGTCAGATAACGGATAATGAGGAAGAGATGAGTAGTATTTTTAATAAATATTTTATCTCTGTAGTTACTAAAGAGGAACTTAACAATATGCCTTCAGCCGAACAAGTCTATGTGGATGGGGATGAGGACAGGTTGACTAGTTTAGCAGTTACCAGGGAGGATGTAATTAAACAAATAGTAAAACTCAAACCAAACAAATCCCCAGGGCCGGATGAAGTGTTTGCCAGGGTGTTTAAAGAATGCAAACAGGAGCTTTCCGAGTCACTGTCTACCATATTTATTAAATCAATAGAGTCAGGCAGAGTGCCAGAGTTAGGGAAAGTTGGTAATGTGATACCAATTTTTAAGAAAGGCGATACATCACTTGCGTCAAACTATCGGCCAATTAGCCTAACGTCTATTGTGGGAAAGTAACTTGAATCGATAATTGCAAATACAATTCGTCTTCATCTTGAAAAAACATAAATTATAAATGATTCCCAACATGGTTTTACAAATGGCCGTTCATCTTTAACAAATTTGCAATCTTTTTATTCCAGCATAGTTGAGATAGTAGATAGTGGTAAGGATTGTGATGCTGTTTACCTTGACTTTAGCAAAGCTTTTGATACAGTGTCACATGAAAGACTTGATTAAAAAGATAGAAGCTCAGGGTATTGGGGGTGCTATATTAAGATGGATTAGACATGGCTATACCAAAGGAAACAGAGCGTTAGTATAAATGGGGTTAACTCAGAGTGGGAAAATGTTGTAAGTGGAATGCCTCAAGTTACTGTCCTGGTACCACTGTTGTTTATAATGTATATAAATTATTTACATTCAGGTTTGAGTAGGAACATTTGCAAATTTGCGGACGATAAAAAAATCGGCAGGGAAATAAACACGGAAGAAGACTCACTTTCACTTCAATTCGATCTAAATAGGGTTTTGATTTTTTTTTTTAGATATATACAAGAGTTGTTACATGCTTGTACAGCCACTAGTACGCGTAGCGTTTCGAGCAGGTCCCTGGAATACGATCCCCGCCGCGAAGAATCGTTTTTACAACCAAGTGGCCATTTTACTTTTGAGTTAAACAGAGGCTACAGTTAAGGATTTGCACCCAGTAAGTCCTCCCCGACCAGAATACGAACCCATGACAAAGCGCTCGCGGAACGCCAGGCGAGTGTTTTACCACGGCACCACGGAGACTGGTAAAGATCGGCATAAAAACATATAATATATGACATAAAAAAAAATGGTCAACAGATGAGATTGCGAAGTTAGATTGCGAAAGGGATCTGGTAGTTATGATTATTAAGAATTTAAAATCAAAGGATCAATGCACGAATGTTCGTAATAAGGCAAATAGGACACTGTGATTTATTAATCGAAACTTTCTAACAAGACACCTGGTGTGGTTCTTCAGCTATATCTTGCTCTGGTTAGGCCCCATTTAGATTATGCAGTTCAGTTTTGATTGCCGTACTATAGAATGGATATAAAGTTACTTGAGCGTGTCCAGCGTTGGATGCCAAAGTTAATTCCCCAAATTAGAAACCTGTCATATGATGAAAGATTAACAAAGCTTAAATTGCATTCACTGGAAAGGCAAAGATTTATGGGTTACATGACAGAGGTTGACAAGTGGATGAATGGACATAACAAACGGGATTTTTTATGTTTTTTCTTTTTTGCACAGATATTCATGCGTGGGCCCCTAAGCCTCTCGCTGGCCCACTAAGTGTTGCTTGTTTCTGTTTTACTTGGGCGGAGTATAGTATTTATGAATCGTATGGTCGCTTCAGTAAGATTTTTTCCCATGCGTTTAACCATTTCTTCTGCTCAGTTGAATGTAATTTGAAATCTTAATGCGTTTGTATCTCTGCACTGTGTTAGATTAGGTTTCAGTGGTCTGTTGGGCATTTCTCCACAGTGCAGACATTTCCTCTCATTTTTCCGGAACCTGTAAGCCTATTTCCCATGCACATGGTTATCCAAGCCTGATGGGATGTAAGTGTACTTCTGTGGTGCGTAGTTGGTTGAATTCTTGTACCAACCTGCAGATCCTGATGTTGCAACTGCTGTGTTGTGGTCACTGTACATCTTTTGCATTGCTCTGTTTCTAATTTCTTTCATAATCTATGATAGACTCTGTGGTATGTAAATGTCAACATTTCTTCTCTTAGTTGCAAGTTTTGCAGCTTCGTCTGCAATGGCATTTCCTATTCTTCCCACATGGCATGGCACCTAGTTGATAAGTACCTATCGGCCTTGTCGTTTGAGTGTTTGTATTAATAATATGACATATGTGATCAGATGGATTTTATCACGTATGTGTTCTTGTTGCAAGATTTCAATGGCAGTTCTCAAATCTGTATGTATGATAACATGTTGTCTGTGTTCAGCAGGAGCATGTTCCAAAGTCTTTTCAACGACTAGCTACTCTATTTGTAAAGTCGAACACCCATTAGAGAGTCTCCAACTATTTACAGAGTTTCCTGCTTTAACTACAGCTCCGGTTTCTTGTCACTGCTGGTCTACTGATCCATCGGTGAAGTATGTAAAGCTGTCAGATGCCAAGTTTGCTTCTATATGCACCTGTGCAATATTACGTAGCATACGAGGATTAGTCTGGTTCTTTTTTCCTTCAAGAGCCATAATCTTAAAGTCTGCTGGAAGCGATTCCCAAGGTGCTTGCCTAACCAAATCTGCATGTATTTCGTCGACACCCCTCTCAGTGATTGTGTTTGTTATATCAAATTTACTGATGGTGTTTATCGCACAATGGGTCCACCTGTTGATATTGGAGGCTCTTTTATATAGAGTTAGTGCTCCAGTGATTATATCTTTAAGTGAAGTGATTCTAGGTCTAGTCAATATCTTGGTCAGCATGCACGCAGCAATCCATCAAATGTCTTTGTAAGGCTTCAATAATATTTCTACTTCCTACTTTACCATGAAACTTAAGTGTCATATGTAAATTTGATGTGGTCTGTAATATTCTCACCTATGTCATTTATGCATTGACAAAAATAGAAAGGCCTCAAAATGGACCTTGTGGTACCCCACGCACCATATTTCTCCAGTCAGATTCATTCTTGTTGAGCCCGACCCTTGTTTTCTTTGTTTTAATCATTGTTTAATCCATTCTAGCATTTTACCATTTATTCCTTGAACCTGTAACTGCCTTGCCAATCATTCATGTGATGCCTTATGAAAAGTTTTAGCAAAGTCCATATATACTCCATCAACCGAAATTCGTTTGTCTGAGTTACTGGTTCCTGTTTACAAAAATGTGAAAAAGTTTGTAGGACAGGGTCTATTTTGAAGACACTCATGTTGTGTTGATTTGTAAATTTCTCGCTGGCATAATGAAAGATTCTCTCCCATAAGATTCTCTGCATGAGCTTGCTGATGTGTGATGTCAAGCTGATCGGTCGGTGGTTTTCTGCTGAACTTTCTAATTGTAAAATAGGGGCGACATTTGCATATTTCTAATCTAAGGGATTCCTTGTTCAAAGATTTTCCGAATAGGAGTTTGAGTGGTTGGAATAGTTTCAGTTGGACAACATTGTGGTATATAATTTTTCCACAGACGCCTCCTAGATATTTTGATGTTAGCGTACGAACCACCAGTGCAACCTTTGCAGATACCCAAATAAGAATTACTGTGGTAGATAATAAAAGGGTTGTCATAACTACATTTTTTTTAGCTCTTATTGCCCCACACAAGTTATGCCCCACACTATACGTCTCTACCAGACACCTTCTCTTTACACAGACGAAGAAATTTAAATGCTTGTTTCGTCTAAAATATGCTTAGTTACAAAGTAGTTTTGCAATAAATTGAGATGTATAACAGCCACTGCAACATTTCAAATATGCCGTAAATAAAGGGCAACAGTCTAAGTAACATAAAAATTTGTAAAAATTAAATGTATAATAAAATAGCAATTATAACTCTTAGGATGAGTACCAAAATAAGTTGGTCTAAAACATTTTTGTAGTAACACACTTGCTAGTGTATACATATATTTAACACAACATATTTAACAAACATATTGATAAGTAAGCAGTCATATTGAACAGGATTCTGGTATTTGTATTAACTTTAAACATTTCTTGTTCTGATATACATTTTTGTCTTGCCTAAGGGATTATCAGTAATATATTAAACAATGTTACTTAAAACAGATAGTCTAATTTCCTCCACAGACGAAAATTGGGGACAAATGAATTAAAAGTAGATGATATGTCAACAACTCGACTTCTGCTGGCATTTTGTGCAACTTATTATAGTCATATTTAGTTATAAAATTAACTTATTTCGAAAGAATATAAGGAATTTCTTTTCACGTTATACACTCATAATGACAGTAAAATATGCTTACATTTGTGCTTGTTTAAATATAACTTGAATATTTCAACAAGTAGGGAACAGGCGCCGTTGAATTTGGGTACCGTTAACAGCCGTATCCAAGGCTTTCTTATGCTCATATTTTAATACTTCATTTTTTATTTGCATATATTANCCCCCCCCCCAGAACCCAGCTCAGCCGAAACACCGGCGAAGGCGCAGGGCCAGACGCAGCAGCAGGAGACGAGGAAGACGAAGACGTCGACGGCACGCAGAGACCATCTGGAAGATCCCCAGGAGCAGCTGTGACAGCGACAGGGGCAGGAAGACCAGCCGACGGCACCGTAACACCCGGAGGAGGAGCCGCACCATCAGGAGGACTGCCGGGCGATGCAGGGGAAGCCGCAGCAGCCAACGGGACGTCAACATCCTCGCCCACGGAATCCACCACAACAAGGAGCGGCGGGAAATCATCTTCCCGGAACAGGTTCACAGGAACGACAGCAGCCTCCGAGCACCCGGCAGCCTGATGCCCCAACAGGCCACACCGAAAGCAGGTACGGGGTTGCCGGGCATAGTAAATCCGGACGTAGTACCCCAGAAGCCGGACCAAAGAAGGGATGTCAGACCTCAGGCGCATCCCAAGGGTACGAATGTTCGTCCGCATACCCTTATACCTCCCAGAGGACAGCGTGTGCACCCGCACACTGACAACCGCACCAAACTGCTGGAAGTAACGCCGGAGTAGATCTTCGGGAAACTCCAAGGGCGCCCCGTGCACACTCACGTAGGTCAGGGCACCACTACGGTCTGTAATGGTCACAGAGCCAGCACCATCCGGCAGCGACAAGGAACGCCCCTCGTAATGGTGGAGGACAGCACGATACACCTCCTTTCCCGCCAACTTGATAATAACCCGGTGAGCAGTTACCAGCTCAATTCCATAGATGTCATCGACCTAAACACGGAGCATGTCACACATGACAAGCTCAACTAAAGGGTAGCCAACAGGGCCCGTAAACTCCAGTCCCACGGAGTTTACTCTCATCACGGGGGAGAGGGACTCCCATCGTAAGCATGCGACGTCAACACCAGCCAAGCAGTAACTGCAGGGAGGGTGGGGACGCCCACACCCCCTGGCGACGAAAAACGGCAAACACCCCAAACTACCAGAGGCCAGACGACACGTCTGTACCTCACGGCTGCTCCAGGTGCACTCATTTGCAGCTGAAGTTGTCGCACCTCAGTGTCGAAGCCCACTGACATTCTCCTCTCTGGTCTGTGGTGTCGTGTTCTGGGGTCTGTAGCGCCTAGCAAGGAGGTTTTCCACTAAGAAACCACTTATACTTGTTTTATATATTTCTATTATGAGAATAACATTATTACGAATGTTATTATGTTTCTTAATATTATTACAATTACTGTATAATTATTTTACCATTATTATTGTTATTATTAAACTGTCATCCACATTTCCATGGAAATAAATAATTCATTCACCTGGACTCTATGACACTCGAACAGCGGACCCCACACATGTGAGGCAGAAGCTCTATCGACCGGGTTATTGAGTAGTCTAATAAGGAAAGATTCCAGAAGCAACTATTGCTGACAAACTGTAAACTTCTGAAGTCGAAATTGTCAGTTTGGCAGCAGTACCTGCTTCTGGAATCTTTCCCTATTAGACTATTCAATAGCTCGATAGATAGAGCTTTGGCCTCTTACACGTGTGGTCTGCGGTTCAAGTCTAAGAGTCCAGGTGAACGAAATTGCTTTTATTAATATTTTGATGAATAAGAAATTTTGTACTCCTGCTAGTGTGAGTCTTTGTTATATTGTAGTGAGTCTTTATTATATTGTTATCTTTATTATATTGTAGTCAGTGTCCTTAATATCAATTTTTTTCTTGCTAGTGTGAGTAATATCTACATTATACTTTGGCTAGTGGGTGTATTAAATATATTGTTACTTCAACACAAGTGAACAAAAATGAAAGAAAATGCTGAAACTTTTGTTTTTTGTTCATTTGTAACTTTTTCTTTTTTATACAGGGAATGTTTGTGGTGCTGACTGTTGGCTACGCTGTGAGTCTCGTCGTCTTTGTGGTCGAAATTCGCTCTGTTTGACAACAGATGTTGACGACCTGTTTGGAACGTTATGAAGGCATAACAACATAACACAGAGTAAAGGGATTGAAGACTATTCAGCGAACCGAATCAACCGTTTAAATAAATTAACTAACTATACAATCTTTATGAGAACCGAAAGGAATCATTACAACACCGACCCCGATGGAGTCCTCACAACACCGACGTCAAGAGAGTCCCTACCACAACTGAGGCTTGGAAATATTAACAGACAGGTATCAAGGAAAATATATTATTTGAAACAAGACAAATAAACATATTTTATTTTTTTTTAATTTTACTTCTGTGTTATTTCTTATATCCAAATTATACACAAAACTTTATAGACTCGTGTTTGACACGCACACCTGCACGGGTGTGTGTGTCAAACACATGTGAGGGCTCAAACTGATGAGTCATTTCCAGCTGAAACTGTACATTTTGTGTCCATGAATAAAATTATCAAATTTATAATTTCTTCATTAATTTTTTGTTTGGTTTAGATATTGGATTATTGGGGCTCAGTTCCTCAAGCTTTTAGCTCAAGGTCTCGCTTCTTGCAGGTCGGCGTTCAATCCCCGATCGACCAAGTGGTTGGGTATCATTCCTTCCCTCCCGTGTCCCATCCCAATTCCTTATCCTTACCGCTTCCCAGCGCTATATAGTTGTAATGGCTTGGCGCTTTCCCCCTTATAGTTCCCTTCCCTTCCCTTCAAAGAGTTGCATTATTTTGATATACAATAGTCACATTTTGCACAATTAAATAGATCAAATCTTCTGCAACATTCTTGAGTTTGAAGCCCGCGGATGCTTATGATGTAAACTTTACCTTCATCTAACTGTTTTCTCATAGTACGTTTTGCCACATTAATTTGTATGGGAAATAACGGTAGAGTCGGAGATTCCTTATTTTTCATTATAAATAACTATTAAACAATAATAATATTTTACCAATATTGTCAAATACCACAAGGTAAAGGCTTGTGTCTTTTAATGAGGTCTCCCTCATCAAACTGATGAGGGAGACCTCCCTCCGTCATCAGCTTGGAAGCTGTGACCGTCATAATGCTCTGGTGGCCTATGAACACATGGGTAAGCAGGTTGGAGACGAAACCGTACTTGAGCTTAAGCAGGATATTACGTCCACGTTGGGGTTCCTCCTTCGTACAGAAAATTAACCTGTCTAAGCTTAATGCTGTTGCTTCAATAAATGTACTCAATTTAATATTTATTATTTACCTGACTTTCCCCAAGGCCACTAATACTATTTGCCTCGACGAGGACAGGAAGCTGGCGGCTGGCCAAAAGGTCCCCCTATTTGTCTCGATGACTTTCTAGCTGGATTGAAAATTTGAACAAGTTTCGGCATTTACAGCTTGGGCGGGTATGCGGTTCCTTAGGGTTTATAACCCTGTGGTTGAAAACCATCTGTTTTGAGTCCTGTATTGTGGCTTATGAGATTGAACCATTGATCCTTGTTTGTGTTACATATGACCTTGTCAAGAAACTGTCTGGATCATCATCCTCCAGTTTGTTCAGCATTTTAAAATTGTCAATGAGATCCGCCCGGTTATGCCTGGTTTGCAGCGTTGTTAGCCTTGTGGCCATCAATCGTTCATGGTACAAAAACTGACTTAGTTCTGAAATGACTTGTGTTGCAAGTCATTTCGTACAACTAGTTAGATATGTAAAAAAAAAAGAGATTAGGAGGGCAAAAAGAAACTATGAATTTCGGGTATCAGGGCAAGCAAAGACAAATCCTAAATGTTTTTTTTCAGTTATATCGAACAAAGATTAAGCAAAGGGTAGGTCCATTAAGAACTGAGACAGGTTAGATAGATAACGGATAACGAGGAAGAGATGAGTAGTATTTTTAATAATTAGAGTCAGGCAGAGTGCCAGAGTCGTCGAAGGTTCCTAATATGATAAAAAAATTAAAAAAGGAGATAGATCACTTGCGTCAAATTATCGGCCAATTCGCCTAATATCTAATGTAGGAAAGTTACTTGAATCGATAATTGGAAATAAAATTCGTCTTAATCTTGAAAAACTTAAATTAATAAATGATTCTCAACGTGTTTTTACAAACGGCCGTTTATGTTTAACAATTTGCTATCTTTTAATTCCAGGATAATTGAGGCAGTTGATAGTGGTTAGGATTGTTATGTTAAGTACCTTGACTTTAGCAAAGCTTTTGATACAGTGCCACATGAAAGACTGATTAAAAAGATAGTGGGTCATGGTATGGGGTTGCTATGTTAAGTTGGATTAGGGGATGGCTATACCAAAGAAAACAGAGAGTTAGTATAAATGGGGTTAAGTCAGACTGGGAAAATGTTGTAAGTGGAGTGCCTCAAGGCTCTGTCCTGAGACCTCTGTAGTCTTTAATATATATACTAGCTGTACCCGGCCACGTGTTGCTGTGGCTCAGCAATGCATGTGCGTTGCTCTGCAATAGTAACCTTCACCTGTCTTCCAGTCCTCCCCACCATTCACCCCTCCTACATCCAATCGTCCTCCCAATCATTCCTCACTCCCCCATCCCCTCGTCCTCCCCACCATCCCCCCCCCCTCCACAGTCCCTTTGCCCTCCTCACCATCCCCCAGTCCACCGACTGCTCATGCTTCAAACCATTCCCCATTCTACCGTCCACTCGTCCTCCCCACCATCCCCAACTTCCTTGTCCCCTTGTCCTCCCCACCATTTTCCATTCCCCTGTCCCCTCATCCCCACCATCACCAACTCACCTGTCACCTCGTTCCCCCCACCTTCCCCCACTGCGATTATCTTGTCTTCTCCACAATTCCTCACTTACTCGTTCGATGCACTCCCAAATGATCTGATGTTCCCATCAGAAAATTGAGAACATCAAAAGATCTGATGTTCTCGTCACTGAAATATAAGAAAAACAGTAAAAAACAAAATGAAAAACAATGAAAAATAAAAAAGTAAACTGTGCTCACGAAATGAACGGTATGGTAAACAACAAAGCTCAATACCAACGCAATGTCCCACAAAATAATTAAATCATAATGGAAATAAATTGAAACCCATGAAAATGAAATTTAGCAATGAAATTGGAAACATTGAAATGAAATCATAACAAATTTAGTATAGCGAGTGTTACTCTTAAATGCAACAGATGATGCTGTTTCTTAAAAAAAAATGATTTTACCTGTCACAGGTGTGGCATCAATAAGTTCATTTTTTACAAAGTGAATGGTATGATAACAACACAGCTCAATTCCAAAGCACTGCCACACAAAATAATTAAATCAAAATGAAAATAAATCGAAATCTATAAAAATTCCATTTATCAATGCAATTGGAAACATTGAAATGGAATTGTAACATATTTAGAATAGCGTCTGTTGTAATTATGTGCAACAGATGGCGCTGTTTAAAAAAGAATGTTTTCACTAGTCAGAAGTATGGCATCTAGATAGCAGGTATTTAAAAACACGAACATATTCGAATGGAACGTTGTATCAAAATTTCAAAGCAATCGGAAGAACTTTCAGAGATTACTGCGTGTCTTGCACTTACGTCCAACAGATGGCGCTGTTTTTCACAAAAAGCATGTTTTTCCCGTCACATATGTGACATCTATATAGTATGTATATAAAATCCCGTTCGGTTGCGAATGGAACGTTGTGTGAAAAATTCGAAGAAGTCGGTGAAGAACGACTTTTGGAGCTTTTGCCTACTTTCGGAGCCTATTTGCCTACTTTTGGAGTCGACAAAAGCGTTTTGGCTACGCTTTTGCCGACTTTTGGAGCTTCTACCTACTTTTGGAGATTAGTGATTTTGAACAAACGAACAGTTACATTTTTATTTATATAGATAAAAGATTTAGATTCAGGTTTGAGTAGCAACATTTGCAAATTTGCCGATGATACAAAAATCGGTAGGGAATTAAACACGGAAGAAGGCTCACTGTCATTTCAAGTCGATCTAAATAGGGTTTTGAAATGGTCAAAAGATTGACAGATGCAGTTTAATGCTGATGAATGTAAAGTCTTGAGACTAGGTAATGATGATAAGAACATAACAACAAAGGTAACTGCAAAAGGCCTATTGGCCCATACGAGGCAGCTCCTATTTATAACCACCCAATCCCACTCATATACATGTCCAACCCACTTTGAAACAATCGAGGAACCCCACCTCCACCACGTTACGTGGTAATTGGTTCCACAAATTAACAACCCTGTTACCGAACCAGTCTTTCCTAAATCTAAACTTATCCAATTTATACCCATTGTTTCATGTTCTTTCTTGTGTTGATACTTTTATCATATGAAAGATTTCTAATTTGGGGAATTAACTTTGTCATCCTACGCTGGACACGTTCATGTGAATTTATATTCATTCTATAATATGGCGACCAAAACTGAATTGCATAATCTAAATGGGGCCTAACCAGAGAAAGATATAGCTGAAGAACACCAGGTGTCTTGTTACTGCAAAATGGTGTCTAATGATGCAAAAAAATTATGAGAAGAATCAAGACGGATGAAGATTGACAGAGACTACAGGATGACCTGGATAAACTGGAGGAATGGTCTAGAAAATGGCTGCTGAAGTTCAACTCAGGAAAGTGTAAGGTGATGAAATTAGGCGAAGGGAGCAGGAGGCTGAACACAAGGTATGATCTGGGAGGTGAAATCCTGCAACAGTCAAATAGAGAGAAAGGTTTGGGGGTTGATATCACACCGAACCTGTCCCCAGAGGCCCACATCAAAAGAATATCATCAGCGGCATATGCTAGACTGGCCAACATAAGAACTGCCTATAGAAACTTGTGTAAGGAATTTTTCAGAACCCTATATACCACTTATGTAAGACCAATCCTGGAGTATGCAGCTCCAGCCTGGAGTTCATACCTAGTTAAACACAAGACAAAGCTAGAGAAGATTCAACGGTATGCCACGAGGCTCGTCCCGGAACTGAGAGAAATGAGCTACGATAAAGGCTAAAGGAGCTGAACCTCACATCCCTGGAAAACAGAAGAGTAAGGGGAGACATGATAACTACCTACAAAATTCTCAGGGGGAATTGATAGAGTGGAAAAAGACAAACTCTTCAGCATGGGTGGAACACGAACAAGGGGACACAGGTGGAAACTTAGTACCCAGATGAGCCACAGAGACGTTAGAAAGAATTTTTTCAGTGTCAGAGTAGTTAATAAATGGAATGCTTTAGGCAGTGATGTGGTGGAGGATGACTCCATACACAGTTTCAAATGTAGATATGATAGAGCCCAGTAGGCTCAGGAACCTGTACACCACTTGATTGACAGTTGAGAGGCGGGACCGAAGAGCCAAAGCTCAACCCCCGCAAGCACAATTAGGTAAGTACAATTAGGTAAGTACTAACGCTTCGATTAATAAATCCCAGTGTCCTATTTGCCTTATTACGAACATTCATGCTTTGATCCTTTGGTTGTAAATTCTTACTAATCATAACTCCCAGATCCCTTTCGCAATCAGACTTCGCAATTTCAACACCATTTAGCTCGTATCTGGTAACTCTATCATCATTACCTAGCCTCAGAACTTTACTTTTATCAGCATTAAACTGCATCTGCCAATCTTTTGACCATTTCAAAACCCTATTTAGATAAACTTGAAGTGATAGTGAGTCTTCTTCCTTGTTAATTTCCCTACCGATTTTTGTATCATCGGCAAATTTGCAAATGCTGCTACTCAGACCTGAATCGAAATCATTTATATATATTATAAACAACAGAGGTCCCAAGACAGAGCCTTGAGGCACTCCACTTACAACATTTTCCTACTCTGACTTAACCCCATTTATACGAACTCTCTGTTTCCATTGGAATAGCCATGCCCTAATCCAACTTAATATAGCATCCCCAATACCATGAGCCTCTATCTTTTTAATCAGTCATTCATGTGGCACTGTATCAAAAGCTTTGCTAAAGTCAAGATACACAACATCGCAAACCTTACCACTATCAACTGCTATTATTCTTATGTTTTTATGTTCGTGTCCTCCCCCTGTCTAATACAGGATTACTCGTACATGCCCACTCCTCTGACCAACTCTCATACAATCAGATACAATTGGTTGACCCTGAGCAGCTGTGGAGTGCGGACGTGTCCCTCCGTGATTGCTATGGTTGTTAGCTGTTTGGTCGCCAGGTGGTGGGGCGTCGCTGCCCTCCCAGAGTTGTTGCCCGGCTGACTGCATGCTGACGTGGCGATACTGACATGGGGGGCCTTCAACTTCCTCCTCTTCTGCGTCAGAATTCCGTGGGTCTGGAGTTCTCTGGTAAGGCTGGTTATCCAGCCGTTGAGTTAGTGATGTGTGACATGCTCCGTGGAGGCTGTCTACGGAGTTGAGCTTGTTACGGCCCACCGAGTGATTGTAAAGTTCGTGAGGGAGGAGGAGTATCGGGACTTCCTCCATCGGTACGAAGGGCGTTCGTTGCCGATCCCGGATGGCGCCGGCTCCGTTGCAGTTTCGGACCGCAGTGGTGCCCTGACTTATGTCAGTGTGCACGGTGCGCCCCTGGAGTTCTGAAGACCTTCTCCGGCGCTTCTTTGGGAGGTATGGTACTGTCATCAGTGTGCGGGTGAACACGCTTTCCTCGGGGAAGTATGCTGGGAAGCGGACGAACATCCGTACATTAGGTATGCGCCTGCGGTCGGATATCCCATCTTCTGTCCGGCTGCTGGGTTACTACGTTCGGGTGTATTATGCCCGGCAGCCCCGTACCTGTTTCCGATGTGGCCAGTTAGGGCATCAGGCTGCTGGGTGCTCTGAGGCCCCTGCTGCACCTGTCAACTTGTTCCAGGAAGAGGATTTCCCGCCGCTCCCTCAGGGCGTGGATTCCGGAGATGAGGTGGGGCAGGTCCCGTTCGTTGCTGATGCAGCCCCCCCTGCGTCACCCGACATGCCCCCGGTGGTTGCTGTCCCTCCTCCGGGTGTTGCAGTGGCTCCTGTCGCTGGTCCCTTCGCTGTGCCAGTTGCTCCCGAGGGTCTCCCGGATGGTCTCTGCGAGTCGTCTACGTCTTCCTCGTCTCCTGCTGCTGCGCCTGGATCTGAACCCTCGCCTGGTGTTACGGCTGTGCTCGGTGTGGGGGGGATGCGGAGCGTCCTGTTGTGTGCGGCCCGGTTCCACATGTGGTTGAGGCTGCTGCCGTACTGCGTCGGGCGCCGGTTCGCCCGGTTCGTGAGGCCCGTGGTTCTGGGTCCGCCTCCGGATGTGAGGATGTGCGGCCCGTGCCAAAGCGTTCCAGGCGTTCTTCTACTGCTTGGGCTGATGTGGTGGACTACGACGCAGGTGGAGCTTCGGGCGATGATGTGGCGATCCCGGGTGCCTCGCGCTCTACGACGATGGTGGTTGCTGACGTCCATGTGTCTGCTATTGGCGAAGGTTGTGCGTCTGATTTACCTCCTGTTCTTTCTCCTGCAGAAGGTTCTCCGCAGTGGGGGGTGGTCGCTCCTCCGGACGTGGGTGGTGTGGATTCTGGTGCGAGCCGAGGCATCAAGCTGGTGCTGAAGAAGGGTGGTGTGCCCGGGCCACGGGTGCCCCTGTGGTGGTGCCCTGTGGCCCGTTCGCTCCTGTGAGGATGCGAGTTGGGGTCCTGGAGGACGTGTTGCCGGCGTCTGTGATGCCGCCGGGTCACTGGACGGAGATTGCCGAGTTACAGCTGTCTGACGGGCCAGAGTACTTTGGTGGTGGGCAGGTTCCCTTCCTGTCGAGCCGTGTGGCGACTACTCGCCTCGTGGGTACTACTATTTGGGTCCCCTGCTTGCGGGTGTTTGTTGCCCCGGTTCCGGATGTTATGGAGTCCCCGGTGGGTGGACGGGACCCTTGGCGGTGGGTGCTCTGGGAAGCATTCAATGTACGGTTCCCGCGGGCCCGGTTCCCGGGCAAGTATGTACCCTGATATACTGTGAAATTCTGTGTGCCTCTCTGGCTGCTTGTTTTCCCTGTTTTATTTTGTGCTTGTGCCTCTCCCTTTGTGCGTTTCCTTGCCGTGTGGCGTCTTAGTTTCTAGTGCTTGGCGTCTCTCGTTTCGCCTTTCTTGGCTTCGCGTTTCACCCTTACCGGGTACGCCGGGGCGCATCCGATCCCACGATCGTCGTCGCTCCTAACTCAACAACAACAGATACAATTGAGTAAAACAATGGTATCACTGTAACACACTCAATCAGAATGCTATAATATAACATAGTACTTATGAAACTAAAAACAGGAACATGGGAAATTTGCAGTACATAGCACAATTAGATGTGATGAATGTATGCATTAAAATAGTTATGAATCAGGTAATTACCATGTTCGTAACATTGCCCGGTGTTAAACTTTCGCCAGTGCATTTATGTCTTCCTGGCGATGAGGTCTCCATGCTTGGATACAGTGATCAAAGTGGAGGGGGCACCAGAGATTTATACAGTTGAATAACAACCTTAATATCTTTATATTTAATGTAAAAGATATGCTTCATTATTCCTTGGGTTTATTAGCTGTTTTTTACCGCCGCTGCCACTTGTGCAACTTTCAGCGAATGATGGATTCTGACTCCAAGGTCCTTAACATCATTAATTTGTTGCATGGTGACTGACAAGAGGTCACTTGGCAATCACCGTGAGAGGGTGTGTTAGCTGGAGCTCCGATTGTAGTAATATTATCATAGCAATAATGGAAGGTGTACAAATCCACAAAGGCCGTGACGATGATTCGAACCTACGTCCGAGAGCATCCCAGACGCAGCCTTAATCGACTGAGCTACGACATGGTCAAAAAGAGTTGAAACCAGAAGTTCTACTGAACTTACTGGATCCTGCAGTCTCTCCGAGACAAACCAGGGTTTTACACAACTCCCCCCATGCACTTGAGCTGTGTCAGTAGGCCGTTCTATCTCTTCGCCCTTACTTCATTACACACAGAAATCACGGAGAGGCTGCAGGATCCAAGTAAGTTCAGTAGAACTTCTGGTTTCAACTCTTTTGACCATGTCGTAGCTCAGTCGATTAAGGCAGCCTCTGGGATGCTCTAGGACGTAGGTTCGAATCCTCATCACGGCCCTTGTGGATTTGTTCATTTGATGCATCGCCCTATTGTGATTTGTGTGTGTAATGGAAGGTGTAGTGAAGGAACTGATGAATCTAGTTGGAGCTCTTAGACAGAGTTGGATTCCCTACGGGAGGAGGTATGACAGCTGAAACATCAGGAAGAAACAAAGGAGAAGACCAGTATTAAAAATACCTCGTCTTAAAAAGTCGTAAAGGACAGCGGTCTTTAGAAGACGTTGACAAAGCCGCAAACAGATATGCTAAGGACTTCAATTTCATTTGCCGTGTTGGAGGACGAGTGCTGTGGTGAGCCTGCAATTTGTTCGAAAGGGAAAGCAATGAAGCACAGAACCTCAAAGGCTCAGTAAGAAAGGAGAGGTAACTAAGGGGGGGTCCGAATTTTGGGTGTGGGAGATTCCCATGTGATGTATTTGGATAGCGCTTTTTTGTGTCCAGAGGTAGGGACAGGGTAAGGGTTTGCTATCCCGGAAGCTTGAATTATTTGATACTTGTTGGCAAATATGATGTTTATGGGCTTGAAACTCAGCGGGAACGAGACAGCGCCATTATTCTTTATTAGGCGAAGGTGAAACCTAATGTTTGAAGAGTTAGGAGTGAGGAAGTGATACAGAGGTTATAAGAATAGCCTTGGATTAAGAGCAAGTGAGGAATCGCCGATCAATGTGCATTCGTTCACAGAAGGGACGGTTTGGAAATGAAATGGCTTGTTTACGTGGCCTTGTATAAATTACAACCCGTCTTGGAATGTGAGTTGGCAAATCAAATGCATATATCTTTCATAGACTAACTGGAACGACTTCTCTAGTTGAGCAAATGGAAATTTTGTGCTGTACGGGATGGAGGTGATCATCCGACGGGCTTGGGGTTTGTTGATTGCGACGCAACAGTTGTAACCAGTGGTTTGGGGATGCGTTTGTTTTGTGGTCTTAAACCCCCTTAGTTGACATGGTTGGGATCGATAGGGCACAGTATGAGCGTACACCGGGGCCCGTATGAGTGGACGGCCAGGGGGGCCGCAGTATGAGTGGACGCCGGGCCGATAATGGGTGAGTGGGAGAGCGGGACAGCCGTTAGGTGGGCCCAGTATGAGTGGACACCGGGCCCAGTATGAGTGGACACCGGGCCCAGTATGAGTGGACACCGGGCCCAGTATGAGTGGACACCGGGCCCAGTATGAGTGGACACCGGGCCCAGTATGAGTGGACACCGGGCCCAGTATGAGTGGACACCGGGCCCAGTATGAGTGGACACCGGGCCCAGTATGAGTGGACACCGGGCCCAGTATGAGTGGACACCGGGCCCAGTATGAGTGGACACCGGGCCCAGTATGAGTGGACACCGGGCCCAGTATGAGTGGACACCGGGCCCAGGGTATGAGTGGAACACCGGGGACCATATGATTGGACACCGGGGCCCAGTAACTGATTTTACACCGGGGGCCATTTTAGTTTTACACCGGGGTGTCCATATGAGGCTGACCGTTGCGCCAGTATGACCTTACACCGTGGCGCAGTATTATTTGGACACCGGGCCAGTTATGAGCGTACCGTGCCCATCCCAGCCATCCTCTACCCATCGTACAATCCCACCCCCCCTCCCCCGGGCCATTAGCTGTCTACACCCTCACTCTCCCCTACATGTCTCTTAGGCATTCGCACCCACTCCAGGCCAACCGGGGGCAGTATGAGGCGGACACCGTTGCCATTAGAGTGGACAACCGGGGCCGGAGTATGAAGTCGGACACCGGGGGGGGCCCCCCATATGAGTGGACACCGGGGGCCAGTATAGCGACACCGGGGGCCTTAGAGGGGGGACACCGGGCCAGTATGAGGCGGACACCGGTCCAGTATGAGTGGACACCGGGGCCAGGATGAGTGGACACCGGGGCCAGGATGAGTGGACACCGGGGCCAGGATGAGTGGACACCGGGGCCAGGATGAGTGGACACCGGGGCCAGGATGAGTGGACACCGGGGCCAGTATGAGTGGACACCGGGCCCAGTATGAGTGGACACCGGGCCCAGTATGAGTGGACACCGGGCCCAGTATGAGTGGACACCGGGCCCAGTATGAGGGGACAAACCGGTCCAGTAGACACACCGGGGCCCAGTATGAGAGGACACCGGGGCCAGTATGAGGGGACCCCGGGGCCAGTATGAAGAGGAAACCGGGGGCCAGTATGACGGACACCGGGGTCCAGTATGAGTGGACACCGGGCCCAGTATGAGTGGACACCGGGGTGCCAGTATGAGCGGACACCGGGGCAAGTATGATTGGACACCGGGCCAGTATGAGCGGACAACCGTGGCCGTATTACCGGACACCGGGGGCCAGTAATGAGAGACACCGGGGCCAGTACTGAAACGGAGACCGTGTCCCCAGTATGAGCGGACCCGGGGGGCCCGTATGACCGTACCTGGTGCCCAGTATGAGCGGACACCGGGGCCCAGTATGAGCGGACGAGGAGCGGGGCCAGTAGTGACCGGACAAGTCTGGGGCCCCAGTATGAGCGGACACCAGTGGAAACATTAACAAGCGCTGGAAGTGCGCTAAACAGAAGGTGTAAATAAAGGAAAAAAAATTTTCCGCACGCACTGTTAGCTCAAGCAAGTTCAGCGCATCCGCTCATTAATTATTTCCCCAAACACTCACAGATAAGTGACCAGTGTAAGGTACTTGTAGTGTAAACATTCTTTACATTCAGGAACTCTGGAGTGTGACGAAACAATACGAGACGATAATGAAAGTCTTGTTAGGTTACATTGCTCATGCAGACGAGGAGTCTCGGTACCTTGGCTGACGAGCGAGGACGCACCAGAAAAAAAAACCACACATTAGGAGATGGAAACCCGTTCTGTTCGCGCTCTGGACCATTATCTAATTCGGTGGATGGAGATAGATGTAGGGAAGCCTGGTCGAGGACCGGGGCCCGGGGACGGCGCTAGGCGTGGGGCGGAAAGGGGCCCCGAAAAAAAACACCTCAAGGTAACCTCAAGGTAGGTACAGGCAGGTCAATAAGGAAAGAGGATTGTGGGGGGGTTAGAGGCGGTAAGGCCGGGT
>WNGS01071246.1:27271-49609 GCA_020271785.1 Procambarus virginalis | reverse complement strand
CTCTTAAACTATTTATCAAATTTAACCTCAAGTGATTTTATGTATGTATCTCCATGTCTATATTTCTTTGACCTCTTATTTAGGTCAGGTCTTGCAGAATAACTCTCAAGGTAGACTCGTTTTTCAGTTATCTGGAATCATAACAAATAATTGACAGGTTCATGCAGCAGACAACAGTTACACAAGAAATAAAGAAATAGATAGTCTGAGACAAGACGGAACACAAGAGGATAAACAACGCGACATGGACGTACAGACTACCAACAACAGTCGAGTAGTCAAGACAAGACCAACAAGATCCACAAAAGCCACTGCAAAAAGCAGTGACCACTCAAGATCAACGTAATTTTACAACACAAGAAACAGACATCAACAGCCAATGCAGTCTGATATGCAACAACACTAACAAAGAAGTATTGAACAGCAGAGATTCACAGGTTCCAACATCACATGAAACGGCCATGAGCCGTTTCAATGCAGACCGATGTGCAGCAATACCAACAGCAAAGTGATGGACAACAGGTATGCACAGATTCCAACAATGCCGGGGAAGACCATGACCAATCAGTGCAGTCCGATAAGAAGCGATACGACTTGCGTGGTGGAGAATAGTAGTAGTAGTAGTAGGCATCCATTAGTCTCAGGAGACTATGGTGTTGTGCTCTGGAGTGGCCTCACTAAGGCGCAAAGCCAGGGTAGGTTGATAAGGAGGAGAAGCTGTTACCCAGGCAGCAGGTCCTCCCTCTCCACGGCGCCGAAAGTCCCCAATGGAAAGGCGAACGCCAATACAATTGGTTCCAGCGCCGTCGCAGGAACTGTGAGTTCCAGGGTTGACCTCGAAGTTGGTGAAGAAGGGCATAGAGACCTTCAAACACAGAGACCGCCGGGGACGGGGCCGGAGAAGAAGTACCCCAACAAGGGCAAGAACGACCCCAGCCTCCTGAAGAATACAGAGCCTGGAGAATACAGAGGTCGATTCCGAAGAGGAGTTTTACTAGAACAGGCAACACCAACCGAAACCCTCGTCTGGCCATTACGAATACTGCAGTGGAACATACAAGGTCTTGAAATAAAAACCACACCCTTCAGGAAGCTGCAGTCAGAACGAGAGCAGATATAATCGTTTTGGAAGAAACTTTTTCTTAGCCACGAAATCCTTCAGATTACCTGGATATCAGCACAATATTATACCATATGAACAGGGGAGACAGAGGGTTAATGACTTGTCAGAAACACCATACCCAGCAAGAAAATAGGCCCAGTTTCATGTGGGAATTAAGTAGAGGTATTAACAGTAATAGTGAACATGGCTAATATTGAGTTCCGCATATACAACATCTACAAGCCCCGTAGATGTTAATGCTCATCATAATCATTGATAAGTATCTGAAATAACACTTCTCAACACTGGGGAACCCACACACACTCAAGGGGGGTTCCCCCTTGATCTTACATTAATCTCAACAGCACTTGAGCATGAGGCGAAGTGGGAGGCAGTACCGGTTATCACAAGTGATCACTATGCTACTATCACAACACTATACATAGAATGACCGCCTACACCACCTGCACAACCTAAGTAGAATTAAAAAAAAAGGCCAACTGGAATATATACCAAGAGGTACTTGAACAAATGATTTGCAACATGCACGCAACATGAGGATTTGAACTTATATGAGACCAATCGCCAGGAAGCCAGTGCAGCTGCTGTAAACAAAGTTATTCCAATCATTATCACAGGCAACAAAACATAAGAACTATTGGTTCTATTTTAATGAAGTTAGAAAACAAAACCACAGAGTCAATTTCTTCAGAAAACATCTAAGGAGAAACCCCACATCAGAAGGAAGAACTTTTCTAAGACCAGTGATATCTGAAGCAGGACGAGTTTCTACAGCGGTAGACGCCGCAAGATGGTTCAAGTGGTGTCAAAGTCAAACTCTAAATGAACACAGTAGTCTTGGTAAGATATGGGATATCACAAATTCTATTTGTCGCTAAGCTGCCATCCCTACTACTAGTGAGGTGCGGTGTCGACAAGAAGCTGGCGACATAACAAGCAGTTTTTTTTTTACATGCAAGCATGCGTATATGTTACAATGAAAGAAGAAACAAATACAACATAGAACAAAGGTACAAAGCACAAAGCACACATATGTACTGTCGGGGTTTCACGGTGTTCTCGTTAGAGAAGGGTTAAAGCAACAGTAGACTGGATCTCCTTTCCAGGTGGTTGCTCCAACAATAACCCTTACTCACCGTCGTTCGGCGGGTCTTCCCTCAATCCCTTAGGCTCCACTGCTGGCCTCGGAGAGTATCCCAGTCGATCTCACAACCGGCCTTTAGATTATAAGATGAGTGGGTGCACAGATCGTTCCCTCAATCTGTGGCCCTCCCGACACCGAACTCTTACACAGCCTCCAAGGTCGCCAACTGGTTTTTTTAGGTGGCCAGTAACACTGCAGTGGTCAGGTGTAATTGTGGCAAGAGCAAATTCCAATAATGTGGTATCAGGCAGGTCACTCTACTTTATATCATAACACGGTCACAAGATAAATGGAGGGGATGATATCAAACACCAAAGAGTTTTGGTATTTTACTTAAAAGACAACGAGAAATATATATATGCATCAATGTATCAGAATTAATATATGACAATCGCTCCATTCATAGCATAATATTCTAGAGCGCACCATATGTCAACATCGGCACGTGTCACCTGTCAGAATGCCAGCTGACCGGGCCCTCGCGATCGTGGGAACAGACTAGTACTTGTTTTCTAATTGTCGCGATCCCCGTTTATTTAACTTTTTCCAAAACACTAATCAACGTTCACATGGCTTACTTATGATTTCACTGGCCTCACGATCAACATCTATATTCACAATACTCTCACAGTGACTTTTCACTGTACCAAAAGATTACTCTATTCTTAATAATATTTACTGTGAATGCACTCACTTGATCACTGAACTTTTCTTTATATTTATACTTCCTCTCACAGAGATATCACTGGCAAACACTTCACGTATATGATATTATTCAGCACACAATCATGTCATATATAAATCAGTAATCAAACTTCAGGCATATATATATCAATAGATCATAGAGATCAACACACAGGCATTTATATCGATAGATTATGGAGATCAACACACGGGCATTTATATTGATAGATTATAGAGATCAACACACGGGCATTTATATTGATAGATTATAGAGATCAACACACGGGCACTGATATCAATAGATTATAGAGATCAATCAACAGGCATTTATATCAATGGATTATAGAGATCAATACACCAATATCTGGTTTACTACCAATATATATATAATAATAATAATCACAGATCAATAATAATGGTCACAGTAAATTCTCTGATGAATCTTGGTGCTTGCACACACCCACACATAGATATATATGTAAACTGATATTGTGAGCGCTCTGGGCAGCCTCACCACATACTGTGCACTCTGTGACTTAAACTCAGGTGAGACTTGCTCACGACATACAAAATATCCTGACAAGAATATATATAGCTAACTAAAGGGGAAATGGGAGGGAACTGTAAACACCTACTTCACCTATCCTAGGATGACAGTTGGGTTGTAGCTCCTGGTCCAGGCTCTCGCCTCGTTCATCCAGAAACACAAGCCCCACGCCTTAGGATGTCGCGTCTCGCCGCTTCTGTACACAGCAGGTCCGTGCTTCTTTCCCTTTCAGTACGTCGCTGGGTTGAAGTCGGTCTCCTGGCCGTCAACTTTCCTCCCAACTACGGCAGCCAGCCTACGTCTCGGCGGTCGTCGTACGTTTCCCAATTAGTCCTTGTCACTGTACTCCCAGAGTAACTGCCTCTCACCACTACGAAGTCACTGAAGTTATCAGCCGTCCCGGACGACACACGCACAGCACCCGACTTCAGAGCACTTGAAGCTCACAACACTGTCAATTCCCTCGTCGTCTAGATATATCGCTAGGTATTTGGGAAGACTTCTCGACGTGCTTGCATCCAACTGTTGACTTGTAGGGTTCCACGAAGGTGGGGTTACTGTCAAACTTGACAGGATCGTCGATCACACGTTCAACCTGGTTGACAAGGCTNTTGATTGATTGATTGATAAAGATTAAGCCACCCAAGAGGTGGCACGGGCATGAATAGCCCGTAAGTGGTGGCCCTTATGAGCCATTAACAGTATCGAGTGATGATACTGGAGATCTGTGGAGGTGCGACGGCACCCTGCGTGACGGGAGATGTCTCCCGGACCAAATGGTGACCAAATGGTGGTTACTCCTGATTGATAAGGATTAAGCCACCCAAGAGGTGGCACGGGCATGAATAGCCCTAAGTGGTACAATTTTTTTTTTCTCCGTAATTCTTTTCATTATTATGACATTGCATTTAATCATCGAGCTGTTATCGCGGGGGAGGATACTGCTTCACAGTCTTTATGAGGGCGTCCAGCTGCTGGACACCTTTGTTGACCAGGAGAGTGGCTCTGTTGATGGCTTCAGGGTGGCCACAGCAAGATTCAGGAACTCTTAAAGCTCTTCTAAGGTCGTTGGTTGCTTCACATTCTAGAAGATAGTGAAGTAATGGCTTTTCTGTGACAGTTTGGCAGAAGATGCACTCTCTCTGTCGGGGTTCACCAATCTCCCAGTTGCATCTGTAACCTAGACGTAGTCTATATAACCTAACTGCTATTTCCCTGTGGATTCCTTTTGGGATATTTAATCTTTCTAATTTAGTTGCCTGAAGATACCATGTTGCAGAGGGCGAGCCTTCAGCTATTCTCTGGTGTAGGTAGGCTTTGTTGAGGTGTGAGAGTTTTTGGTGATGATGTTTTTAATGTTCTCTAGGCTGGGTTGAATTGTTTTATCTATCACTGGATGACGAGTTGCCAGTTTAGCAATTTCATCAGCTTTCTCATTTAATGGGATTCCAATATGGGATGGGATCCAGTTCAAGGTTATGTTGAGTCCTTTGCCTTTAGCGACTGCTCCAAGATACAAAATGGTGGTAATTATCTCCACGTTATCTTTCCACTGTTTTTGTCCTAGTATTTGAAGTGCAGCTTTTGAGTCTGTGTGTATGATGGCATTTTGAGTGTTTTGTGCAATCACATATGCGAATGCCTGTTGTATGGCAAACAGCTCAGTTTGGGTTGATGATACTAGTCCTCCCAGTCTCCAATATGCCTGTATGCTGGCCGTGCAAAGAGCAGCGCCAGCACTTTCATATTCTGTGTCCACCGATCCGTCTGTGAAAATGTGGGTGGCTCCTGCTACTGCTATGCTATACATTTGCTCTTCTATTATGCGCCTTAGGATTGTCGGATCATAGGCAGCCTTTTTCATTGGGAGACTTTCTATTACTATTTTGAAAGTAGGCTCTTCCCACGGTGCAGCAGGAGTGTAATTTGGGTGTGGATGATCACCCTCTCTATCGAGAATCATGCTTTTTAACTGTAGTCTGTTTAGGACTTTTCCTGCTCTTGCAGCCCAAGAGTTTCCATTGTTTTGCCCTAGTCCAACCACCAAGGCCTGCCGTACTGGGATTGGATCAGAAGAAATAATTATCTTACTAATAATTGTAGCTGTCCTTTGAGATATTCTTTCCTGTAGAGAGGGCAAACCCGTCTCCAGTCTAAGTGTTTCAAGCTTGGTCCACATGGGGGCTCCCAGTGCGGCTCTCATAGCATTGTTTTGGGCAACTTCAAGCTTTTTCCACTGTTGGTGTGATAGATTTGTGAGTGCAGGTGCTGCATAATCGATCACTGATCTGACTGCCTGTACATAGTATGTGCGAAGGACTTGCAGATTGGCTCCTCCAGAGAGGGAGGTTAGCGACCTGAGGATTGCCGTCCTGGCCGCAGTTCGCTCTCTCAAGTAAGTGACCTCAGCATTAAAATTCATGTGTGTGTCCAGGATTATTCCTAGGTACTGATAGGTGTCCACCCATTCGATTGGTTGACCCTGTACTGTGAGTTGGATATTGGGCTTCGCTATTTTTATGGGCATGGCTTTTGACTTTGAGGGGTTGAGTTTGATCCCAATCTGTTTTGCCTCTTTACTGATGCAGTCTAAGCATTTGGGTGCAAGGCGCGCCGCATCCCTTCCTTTTATGATGATGACAAAGTCGTCCGCGTAGTTTAGCAGCCTACAGTGATGTGGAAGTTTCAACCTCATTATTCTTTCCATTAAACAGTTGAAGAGAAGAGGGCTGAGAATACCTCCTTGCGGTGTACCATTTTCATGTCTTTTGTACTCAGAAACTGTGCCATGAAGTTTTACTCTTGCTTCTCTGTTTATGAGACAGTTTTTGATCCAGGAGAGCAGGTTGCCTCTGACCTCTTTGTCAATGAGGCAGCAGAGAATAGCAGGGGCGCTAGCCAGTTCAAAGGCTTTTTCGAGGTCCAGGAATATCAGCATTCCTGGTCTGTCATTCAAGTGGGCTAACAGAGTTGTAATACATTCCACTGTGCCAACCCCTTTTCTATAGGCATACATATCATGGTGCAGTCTAGGCATTTTCCACTCCAGTCTGTTGAGTGCCATTCTGTCAGCCGTCTTGGCTGCACAGCTTTGGAGAGAAATGGGTCTGGGATTATCTGGATCTTTAGGTTTTGGGATCGGTACTATGTCTGCTCTATTCCAAGCTGAAGGTCTAGTTTGAGAAGTCCAGGCTAAATTAATTAACCTTAGGTATGCAGCGTCTCCCTCTGGGCCGAGGTTTCTAATCATTTTATAGGTTATTTTGTCAGCTCCAGGGGATGTATCCTTGGAGTTTTTCTTAGCCCGATTGAGCTCATCCAGTGTGAAGGGGGCATTAGTGTCAGAGACTTCTTCACATGCTGTAAGGATTCTGTGCCACCTTTCTTCCTCTAGTCCTGTCTGTACTGCTAATACATCTGGTGGAAGTTGATTGCTGGCTGCTCTCTCTGCAAACCTGGTTGCCAGTACTTCGGCTTCCTGTAGAGGATCCTTGGGGTGTGGGGCTTTAGGTGTTTTATTCCCTTTGGCCCGGTGGATTTGCTGCCACATCTCTCCAAGAGAGGTGTGTTCATTCAGGTGTGAACACCATTCCAGCCACTTTTGTTCTTTTATTAGTCTGGTCTCTCGATGTACATGTTCCTTGACCTCACAAAGTAAGGACCTGTTGCGGTCACTCGGATGCTTTTTGTATAGCTTTCTTGTTCTGTTGAGTCTATGGTTGAGTTCTTTGACACGTTCGCAATAGTACCAATGATCTTTATGGTGTCCGGTGGACTGTTTTTTCAGTGGGATTGAGTGGTTGGCTGCACTTTGAATCGCTTTGACAAATTCTTGTTCTGCCTGATTAATGTCTCCGGGAAGATCATAGTTTCTATGCCACTCTGAAATGAGGTTTTGAAATCGGTCCCAGTTTGCTAAAGCAAAGTTCCAGGCTTCAGATGGAGGCGGAGGTGGAGTGGGTAGGTCTAACGTAAGATCAATTTGGACCCCATAGTGGTCGCTTGTGAGTGTGGGCTCAACTGACCATGTCGCTACATCTCTTAGGGAGGCTGAAACGAAGGTTAGGTCTAATCTGCCTCCTTGGATGTGGGTAGGTTCATTCTTGTTTAGGATTTGTATTTCTGGAAGCTGGTCTAATAGGTGTGCAATGTGAATGCCGGCTTCGTTTGTTGTGTTCGAGCCCAGTACCAATCGATGATGGGCATTAAAATCTCCACAAATGATTGTGTTTGTTGTTGTCCCGTTTCCAAATAACACAGAGAGATCCATTTCGGCATGTGGAGACCTGTACACATTAAACACCTCAAGTGTGTCGTGTCTTAGCTCAATGGTTACTCCCATTACCTCTGTCCCTGCTCCACAATCAGGTGGGCTGGTTATGGACTTGGAGATCAGGTCACATTTTACATAGATTGCACATCCCCTGGATTGCCCATTGATCCATGGAAGGAAGAAGCCTCGATAGCCTGAGATTTTAGGTTCTAATCCGGCTCGAAGCAAGCTCTCCTGTAGTATCAGGATGTCTATGCCCTTGGTTACTGCTATGCATTGCAAGTGTTGCAATTTAGTGCGCAGTCCTTGCGCATTCCATTGCAGGATCTTTAGACCTCTATGTTCTTGGAATTTGCTGATAATTCCGTGGTATCCATGGAGTCTGATGAACACGCCATGGAAGTTGCAATTGGTGTATAGGTTCTTAGTGGACCTGAAATTGACTCATCAATGTCGCTTTCCGACGATCCAGACGCTATCTGTTTTTTAGAGGGGTGTCTCCTGCCCTGCTGTCTTGAAGGTGAAGATATTACATTTTCGAATCTCTTGAGTTTGTGCTCAATTGTCTTCCGAGTCTCTGTGGTTTGCTTGATTCCATGTGATGACAGCAGACTTTCGATCAACTCGGTGACCAGAGTTTTGAGCATTGGCCAGAGAGCGTCTATTTCTATGGGAGCACTATTTAAAGCTGTGCAGGTTTGGGGCCTAGTAGCTTTTAGACCCTGCTCAGTGGTAACTTTGACACTAGGATTGTTTTTCCTAATGGCCCCAGTGTGCTTACTGGATGAAATGGGAGGGCGACTGCTTTGAACATGATTCTTGTGTCCTCCAGCTTTCTTTTTTTCCTGTACGGGGGTCTTCACACCCTTCACCATGGCGGATGGTGAAGGGCCGTGTGCCCCCTCTTTCTGAATGGGTAGACCCCACGCGGTTTTAGTGGGCAGGGGAGGATTGTAAGTCTTTGAGCTGCCAGATATATAGCCGGGGACGACGTTAAGTTGAAGCACCTCACATATGGGCCAATTAGATTCCTTGCAACTATCCAATCTCTTGTTTCCATAATGGTTGGGCCATTATATTGTATGCTTCGTGTTTGATTACAAAGAGTGACTAAATTTGTTTTCATAAATCAGCAATTCAAGGTCCCACATACATATAATTGAGCGGCAGAACTCGATTGCTGGTGTATGAAGTACTGTTAAGGTAAGCCCTTCGTAAGGTTCCAATTACCATGTAGTCAGATTTGTGTCAAAAAATATACTCAACCTCTAAATATATATGATTAATCAATTCAGTCCGTATTTTTTAGGCCTTCATTAAAGATTTCTATTCGACAGGATCAGGGCGGTGACGCAGGGGGGACTGTACGACCACTGGGTTGATGAATACACGCCTAACTCAACATCGTGCGCTCACCCACCTACTAAGATTACTGTAAACGCTATACTCTCTGTCCGTAATCTCTGGGTAATATAGCTTAAACTTGCCCGTTATACACAAACATTCCAGATCAGGTATTATGAGTAATTAAAAATAATATGTAAATAACGTAGATATTTAACATTGCCTTTTAACAAGGGCTACACTTACACTCTTTGGTTAAGTAAACTTTCAGATAATTCCTGATTTTGGCAAATATTTTGACTATTATTTATTACTGTCATATAGTGAGTAACCTATTATACATTTTCTTTTCTGGTATAATATCTATTTTCTTTAATTGTTAAGATATTTCCTTATCACTTCTTGATAGTGTATTTCAGTTGCATATTGACTTGGGGACCATTCAAGCTTGTTCGCATAGTGTATTATCTATATTATTGTTGTGTTCGGGTATTACCTATATTTTTGTCGAGTTATTGTAATATATATATATTAGTGTCGAGTTAGGGTAATATGTATATTAGTGTCGAGGTAGGGTATTATCTATAGAGTTGTTGAGTTAGGGTATTATCTACAATATTGTTGTATATTAGGGTATTTTGTATATTATTCTCGAGTTATGGTATTATCTATATTATTGTCAAGTTAGGATATTATATACTATAGTGTCAACTTAGGGCGTAGAGGCTTGATGTGATCACAATTTAAAATAATAGTGATATGATTATCAACATAAATCAATAAACCGTCAACCGGTCTCTCTCACACTTACCGGTCGTGACACAATGGAATTACAAGGGAAGAGGTTACTGAAACCAACTATAATTTTAATACAAAATATATTAAATATTGCACATTTACCTTAATATCTATGTCACACCTTCACATGTTTACTGATCTCTTAACCAGGCTGACTACAAAGCCAGGTAACTGATAACCAGATACCTGGCCCATACCGGTCCATACGTCTGGACCCTTAAAACCTGGTCCACACAACGGACTCTACCCAGTCCACACAATGGACGGACCCTACTCGGTTCATACAACGGACGGACCCTACCCGGTCCACACTACGGACCCTACCCGTTCCACACAACGGACCCTACCCGGTCCACACAACGGACCCTACCCGGTCCACACAACGGACCCTACCCGGTTCACACAACGGACCCTACCCGGTCCACACAAGGGACCCTACCCGGTCTACACAGCGGACTCTACCTGGTCCACACAACGGACCCTACCCGGTCCACACAACGGACCCTACCCGGTCCACACAACGGACCCTACCCGGTCCACATAACATCCTATCCCTCTCTCAGAAGTTACTTACGTCAGTACCAGTACCATCCACCACTTACCCATACATCCCAAAGTAATTCGACTTACACTGTCGAATGAGCTGGCACATACTTAGCTCCGGGAGCATGGTTTCCCAACTGCGGACTATCGTCCAATCCCGAGGTCTGGCTAGACGGCTACGAGGCCTTGGTTCATCTGCTCAGAGGTCTGTGCTCGACTGCTTCTCAACCATCGGTCACATTTTTTGTCTTCTTAAAACCTGGCAAGTGCCGTAACGTCAGACCATCAGTCACGTGAGGAAGCCGTGCCTCTGCGTATGTCCAAGGTTACGAACTGAACCAATCAACTGACGTAACACGCAGACTTGAAATGAACTGTTCAGTGTGTTACGAACTGACAACATCACGTGAACTCTCACCCCAAGGATCTTTCTTAGCCTCTGACCAACGCTGTCTCCAAACAGTGACCAATGCTGTCTCCAAACAGTGACCAACGGTGTCTCCAAACAGTGACCAACGCTGTCTCCAAACAGTGACCAACGGTGTCTCCAAACAGTGACCAACGCTGTCTCCAAATAGTGACCAACGGTGTCTCCAAACAGTGACCAACGCTGTCTCCAAACAGTGACCAACGGTGTCTCCAAACAGTGACCAACGCTGTCTCCAAACAGTGACCAACGGTGTCTCCAAACAGTGACCAACGGTGTCTCCAAACAGTGACCAACGCTGTCTCCAAACAGTGACCAACGGTGTCTCCAAACAGTGACCAACGGTGTCTCCAAACAGTGACCAACGGTGTCTCCAAACAGTGACCAACGCTGTCTCCAAGCAGCTAAAACAACAACCCAGGTCACTCACTCTTTCCTCGTATGCAGGAAAGACTTAATAAATTCTCAAGCTTAATATACAATATTTTAGGTCACAACAAGGGGTATTATCCGTATCTTTAACAGTATAGGTATGGTATTATCTATAGTGTGTTGTTAAGGTACTCTCTATATCACTGTGTAGTTAGAGTACTTTCTATATTATGGTCTAGTTAGGGTACTAACTATATTTTTGTCTAGTAAGAGTATTGTTTAGATTATTGTGTAGTTAGGGTACTACATTATTATCTAGTAAGAGTATGGTTTACATTATTGACTTGTTAGGCTATTACTACCTGTAATACTGTGACGCCTGTGAGCCACAGGTCATGCAAGTCGGCGTTCAATCCCCGACCGTCCTAGTGGTCGGGCACCATTACTTTTCCCCGTCCCATCCCAAATCCTTATCCTGATCCATTCCTAGTGATATATAGTCGTAATGGCTTGGCGCTTTATCCTGATAACTCCCTCCCTCCCAGTGATCACCAGGTGGCAGCCAAGTGGAGATGCAGCAGGTAATAGCATACAACGTCCACTGGAATACCAACTGACACATGAATGTTTCCGAAGCCATGGAAAAAAACGACTGGCAAGGAAGCAAGACCCGTTCAAGAGACGGGAATAACATCAACGGTTCCAACACTGATAGTTGAGATGTTTCCCTAACACCCGCCCTCAGTGTCCAGCGAGGTGCTCCAATCTCTCCTCGTTATTATCACGTCAGCTGGGTGACGTGACGTAAACACCATGTTCCATTCCATCGCTGTTTTACCAAATCATTCACTTCAGGAGAGCTGCTGCTCCTTTACTTGAGTGGAGGCCTTGGAATGACGGACACAGTGGGTCAAGAAGCTGTCAGATACTTTATGATCATCGCTAATAGTCTACAAGGCGATGCTAACTTTAAGATCAAACAAGAAGATGATGTTGCAAGGAAAGGTCAACTCTTTCAATATGAAACAGCTGTATTCACAATGATGTTTCACATCTAATATCTTCTGAAGTCACAAAAAATCTGAAAGCTTACTAAATCTGACACTTACCAAAATAACTTGCATCAACAACCGTCTCGCAAAATGAATCTGGCCAACAAAATTATCTTGAATTCGTCAATGTTGCCTCGTCTGATTTTCTAAAGGAAACAAGAGAGAACAGTCTCAGTATTGTCAAAAGTCATCTACAGAAAACGACGAGATAAACTTAACTATAAGACTAAAGCAGTATACAAAACAGGAATAAACAACCAATCGCTGTTAAAATCTTAAAAGGTATTAATTCGTGTTTACTTAGTTAATTCGTATTAATCTAGTCGCTCAAATAAACCTGGTCTAAGCGCAACCGTGTCAAAATCGTGTTTTCCTTTCACTTTGTCAAGTTATTTTACCTAATTGCTGCACCCATTTAATTTGTAATGGTTTCATATTATCATTATGCTTACGTGTATTTTATTTTTTTGCTAATCCATTCTTAACTAAATTGTACTTTTTAATTTATATTACCTCCTTTTTATATTGTAATAGTCCTACCTAGACACCTTTTATACATTTCGGTTTGGGGGGATTCGCTGCCAGCGCCATTGTTAGCTGACCGAAAACGGTCTTGATCTCTGGAAAAGTTACGATTCTGAGCATCCATCAGCTAAAATCATCGCGGTTTTGTGAGGAAGAGCACATCAGTACTCCAAGACCTACAGAATATCTTGTTTGGAAGAATACAATACCGATTTTGTCTACAGTTGATGGACAAACGTTAATGTTGTTTAGCGGCTGTCCAGCTGACTGGTGTTCCGCGCAACTAAGTACGCAGGCGATCCAAACAGTTGTACCGCAATCGTCGCCCTTGGCGGTTTTTTTTCGGGGGGGGGGGGGACGTATCACTGTCCAGGTCACTTAAAGTCCTACCCTGAAGGGTGAGGTGATACCCTATGGGCATTGACATAAAGGGGCCACCTTAGAAGGTGTATTGAGCCTGACAGGGAAAGGTAAACCAAAATGCTCAACTAGGTGTTAGGTATCCCTAATTCCTCCTGGTGGAATCCTTTTACAATCTACGTTGGGAGGGGAATCAATTTATCCAGGCCTAGGAGTGTCTCAGGCATTAGGTAGGGCAGTGAACTGGTTCCTCACTACGTCGAGACATCATGGGGAAGACCCATTGGAGGCAGCTCTCAGACGAGGAGGGATAATGGTCCGAAGTTCAGCAGGAAAACCGAGGAAAGCTGCTATCGAGGCTACATCAAGTGCTTTTACCAGTAAGACAATAGACATAATGGCCCTAGAGAGGACAGTACCAGTCACACACCAGCCAGTGTCAGACAACGCTTTTTATGTCCAGAATCCAGCCACAGGACGACATTATGAGAAAGGAGAAGCCAGTACCACTCATACACCAGCCAGTGTCAGACAATGTACCTCTCTCCACAGCCCAGACACAGAACAACATTACGAGACAGGAGAGGACACCACTAGTCTCACACCAGGCAGTATCAGACTCTGCGCATCTTCCAAAATTCACGATAATGCAGACAAACCATTCTTCTACAGTATATAAAGCAATAACGGCAATGGAAAATGAACAACAAGAGCTTAAACTTTCCATCACAGTCAACCTGAAAACATAAATTATAATGACACCACGAGACCAACAGACTGCAAATTACTTAGAAAAATTATGAGTCCTCCAAGGGAAGTCTGTATGCTTGGAAAAGCTGGACCCTTGAGAAAAACGCACACGAGTCATGCCTTTGGGATACCCAATCGACTTTCCTTTGGATCCAATACTAAAATGCAAGCAAAACCTGAATGTGAAACGATGCCACACAAACGTAGAAAAACAGCTACACGTCAGTTTCTGGTGACCGTCATGGGACGTGTGCCGGAAACATTCAATCTTGGAAATTGGGGAATATTCTGACAGAGACCATACGTCCCGAAACTCTTGCGCTATTTCAGATGTCCGAAATATGGCCACCATCAATCAGCTGCACCGGACAGGAGAGATGCGGAGTGTGCAGCCTGAGGCATCCAACCAAAGACTGTATAGCCACGCACAAGGCAAACCAGACCATAACAGCCAAATGTCCAAATTATGGAGGCAAACATCATGCCTGGAGCACAACCAGTTCTGCATAGAAAGAAAAGGTGCAGATAGCTCCGGCCAGGATAAACACACAGATCAGCACTACATACACGAAGACTAACGGTTGGAACACTCGTGCACAACCACAACAGACACCCTCTCGCTCAGAAAAAATTTCCCGGGTCTATCAACTCTAAATTAGAAAACACACAAAAATACTGCAGAAATGCAACAAAAGAAACTAAGCAAAAATGAAGCACTTTCGGAATCGACACAACAAATATACAGTCTTACTGTACTCCAGCTGAAAATACATCGTGAAGATCATGGCAGAGACCATCATCAATTGCCTATAGATGATGCAGAATGCCTCACAACAACAGACTCGAGAAATCACTTGTGAAATGTATTGATGATGATGATGATGTTGGTCGTCCTTTCTTACGGACGTCCAACCCAAAATTCCGTAGAGTGGTTATACTTTAGTCAGGAGATCACCCTGTATGCTTCCTGTTCTTGGAGAGAGGTTCAACGTCACACATTCAGGGAGTGCGGCTCGAACACTGGCCTCGTTGTCACGGGTAAACACCCAACTCGAGCCTATGCGACTCCCCACTCTTTCCTTATTTGGTATGGCTTCCTCAGTCCCCTCTTTGTTGGATTGTAATTCTATACCACCCTGTCCACGGCTGTGGTTCTCTCTCTCTCTCTCTATCTTCTACTTTCTGGGAAGCCTCACTAGAACAAGGGCAAACACTGGCCAATTTTATTACATTTACTGAACAAGGCACACGCACAATACATATACATGTATAATAATATGACTCCAACACTTTATACTATTGTCGTCAGGTTGCACTCCAATACCACCAGGACTCTATCATCTGCTTATCAAGTGGTAGCCTAACTCCTGACTCACCACTTATACCACCAACCTTACCAAGTAGGTCAAGTCTTATATGGCAATATTGCACTATCAGCACGAGCTGTTGCTGTTGTTATAGATTCAGCTACTCGGAACAAGTTCCAAGTAGCACGGGCTATGGTGAGCCCATAACTTACCTGGCACAGGAGCTGGGCAAGAAGCACGGGCTATGGTTAGCCTCGTGGACAGGCGATGTCTCCCGTCCAGCACGAGCATACATACATATATATATTTATGATCGATGTTCCCTTCGGGAATCTTAATTTTAAAATAAATAGGAAAACCAGGGATATACTGAACATCTTGTTTCAGATTCTTTACTTTAAAATGCATAACGTTTCGAATACTTCTTGTATTCATCATCAGATCTAAAAGAAAAAATAGAAATCACAATCAGATAACTGGTAAACAAAGAACTCATACTGAATATAATTGCCTATCAAAGAAAGGAAAATTATTAAAAAACAAAACACTTAAGCTTACTTAAAGTGATCAATACAAATAAAACTTATTAACTGTCACATAGATAAAAGCTAATTTAAAAAAAAATTAAATTACAACAAGAATTTTATAACTACTACAACAAACCATACTATTAAACTTACGTGAAGTGATCAACTGGAGTGAGACTTGATAGCTACCATATAGATACTAAACACTATAAAAAATATTTATATCATGACTACAAATCTACAAAAAATGTATATAAAATACAAACAGAATAAGCAACAATTATAAAATACTAATCTCAAAATCGTATAAAAACTCAAATATTAAATAAAACTAAATAACAAAAAATGTATTATGTACCCTAAATAAAAAGATTAAAATAATGTACAATGTCAAGACTTGAAATAAGTAAGAAAAGGCAACAACATGGTAGACTAAAACAAAATTATAATAAAATTAAACTACCAGAATGAACTATAAAGCAAATTACAGGGCCTACTGTGCACTACACAGTGTACAATTGAACAGCCGAAAGGTTGCTATTTAACAAAGTCCGCAGCTCCTTTATATATAAGGATTCCATTACTCTCAAATCTGACTGGCCATTTATACAAGTGTCCAAAATTTTAAAATCAGATTCCAGCAGAGAATGATTAAACTCATAACAATGGTTTCTAATCTCCGAAAATGCTGGTTTAGACAATGGTAATCCAGTCCTAAAAGAAACTCCCCGGTGCTCAAGTATCCTAATCTTAAAGTTCCAAATGGAACTCCCGATATATCCAGCATTACAGCTGGAACAATTATACATATATACGATATTAGAGCACAGGGGGGTAGGCACTTTATCTTTAAATTTAAAATAAGAGCCTATGGTATTAGTGTTGACAAAAATAAATCTAAAGTCTACTTGAGGATAACAATGCTGCAACATTTTCCTCAAACGACTCCTTACAGAAAAACTAATAGTGCCATAAAATGGTAATTTAATATATTTAATATTCCTTTCTACTGTAGTAATCCTACACGATGGGTGAAACTTCTTATTTAAGAAATTCCTTATAAAGGTATAAATCATATGTAAAGGATAACCATTGTTTGAAAAAAATTTCACAAGAAAATTGATTTCTTGATCAAAGTTATTCCAATTTGAGCATAAAACAAAGGCCCTATTCAGTAGAGTATTAATTGCATTTTTCTTAAAGATATCAGGAACAAAAGAATTAAAATTTAAACCTAACCCAGTAAAAGTTGGTTTTCTAAAAACATTAGTGTTAAACCCATTAAGGTTGTCCACTTTGACATCAAGAAACGATAATGAATTATCCACTTCACGCTCCACAGTGAAACGTATATTACTATGTTGTGCATTAAGATACTCTCTAAATTTCTCAATATGATATTGATCCCTAAATAACAAAAAAGTGTCATCTACATATCTCCTGTACAAAACTGGTTTAAAGGCCAAAGGACATTTATCAAGCCAGTTTGTTTCATGAAAACCAAAACGCATTAGCAAGTGCAGGACCTAAGGGAGACCCCATTGCTACTCCATCGATTTGTTTATAATGTTTATTATTTAACATAAAGACAGAGTCTTTAACCGCTAATTCTAACAACCGTCTGAATATTTTACTACAAAACCCAGACACTAAATTAGTGTCAGCAAATAGCTGATTTACACAAATATCAATGGTTTCCAACAGAGGAATATTTGTAAAAAGTGATTCAACATCGAGGGCTGTCAGTCACCCTAAACTGGATACCAAGTCACATTGGCATAGATGGTAATGAAAAGGCAGACTCACTAGCAAAAACTGCCACTGCTCTACCTGTTGTAACAGGTTCGAATACCTCCAAGTTTCTCACAGATAAAGGAAAAAATCAAGAAGGAAATATTCTCAACTATCAAAAGTCGCCACAGAGCCAAAGTAGCGGAAGGAAGATCAACTGCGATATGGTACGAACAACCCACTGGTTACTTCTCTTTCAAGCCTAGCAAAAAGATATCCAGAGACATTGCAGTAGCCATACACAGACTCAGGCTTGGTTACAAGTGCTACTGGGTGGTAATGAACCCAATAGCTAAAGAGTGTCACATCTGTGAAAATGAAGCAGAGGCGCCACTGTAGCACTATTTACTGGAATGTGAAGCTACTGAAGCCCTGCGCATCAAACTCAACATTAATCCAACGACAGCAGCTGCATTAGATGTACATTCCACATCGACTACATTGATTAGAAAAGCTGTTGAGGAATGGGACTCATTAGTGAGCATTCTGCATCTACATTCGCCATCAAGATAATGTTAATAAAACAAGATTAAAACCAGTGCACTAAAGCAGAAGCGATAAATAAGCAGGGAAAAAAGGGAAATCCCTTCCTCCATTTTAAACTTAGACCCAAATATCACAGGAAAAAGGTTATCATGAATAACCAAACTCAATTACGGGCTCACCATAGCCCGTGCTTCATGGACACTTCGTCCTGAGTAGCTAAATCTGAAACAACAACAACAACAGCTCTGGGAGCTGTCCTCCGCCGCCAGCTCGTCAATTGGCTCCAGGCGGTCGACGGGAGAGGACATGCTGCTGCTCGTCCCTCCAGCTGTCTCTCTCTCTCTCATCTCTGTCCTCTTATTTAGGCGTTCTGCCTTATCAATAGACGATCATTGGTGCGGTGGTCACGGTACTGTGTACGTTTTGGGGTGATCCTGGACGGCATGGGTTCGAATCTTGGCCAGGTCAAAGAGTTCTTAGTGATATATGGCTTGCGCGTTCATGCAGCTTTCTCACATATATATATCTGCAGGTAATCCAGCCTACGGTTGTAACTCTGTACTTCAGTATAAATACTCCTCGGCATAAAAACGGTATTCAATCACCCACCTTTCACTGCGTCTTTCACGCTAATGACAACCAAACACACTACCAACTCCCTACAAGTGGTCCATAAGAACTTCCTTTCCACATCTGGAGGTTCACTACCCTGACATCTTCAGGTTTTCCTAGACTCGTATACCAGGGTCCTCCACAGCTCTCCCGGCTGCTACACCATGAAATCTTCCTTGAGCAACAATAGTGCTTCACCACTGGTATCACAAAAGCATGTGAAACTTTATTCCACTGCTCCTCTTCTCACAGCTTGAGGTCCTCCTCCTCCCTGTATGACTGCTCTTCCACAGAGCTCAGTACCTTCCACAACCTTGAAGTCTCATCAACTACTCCCTTTCTGCTGGCTTCGAAGTTCTCAGCAACTCCTTCCCCAGACAAACCTGCAACCCATCGACACGCCAATAAAAATGTTCTTCTACAAACACATAACTGAAATGAATCACACAATAAATGTTTCACTGACATCTCCTCTCCTCCCGAATGTCGTGAATGTGGACTCCCCTGTTTGGGCTGTTCCATGTTCCGCCTTGCGGCAGGCGGCTCCTCACTCTGGGAGCTGTCCTCCACCGCCAGCTGGTCTGTTGGCTCCAGGCGGTCGACGGGAGAGGACATGCTGCTGCTCGTCCCTCCAGCTGTCTCTCTCTCACCTCTCTTCCTCTTAATTAGGCTTTCTGCCTTATTAAAACATGCCTAACATATTTATAAACAACCTACGGTCGCTGGGCACACGATCAACTATAGGTAATCACTATTAACTAGTTAACATTTTTGATTACACAAAATTGTCTAGTCGAGGGCGCTCCCTGGCCGATGCTCGACAGGGCGCTCACAAGTTGCCCAACGAAAATATCTCAGGACGGCTTCACACTCTTCCTGCCGTCCAGGACTTGAGACCACAACGTCCCAACTTGATTCCACAGCTGAAACGTCTGTACACTTCCTTCCTCTTAAGGTATATCAACTAGGGGTTCTTGTCTAACAGAAGCTCACACGGAACGCGGATTCCCCTCACGATGTCTGGTGTCAAGTGGGGTCAAAGCCCTCCAAAACGAGCCTCATACTTCCTGCAAACTCTCACCATCACATGACCAGTCATTTAATTACATTCTTGATCACTGCCCATACTCTTCAACCACTGCCCATACTCTTAAACTATTTATCAAATTTAACCTCAAGGTGAATTTTATGTATGTATCTCCATGTCTATATTTCTTTGACCTCTTATTTAGGTCAGGTCTTGCAGAATAACTCTCAAGGTAGACTCGTTTTTCAGTTATCTGGAATCAAACAAATAATTGACAGGTTCATGCAGCAGACAACAGTTACACAAGAAATAAAGAAATAGATAGTCTGAGACAAGACGAACACAAGAGGATAAACAACGCGACATGACGTACAGACTACCAACAACAGTCGAGTAGTCAAGACAAGACCAACAAGATCCACAAAAGCCACTGCAAAAGCAGTGACCACTCAAGATCAACGTAATTTACAACACAAGAAACAGACATCAACAGCCAATGCAGTCTGATATGCAACAACACTAACAAAGAAGTATGAACAGCAGAGATTCACAGGTTCCAACATCACATGAACGCCATGAGCCGTTTCAATGCAGACCGATGTGCAGCAATACCACAGCAAAGTGATGGACAACAGGTATGCACAGATTCCAACAATGCCGGGGAAGACCATGACCCAATCAGTGCAGTCCGATAAGAAGCGATACGACTTGCGTGGTGGAGAATATAGTAGTATATAGGCATCCATTAGTCTCAGGAGACTATGGTGTTGTGCTCTGGAGTGGCCTCACTAGGCGCAAAGCCAGGGTAGGGTTGATAAGGAGAGAAGCTGTTACCCAGGCAGCAGGTCCTCCCTCTCCACGGCGCCGAAAGTCCCAATGGAAAGGCGAACGCCAATACAATTGGTTCCAGCGCCGTCGCAGAACTGTGAGTTCCAGGGTTGACCTCGAAGTTGGTGAAGAAGGGCATAGAGACCTTCAACACAGAGACCGCCGGGGACGGGGCCGGGGCTGGTGGTTCACACAAGCTCGAGGCTGGTGGTTCACAAGTCGGGGCTGGTGGTTCATAAGTCGGGGCTGGTGGTTCACAAGTCGAGGCTAGTGGTTCACAATTCGAGGCTGGGGGTTCACAAGTCGGGGCTGGTGGTTCACAAGTATGGACTGGTGGTTCACAAGTCTGGGCTGGGTGGCTCACAAGTCGGGGCTGGTGGTTCACAAGTCGGGGCTGGTGGTTCACAAGTCGAGGCTGGTGGTTCACAAGTCGAGGCTGGTGGTTCACAAGTCGTGGCCTGGTGGTTCACAAAGATGGGGTGGTGGTTCACAAGTCGGGCTGGTGGTTCACATGGCTGGGCTAGTGGTTCTCAAGGATGGGCTGGTGGTTCACAAGGCTTGGCTGGTGGTTCACAAATCGGGGCTGGTGGTTCACAGTCTGGGCTGTTGGTTCACAAGTCGAGGATGGTGGTTCACAAGTCTGAGCTGGTGGTTCAGAAGGCTGGGCTGGTGGTTCACAAGGTCGAGGCTGGTGGTTCAGAAGGCTGGGCTGGTGGTTCACAAATCGAGCTGGTGGCTCACAAGTCTGGGCTGGTGGTTCACAAGTCTGGGGTGGTGGTTCACAAGTCTGGGCTGGTGGTTCACAAGGCTGGTCCGGTGGTTCACAAGTCTGGGCTGGTGGTTCACAAGTCTGGGCTGGGGGTTCACAAGTCGGGGCTGGTGGCTCACAAGTCTGGGCTGGTGGTTCACAAGTCTGGGCTGGTGGTTCAAAAGTCTGGGCTGGTGGTTCAAAAGGCTGGGCTGGTGGTTCACAAGTCTGAGGCTGGTGGTTCAAAAGTCTGGGGTGGTGGTTCACCAGTCTGGGGCTGGAGGTTAACAAGTCTGGGCTGGGGGTTTTCAAGGATGGGCCTGTGGTTCACAAGTCTGGGACGGTGGTTCACAATTTTGGGCTGGTAGTTTAAAAGGTTTGGCTGGTGGTTCACAAGTCGGGGCTGGTGGTTCAAAAATCTGGACTGGTAGTTCAGAAGGCTGGGCTGGTGGTTCACAAATCTGGGCTGGTGGTTCTCAAGGAGGGGATGGTGGTTCACAAGGACGGGCTGGTGGTTCACAAGTCGTGGCTGGTGGTTCTCAGGATAGGCTGTGCTTCACAAGGCTGGGCTGGTGGTTCACAAGGCTGGGTTGGTGGTTCACAAGTCGGGGCTGGTGGTTCACAAATCTGGGCTGGTGGTTCACAAGTCTGGGCTGTGGTTCACAAGTCTGGGCTGGTGGTTCACAAGTCGGGGCTGGTGGTTCACAAGTCGAGGCTGGTGGTTCACAAGTCGGGGCTGGTGTTTCACAAGTCGAGGCAAAGTGGTTCACAAGTCGAGGCTTGGTGGTTCACAAGTCGGGGCTGGTGGTTCACAAGTCTGGACTGGTGGTTCACAAGTCTGGGCTGGTGGCTCACAAGTCGGGGCTGGTGGTTCACAAGTCGGGGCTGGTGGTTCACAAGTCGAGGCTGGTGGTTCACAAGTCGAGGCTGGTGGTTCACAAGTCGGGGCTGGTGGTTCACAAAGATGGGGTTGTGGTTCACAAGTCGGGGCTGGTGGTTCACATGGCTGGGCTAGTGGTTCTCAAGGATGGGCTGGTGGTTCACAAGGCTTGGCTGGTGGTTCACAAGGC